>JAQIUQ010002094.1:0-28945 GCA_030378365.1 Hybognathus amarus
AACAGACGCGATAGCTGATTCGACGAGTGATGTTCGACGGCAGCATTTATCTTTGTAATGTAGGCTACAAAATCTGCTTCAAAATCCCAGCGCTGTTGTCATCGTGTAAAGCCCGCCCCAATGTTTCTGATTGGTGCCGCGATTTCGACAGATTTGAAATTGGCTTGAATGAGCTCTTTGCCAGGCTAACATTCAGAGTCGGAAGTTATGTGTATATGTTTTCCCAGGCTACCACTTTATAGTTTGTTCACAATTCACAGCAGCCAAACTTAAAATTTGCAAATGCCGTTACTTTTGGTAACAGACAGGCCTAACAATTATGTGACATCAACTGATAATGTCTCTCAAGCAGAGACAGAAAACCTCCACGGCTAATGTTAGTGGCCCACTGCGACCCTTTACAATAGCATGAACCCACACTTGGATCCAGAATTCAATCATTTCTCTTCAATGACAGGCAAGATCTAAGGTTGGCCATGGCTTTTTTGCAGACCCAGAGATGAAAAGTGCAGGTGCCCCGCAGCTCGGCTTTAATATTTATTTTAAAAACCAAGATGCATTTAGATCCTCAGCATTTGCTTTCCAACATTATACAAAAGCTCTGTCATTTATCATCGTTTATGGATTTTGTAATTGTTTATCAATAAAATTGACCCTTTGGCAGAGCAGTTTGTGGCTTTGCCTGCTATGCATATGTCTCTTTTCTCTCTGACGTATGACCTGCATGTTGATGGATGCTCTGAGGAGAACAGTTCTTACAGGTCCAGACAACAGAACCAATCACCCTGGACTGTAAACATGGAACTGCAGGCCAAACACTGGACCACTAACTCAGCACTTGACAAAGTCTTTCAGCAGCATCATACACTGGAATAGCAAACATCTGTCCAGCTCACTTAACCAAGGCCAAGTAAGTCTTGACATATTCCCAACCAATAGTGTAGGTTTAGGCTCAGTTTTGTACATAAAGGGGCTTAATGCTGACCAGTATTTGTAGCTATTGTCTGCCAGGAGCCAACATAAGTGGTATATATTTACCTGTTCACTCTGTTTAGTCTGTTTTTCTTCCATTAGAGCTTTTTTGTTACCTTATAATGGTGTTCTTGTTTACATACGACGGTCATCTGCTCCTTTGGTAGGCAAAGGATTCATAATAAAGACTACTGTAATGAGAGGATTTATGAACAGGAGTGGAGATATTTATGGAGTGACAGCAGATGGCTCCTGTAGGCCTACTAAGATGTTGATGTGAAGTTCGCAAGGAGTTTTCATGAGCAGAGCAGTGAAAAGGGCTACCTGACTCACTGAACTGGTATGCAGTTTAGATGGAGTGACCAGATTGTTAAGGTTCAAACAGAAAAAAAAGTATTGCTATGATTTTTATTATTTTTTATTTATTTATTTATTTATTTGTAATTTTATTTTGTGTGAGAGAGAAAGAGTCAGTCCTTCCAGAAAAACGCAGTTTTTTGTGATTTTTGCGGGCAAAAATCCTTGATTACGTGGCCCGTTTTCTTTAAAAATGCAATGGAATATGCGGGATATTTATGCAATTTTATGCGATGAAATCTACCTTAAGGGAAAGAGTCATATCTTATTACTTCCTTTGATAAGCAAGCATACTACATCATAGAAAGTGCTGGGAATATTTAATTTCCCATCTTGTTTTATTTCAGACTGTAACGAGTGTAAATAAGGTGTGGCCACTTTAAGAGCTGTGCGCTCCCTGTTGAACTGTCTGCAGTGTTATATTATATGTGCGCCTCGAACACCCCATGTGTGCGGGTAATTTCTGTTTGACGCTACTTTATTTTATCTTATTTTGTTGTTATTAAAGGGATAGTTCACTTTGAAATAAATTTTTTGTATGTTTTAGCTTACCTCAAGGGAATCCAAGATGTAGGTGTCTTTGTTTCCACAGTATTTTCAATTTTGACTTTTTTCAGTCAAACCGTTATTGTCTGCCAGTCATATAATGCAGGTTTCAGGGGGTCCACCCTCGAGTCACCTCAAAGAGCATGCACAGATAAGTCAAAATTAAACATGATTTAATGACTCGTAAATGTAAGTACCCATTGATGTCCTAAGACACGAAACGAGCGGTTCGTAGGGATGGGAATTGATAAGAATTTAACGTTCCGATTCCATTATCGATATTGCTTATCGATCCGATTCCTTATTCGATTCTCTTATCGATTATCATTGGGTGAGGGAATAAGTACAAATTTGTTTGTTTGTTTGAACTTGCTTTAATATCTGATCAGAAGCACAGAGTATACACAAATTATGTAAAACTAACATCATAAAGTATGATATTTTTTAACTTTGAGCAATGATGGAACTATACTTGACTTTTCTTGGGAGCATATAAAACAAAACAGCTCCTTGGACAAAATGAAATGTAATATTGTAGTAGTTATAAACAAAGGTTTATTTTAGTTTAGATTAACATTTGAGGGCAGCAATTGTATTCATAATGTCAAAATACAACCGACGTGATGTTATTTGAAAGCATTATAGCCTACTATTCCTGTCAAACTTACAGATAGTAGTGTTATACAGTAAATCCTTGGTGATGTTGCTGATCTGTGGACACTGGATAGTTCATTCATGTCACAATGTTTCTTCCTGGTTTCCACGTCAGCGCTGTTTGATCCGTTAATAACGGAGAAATGTGAATGTTTCTCACTAGATCTCGCAGCGATGTTATTACTTCAGTGGCGAATTCAAATGTTTTCTTTACTGGATTTGCCGGTGTAGTAACAGTGCTGATGATGAAGATCGGCTTGCGCTGCTTTGGTCCAAACTGATGAACGGTCCGTCATCCAAACAACCACACAATAACGAGTAGCTCAGTTTCGTTCCGTTTACGTTAAATTTGCCATTGATGTAGGGCAATGTTGTGGTCACGCCACACTATGAAAGCGCTTGCCACGCGCGCGCGCCTACATTTGAATAACGAAAATGTTGGTCGGCAGGAAAAATGAACCGAACGAACCGCCTCTGCCTTGAAGCCATTTTGCCGCGTTCTGAATCAAAACAACATAGCGTGTGTGTGTGTGACGCCATGACGCATTTACAACGAGCGGAACCGATAAGCGGAAATCGTTAAGCAGGCAAGCTAACGGTTCCAAGGAATCGATTTCACAAGGCACCGGTTCTGAAGAAGAACCGGTTTTCGATTCCCCATCCCTAGCGGTTTGTGTGAGAAAACGAACAGTATTTATATCGATTTTACAACTGAGAATGGACTGGTTTTAACCAGGCTACTAGAATCACTGATCTTTATAATGAAGTTTAATTCTCTATAGATCAGTGTCTGGAACTTGCATATCAGGAAATCTAATGTTAAAAGTTAGATGTTAAAAATTTCTCACATTTCATTGATTGTTTATTTTTCCAGCTAACGATAAGATTTTTTGATTATAATCGATTTCTGCACTCACAAATGCTCTCATCAACTAACAGTGCAGACGCCATGTAAATAAGACATTCATTGTGCAGTGTAGACAGCATCATTAATTATTACAGGAAAAACTGACGCTGTTGATTGACTAGTGATTAAAAAGCAAGGGTTCTTTGATTACTTTCTTGCTATAATTTAATCACAATTTAAATTGATTATTTTAATGCTACTAAGAGAACAATGTGAAGTTGACTGTTTAAGTCGCTTGATTTACTGACGCATAAACGGCAAACGATTTTGAGACAAAGACCGTCTCTACATGAATCATTTTGTGGCATTACTGTCGGGTCCATATCTTGCAGTAAAAGTCTGTTTGCAAAGCCTGTGCCAAAATATGGACTGATTTACCAAAGAATCCACAGTGAAATGTTCCGGACAAACAAACAATGCTCTGAGAGATTTACAATGTTGAAAATAAACACTTTCCTAGCATTAGTATCCATTGATGAAACTAATATTATGGTCCTGTTTCTCTCTCTCTAATGCAGCAGTGGGCGGGGCCAAATATGTGATTATGTAGGAGTAGATATTGACCTGATTCTGCAGAGGTTGTCTTTTGTCACACTATTACATCATAATGTGACAAAATCTGAAATGAATGATCTACGAGCTTGGCTTAAAAAAAAACTGTTTTTGGATTAACAAGGAAGTTTTGAGTTCCAGAAACTTACAGGATTTTTTTTATTGAATTATTAAGTTAATTTTGTTTGGTGTAAGTCTGGAGCCCTGAGAAAGTTAATTTTGAACTGAGCTGTATGATCTGGGAGTTCCAAAGAACTTCTCTCTCACCTGACAGCAAGCTGTCCTCCATAGTTTGTGTTGCCACTCTCTGAGATCACAGAGCAAAGAAGAATAAAGGATAGGTCATAACAGAAACCAGAGCTAAACTCTCTTTGTTCTTTGCTCTTTTTTTCATTGAAGAGGAGTGCGGGTGGGTTCTTGAGTGTTTACGAGTCTTTGTTGTCAGGGACAAACGAGGCCAGTGGCTGACAGATCTCACTGACAGTAACCCAGGCAGAAATGCCAGCCATAAAGACTCCAAACATAACAAACCAAGCAGAAACAGCTGTACCGCACTCTTACAGCCTCTTTGCCTCCGTCCAGAAACATCCCTAACGCACTTCTGACCATTACAGAGTCTGCGTAAACCAACCACAGTCCAGAATAACCTCCTAATGAACTGTGCGAGCCAAATGCAAGACAATTGACACGTTTTCGAGAACATAGTCCAAAAAAGGCCATCATATGATAAGAACGGTGAGTTCAAAGAAGTCTTTGAGTCTCAATTGAACTGTTTTGGTGATTTGTTTTTAATTAGGCATTTACTCGACATGACATTTTTTCCCTCTTTGACTAGATACAAAGTCGTTTGGAAACCCTAGTGAGTCTAACGGTTGTCCATTTAACATAATGCATGCTGAATTAGTCTAGTCATCCATCCTTGGCCCATTTCATCTAGCCTGTACAGTACAACATGAGGTGTTTCAAAGATGAACGTTTTTTGAGGCCAGATTTGTTCAGTTGGGTGAGATAGTCGATGAAGCAATGCTTGTCAACAGATTCGTCACTTTGTAGATTAAGCGTCTGCTAAGCAACCATGCAACCAATACAAGATTCTCTTCTTGTTGATCAGCACACTGTGTAGACTTGACAGGGACCAGACCTTTCTGGCATTCTTTGAACAATAGTAAAGGATTGTCCAATAAAGTCATGAATGTTGCTGGTGTCTTGAAGTGGGGTGGAGTGCACGCAAGAGATGGAGACAGGCCACTCTTTAGAGCTCTTTACGACCCCCTGGAGACCCTTGATGATGGCGTGCCAGGGCAGAGGGCATCCAGAGAGCAAACCCAGGCCCTTTTCCAAACCTCAGAGGTTCAGCCCTACTGCAGTTACATGACTTGAGTGAGCATGGCCATTATCTCAAATCCTCAGTTATGCATCCTGGGTTGTGTTTGTGTTTAGGACAAACAAACCAGAAATACAATACTAACTTATAGACCACAACAGTGACAACTGCCTTTTTTAGTGACTTTCATTCCCAAATATATATGTATTTTCATCTTGAACCAGATCAAACAGGTCCAATATGTTTGAATGAAAAGCGTTTGCAGAAAAGTACTAAAGATAGAACAAAGGTACTAAACTTAATGTCTTAAAATGAACATATGTAAAAATTAAGTATATGTTAAATAAAAAATAAAATAAAAAGCAATGCACCAGTGTTACAGAATCTTAGCATTATTTATTTATTTTCATATCTTTTAATTAAAAAAAAAACACTCTGCTAAAGGATTATTAGCAACACCACACTAAACACTGTGTTTGACCCGCTTTTGCCTTCAGAAATGACTTAATTCTACGTGGCATTGAAAGCATTCTTTAGAAATGTTGGCCCATATTGATAGGATAGCATCTTGCAGTTAATGGAGATTTGTGGGATGCACATCCAGGGCATGAAGCTCCCGTTCCACCACATCCCAAAGATGATCTATTGAGTTGAGATCTGGTGACTATGGGGCTATTTTAGTACAACTCATTGTCATGTTCAAGAAACCAATTTAAAATGATTCGATCTTTGTGACATGGTGCATTATCCTGCTGGAAGTAGCCATCAGAGGATGATGGGTACATGGTGGCTATAAAGGGATGGACATGGTCAGAAACAATGCTCAGGTAGGCCGTGGCATTTAAATTATGCCCAATTGTCTCTAAGGGGCCTAAAGTGTGCCAAGAAACATCCCCCACACCATTACACCACCACCACCAGCCTGCACAGTGGTAACAAGGCATGATGGATCCATGTTCTCTTTCTGTTTACCCTAAATTCTGATTCTACCATCTGAATGTCTCAACAGAAATGGAGACTCATCAGACCAGGCAACATTTTTCCAGTTTACAACTGTCCAATTTTGGCGAGCTCTTGCAAATTGTAGCCTCTTTTTTCCTATTTGTAGGGGAGATGAGTTGGTACCTGGTGGGGTGTTCTGCTGTTGTAGCCCATCTGCCTCAAGGTTGTGCTTGTTTATTCTTTATAAACCCTAGAAATGGTTGTGTGTGAAAATCACAGTTACTGAGCAGATTGTGAAATACTCAGACCGGCCTGTCTGGCACCAACAACCATGTCACGCTCAAAATTGCTTAAATCATTTCTGACATTCAGTTTGGAGTTCAGGAGATTGTCTTGACCAGGAACACACCACTAAATGCATCGAAGCTGCTGCCAATGGGATTGGTTGATTAGATAATTGCATTAATGAGAAATTGAACAGGTGTTCCTAATAATCCTTTAGGTGAGTGTGTGTGTGTGTGTGTGTGTGTGTGTGTGTATATATATGTATATATATATATGTGTGTGTATATATATATATATATATATATATATATATATATATATATATTTTGTTATATGCTTTAGTCATTTTTAATATTTTTTTTATTTCTGCTGAGCCTTAATTTATATCTGTTTCAGTGTTAATTTGTCATTTTAGTACTTCAAATTTAACTTATTTTATTTAACTTAGTTGTCAAGGCAACAGGTTTACTTTTTTCACCTAATATTTATATTATTTTATTTGAGCTATTATAAAACTATTGACTTTAGTATGAAGGGTAATATACTTTTTAATTATTATTATTTGTTTATTTTTTTCATTTTTTTGTATGCAGAGGGTCTGGCAGTTTGATAACAATTTTATTTTTTTTTGGGGGGGGGGGGTTAAAATGTAAAACATGGGTAAAAAAGTTACATTTAAATATAAGCACCCTCAAATGAAATCAAGAGCACCTCAGTTCATACTGTAATAATATTAAATTGACAAAACAGATTCGGTAAATAAAACACGTTTTTGTGTTTGCGCTCTAGAAAATGTCAAATGTTTTTTGCAGTGGTGAGAAATGTTGCCAATCACAGTAATATTTGTTGATCTTGAACAAAATTACCAATCATAGCTGTTTAATTTAGTCAGAATTCACTCACCACTCGGAACACTGGAGTTTTTGATCAGTGCTGAGTTCTGCATGCTTGCAAATCCTCTCATTAACAAACAAAGGCACGTTGCAAGACTGCGAACTGAGATGAGTGAAAGCTTTTTTAGTGGTTGTAAAGGGATCGGTCTTTGCACGCTTTTTAGGCTATAAGGGGTCCTTGCCTTAGAAAAACGTTGAAGACCCATGTCTTCTGTGGATTTTGGGTAATGTAATTCTACATCGAAGTAAAAAAACAACAAACCGCCGAATTTTTTTTTTTTTTTTTAATTGATCTGAAATTATGGTTTTCACAAAGCCGTATTGCAGTGTCAGAGCCCATGGTAATTTTGACCTAAAAGTTAGAGAAATTTACTTTTTTTTTTACTGAGAATCTCTACCTCTGTATATTGCACTCAGTTTTAATGAGTAACTGAGTAATAAGTAACTGTAGCTGTGCTGCTTCATGCATCCCAATGCTATAAAATCTGTGAGAGTAGATTTCAGAGAGCTAAAGAGTTGTGCTTGCTTTCTTCTGTGTTTATAAACAGACGTCAATGTCAGCTCTTACAGCTTGTGACAGTTTAGACAGCAGAGAACAGCCAAAAACTGACTGAGTGTTAATTGAAGGAGGACTGTGTTACAGTGTATCTAAAAGAAAGAGACCGTCCTGTCTGACTCAAGTAAGTGATTACATTGAACATTTACTGGCAAACCCATTCTTAAGTCTTATGCACTCTTTCCACGCACCACCTCAGTTGTTTCATAAAGCACTGAAACGCTAATTACTTGAATGTTTAGTTAAAAAAAGACATAACTATCTTGTTACAGGGGGCTAGAGAGGAAGAGAAAGGAATGGGAAGAAGGAAGGTATGATATGGAGAGAGGGAAAAAAGAGTTTGTCAGGAAATGTATTCCACATGTAGCCGTGTAGGACCGCTGAGTCACGCGGAGTGCACCCCTTGTTGAGCTGCAGTGGTCAGGGAACCCTGCTATTAATCTGAGGAGGTGACTGGGTCGAACCACTTCCGTATCCGGGGGCGGGTGTGAGGTCCATAACAGAAGCAGAGAGAGAGAGCATTCGGGATATGTCTTTTTGCTGGAAAGTGGATAGTCGGCAAGCACATAAAAAGACGTGTATTAATGTACTGAAATAAAACCTGGAACTTGATGATATAAAGATGGGGAGAGAAAGTCGTTGTGGTGTTAATACTTGTTTTACTGGATGAGTGTTTAAAATGGGATGGACAAAAACTATAAATGAAAAGCCCTGTATTGCTGTGATATAGTTTTATGATGCCATAGATTATCTTACTGTATCTAAAAAAAATAAAAAATAAATAAATAATAATAATAATAAAAAATAAAGAAAATAATAATAAATAATAATAAAAAATCTGTATAATTGGGTGAGGTGTGTACTTAAAATATATTTTCCAAATTCGCTTCTCAAGTAAATGTTTGGACATTTTAGGATTTAGGATTTTACATTTTATTTTGTTAGAGTAGTAGTTCACTTACAGTAAAAAACAAACAAAAAAAACTTACCTATAATTTACTCAACCCCATGTCATCAAGATGTCCATGTCTTTCTTTCTTTAGTTGAAAAGAAATTAAGGTTTTTGATGAAAACATTCCAGGATTTTTCTCCATATAATGGACTTCAATGGGAACCAAACAGTTCAAGGTCCAAAAGACACTTTCAGTACACACTGCAAACTGTTTAAATGCTTTAAATGATTCCAGACAATGAATAAGGGTCTTATCAAGCAAAACGAATAGTTTTGATAAAAACAAAGTTTAAGTTTTATTAGCTCAAATGGTTGCCTTGCTCTGTTCTGTGATGACTCTCCTGTTTGAACTCGGTTATCAAAATGAACGAATCTTTTTCAAGTAATTTGGTTGATTCTACAAACGAAAATGAACGAATTGACTCGAAAAAGATTCGTTCATTTTAATGAATAAGTTTGAACAGGAGAGTCACGAACATGCATCACAGAACAGAGCAAGGCGACCATTTGATCTTATAAAACCTCAACTTTATTATTTATTTATTGAATGAGCGATCGTTTCGCTTGATAAGACCCTTATTCATCATCTGGAATCGTTTAAAGCCCTTTGAACAGTTTGCAGTTTGCACTGAAACCTTGCACTGAAACTGTCTTTTGGACCTTGAACCGTTTGGTTCCCAATGAAGTCCATTATATGGAGAAAATTCCTGGAATGTTTTCATCAAAAACCTTAATTTCTTTTGACTAAAGAAGAAAGGCATGGACATCTTGGATGACATGGGGGTGAGTAAATTATCAGCAAAAGTTTTTTTCAAAAGTGAACTACTCCTTTAAGCGTGTGAAAGTACTATTAAACAGAAAATTTAAACAGAAAATGCTTTTTATGCGTTTTGTGTTTTTTTTCAAAACAATGGTGTTTTGGAGGACTGAAAAAACGCAAACTTTTAAAAACAGTTTCCAAGTGCAAGTGTTTGAAAAATTATACTGTTATTGTGTCTGTGTAAACTAAAAAAACTCAAAAAAACGTAAATTTATGAAAACTGTGACATCATGCGCATGCATATTAAGTGTTCAGTCTATAGTGACATCGCCAATTGGTGGTCTGACCGCATAATACAGTGTTTTAGTCGTTTTCGTGGCTGCGTGTGAAGAGGGATTGTTTTTGACGGTGAAAAACGGTACATTGTGTAAACGTAGCCTTAGACTTAAATAGACCTCAGTGAAAGGAGCTTATGCCTTTGAAGAGAGTCTGTTTAATTGTGAACTTTAACATTTGATAAACAGGGCCTTGCAGCATCACAACACAATACAAGCAGACGAAAAAATAAAGCCAGAGAGAAGAAAAAGATAAGCAAGCACATACTTCTGACAGAATGCAGCGATAGTCGGGCGGAAATGCTTTACGACTGGGAGTCATTTGTTTGGTTAGTGTATCTGGCATGCAAACCACAGAAGCAGGGCCTTTTGCAGGATGAGAAACACACACATGCTCGCAATTCGCAACCCCCATTACTGTGGGCAATGCTTAAAAACACACTCAACTTAAAGCACATTTTACTGAGTTTTTAATGAGATATTTATCTTGATGGTGATCTAGCATTTTAAGAATGTCACATATTTTCAGGGGTCACTGCTAGGTCATCCACACGTCCAGACAGAAGTGATGGTGGTGATTGGGTGAATCGAATCAATCGCAGGTGCTCTGCTTATCCAATCAGGCCCTGCAAAACAGAATTATGTGAAATTTTCGAATCAATCATAAAATCTTGTGCGTTTCTTTTTGGACACCAACAAGGTCAGCAGCGGCTTGGTTTTTGGCCATCCAGAATAAAGCTGGAAAAGTGCTTTTGCGTGATTGAAGTCAGAGCCGTATCGTCAGATCTTGAACGTGGTTCATCTGGATTTGCTGAATGCGAGACATGCAAGTTTTGGATAATTTCAACAATTGATCAAATATTAATCAAAAGGCTGAGCAGATCTGTATTTAATTTAGAATTCCTTTGTGCTATAGACAACCCTGGGGAATTGGGGGAGGCTGCAGACAAATGTTTGAGTGAGCAACCATCTTGTTTCTTGAGCTTTTCTACAATGCATAAAACCCACTTTATCAGAGCATAATGAAATAGGTTGGGTAAAAATAGTGGGAAAATGAACCCAATGTCTTGTTCTTCTCATCTCATGTTCTTGTGTTTAATATGAGATCATCCAGCTGTAAACACACTGCACATATTTGCCCAGACAGCTGTGGACTGAACCACAGTCAGTTTATGCTGAAGAAGAAATTAATTTATATAAATTACAGACTAAATCACATATTAACAGATTTATTCAGAGTCGTCTGATTATGATTGTTTCTAAAACGGTTAGTTCGAATCCTTGATTCTGATTGGTCAAGAGCTGTGCTTTATTCACGATAAAACACGGCTACGACCGCTTCACCCAACGGTTCTATTGATCGCTGCGCAACACTGCGGTTCTATGTTGTTTTTATTTGAGCTTTCATGCATTTTACACATTGGAACGTTGTTGCTGTTCACGCTCATGGACTATTTTTTCCAGCGGAAGGTAGGCATAGTGATTTTACTTCAAGAAAGTTGCACTAATATTGTTTTTTACTTTAATATTGTGTGGCAACCGTTTTGTAAAAGCAATAAGATACTCGAGGCAAGTGCTGTATCGTGAATAAGTAATGGCTGAAGGGGTTGCAGGCGCTCCGCTTCGCGTCGTTAGCATACTTTCACTAAAACTGCTTCTACGGGGCCATAATATAAGCTACAAGGTAATGGAGCAATTTATACATTGTCGTGTTTCTTTAGAAATAAATAAAGGACAAATGGGGTCTTCAAACGCCTCAGATGTTAAAGTTATTCGCTGTCAAAGTGACGCCAAAATGAATGGGAGTCAATGGGAATGCTAATGCAGGTGAAGTTCTGCTACAAGATGGCAGCTCCCGCGAGACTTCAACTTCCGGTCGATGGATTACCCCCTTGGTTCATACAGTTCAGAAGTTCACTGAACTTCATACAGTTCAGCTCACTCAGCACGACGTTCATGATTTGACTTATCGAGACTTATTTTCTAAGATGGCTTCTGTCTGTATACGCGAAGTGAACCGTCTTTATAACGTATCTTCTTATCAAACGGTCTGTACACTTACAAAGTTCTCAATGCTTCGTTTTGCATGTATGGACCCTCATTGTGTTACTGCGTTAGTGTGGGGCTATTTTGAGCCTTGTTAGTGGTATAAATAACACAGTCTCATCCCAATTCGTCATGTAACTGACGTTTTGGGACGTCTTTCGACCATTCGTCAATATACGACTTTTCAGGGCCCCGGTAAACGTCGGTAGATGATCGATCCCGGGTCGTCATACAACTGACGCTTTACCTTTAACGCGAGTTAGGTGACGAGTTGGGGTTTAGGGTTAGGTTTAGGTCTGGGGTAGAGTTAGGATCCCATAACGTCATCTACCGACGTTTAAGGGGGCCCTAAAAGTCGTATATTGACGAATGGTCAAAAGACGTCCCAAAACGTCAGTTATATGAAGAATTGGGATGAGACTGTGCTGGTATAAACTAGCAATTTCTTTTTACTTAGTCAATGCCCCAGTACTAGCATTATACGCTAAACAGTTTTTAGAGATAAAACACTTTACGTTTGATTATCATGAAAACAAATCTCAGAGAACGATTGACTAGGTACCAATGTTTTATTAGACCAAAGGTTCATTGTTCGCCGGAGTTCTCCTTTAAAAAGAGGATAACATGGTGTAGGCAACAGTGATTTTTGCCGTTTTTGTCTGTAATGACAGCACTCTAAATGTACAAAAAAACGAGCTCAATGTTAAAATTGACCGGAGTTCTCCTTTAAGGACCTGTCAGCCTATGCCATCTGTTTCATGACATAACTTATTTTTATTAATGTTGTGAACCGGTGTGCTGCTCAATATTTTTTATGTGGAAAAAACGTTTTTTTTGTTTGTTTTTTTTTAAGAAATCTTTTAAGAAATCTTTTAGAATTGCCAGCTTCAGTGGAGCAAAATAAGTAACACTCTTATTTTTAGGAAATCATTGGTGGCTGAGGACAGTTAACCACATTGAAAAAAAAAATGTTGCAGAGCTACAGTGTATGTCTACAGCTATGTATGTGTTCAAAATAAACATTTGAGATGCAGTCTTGTAGATTTTGGCATATGAAGTCAAATCATTTAAATTTGGCATATCAAATAATGAATGTTAATCACATATCCGTTTGTGTAACCTAGCAATGGCCAATGTCTCACTCAAAAGTTAAATGAGTTTTAACATCCATCTTTAGCGATCTGTTTCTCATTCTGTTCTTTAATGGTTTAAATTCAATAGCCAAAATACTTACACGTTCTCATCTGTCTAAATGTAAAATACAGACAACCCTGCTGTGATATGGAACATGAGTTTGTTCCCTTAAATAGAGTATAATTCTGCAATATACAGGGCGGTTGGCGACCCTAGGTCAACGTTTACCCAGGACTCACACTCTAAGTCTAAACCTTACAGATGCTGTGTTGTGCATCACTTTTTCTTTCACACCGTTTTTAATGTTATCCAGGACAACTACATATATCAGAGTTTGATGCCTTCCAGACGCAACAGTAATGTGTGCACCCTCAGACAGCACCAATGAAACCAGCAGCAGGCTGAAACTATCTAAAAATGTTGATTTATTTCACACATGGAATGAAACCCTGCCCAAGAAGACATATTGTCCATTTTAGTTAAAAATAGATTTTAAATTGACGGTTAACTTAAGTTTTAGGTGCTGCATGTTCTTTAACTGTGTGTTGTAACATTCCAAAATCATGCTTTAATTTAGTAAAGTTATAGTGCTGCATGATTAATTGAGTTTGGGTTTATGTCTTTTTGATTATGATTGAGAATTATTTTTTCCCCATTTAGTTGTACTTGAATATTACAAATTCTTGTGATAGTTGAGGATTGTAGACATGTCTGAATGCATGAATGAAGTGACAAGTTATACGCTTTTATATTTTATAAGTAAAACTTTACAATAAGGTTCCATTTGTTAACAATAGTTCTGTCATGATTGTTTTTATAGCGGCTGGTTCTGAAATGGATCTGTCATGCCAGGAACAGTACTCACAATCACTTTCGTCTTTAATTTTGCCTTCAAAATATACGAGAACGTTTTTGCAGATATATTTTATTTTGAGATGAATTTAGAGCTTTTAATTTGAAAAGTATTGAAAAACATTCAAGAGTCTGTGGATAGCTTCCTTACAGATAAGAGACACAGGCTTTGCAAAACTAGGTAGGATATACACATAGTTGTCTTTTCTATTCTTCTTTGAATGTCCTATTTTTACTGTCAACTTTCCTCTTTAGACTCTTTGATAGTGCCATTTTCTCTCACCAGCTAGCTTAAATGTTAACATCACTCTGCACACAGCGTACCTCCAACACCAAGAAAAAAATGTGAAGGTTAGTGTGTGAGGAATAATTCTGAGTGTAAATGTAGTTTACGCAAATTAATAATTAAGCTCCATCGTGTAACAAGCAAATTAAAAAGATACACATTTATTATTCATAATATGGAGAGATGAAATAAAACATAGTTTATTAAAAGTATGACTCAAACATGCCATTAAAGAGCTTATTCAAGTCTTCTTTTATTTTTGGTTATTTTTATCTATTCCCCACATCTCCCACATAGGCCTATATGTGTTTTAGCAAAACTTGCCAGGTTATGCATCACTACTACTTTATTAATTTATCCAGTGTGAAACCCGAACACTGCCACACAAATGTGGCTTTTTGTTAATGACTGTCCTACTACAGGATTTAACACAGACTGAGTAACAGCACTTCCAGTTACAAAGGCACTGTAACAGTCTGTCAATTCTAGCTGCATTTTTCATCAATTCATTTCTTAAATTATCCTTTGACTATGTTCTGGCCCGTCATAAGTGGCAAACATTTTTTATTTATTTTTTGGCCAGATACCAAACTTGCCGACCCCTGATCTAGAGTTTCATGCCATAACTTTGTATTAATCTAACATGAACTAACAATGCTCTATCTAACATTTACTAATAATGGGAATATAATAATTAATCTTTGCAATAAAAAAAAAATACAGTTCATTGTTTGTTCGTTGTTTAAAGTAAATGCATTTAACTTTACAGTTAATATTTCCATTTCACATAAATGCTCTTTCTTTTAAACTTTCTATTCATTAAAGAATCCTGAAAAAAAATGCAGTGGTGACACAGATGTTAAGCAGCACAACTGTTTTCAACATTGATAATAATGTTTCTAGAGCAGCAACTCGGCATATTACACTTTAAAAAAAATGATGTGTTGTTTTAACCCAATTTTGGGTCAAATATGGACAAACTCAAACATTGGGTTAAAAATGTAATTTAAAAATGTAACCCAATTGCTGGGTTTTGACCCAAAATTGGTTTAAAACAACCCAGCATTTTTTAGAGTGTAGAAGGAAATACTTTTCAAAACATGCGTCAATAGAAAATATTTACCTATTTCAAATTGTAATGATATTTCCCAATAATACAGTTTTATTGTATTTTTTTAGCAGCCTTGCAACAACAACCAGTCCAAGTAAGTTTTGAAGCAGTCTTTATATGAGTGATGAAGTGCTGTATAAATATAATTTGACATTCAAAAAGAAGCTTTAGAACCAAAACAAAAAGTATCTGTGATTTCTTCACCTATGACTTTGGTTCAGTCAGTAGTAGAGGACGTCTGATTCACAAATAACACACAGTGACCTCTGTGGCTGTCTTTTGCTCAGCTGAGTCACTCGCTCAGTAGCTGTGCTGTTCCAAAGAGGCCAGACTATTCTCGTCATTTCGCACAACTGCCGTTCCCTCAGCCTTGACCCATGCAAACAAGTCTGAATCACAGGGACCTAATTAAGACGTCTCTCTTTTTCCCCCTTCCCTCTGTTTTGCCATAAAGAAAACAGTTGCATGCATTAGCTTTTTCCCTTTCATCAGTCCAAACACTCTGGAATGTGACCCCCATTAAATTCATTTCAATTACACTCAGCATCAGCAAGCATTCAGGAGAAATATGTGTAATTTCACACAATGAATGTATGTCTGACAGGTTTCTCTGAGTGGAAAATAAGTATTTGAGGCTAACAGATGGAGCTCAGTGACTGCCATGTTGAGCTGTTTTAATCAGCGTTATTTTTGGATAACTATGTCGTAACTATTGGTCTTAATTGACAACATATTGGATGTAAAAACTAATATTTTACTTACTATAATTAACTTTGCAAGTACATGCTACATACAAGTCTCTAAACTCATTAGTGAATTAGTAGACTGTCTGCATATCCACTTTGTTTTGATAATCCTCCAACGGACATTCTAGTGACTATAAGTAACTTATGCAATGTGCAATGTATACTGACCTGAACACTAACACCGAACAGTCTACTAATACTCTCAGTTGACATGTACAGTAGTTGCAAAGTCACATGTAGTTAGTAGAATGTCTTACTGGATCATTTAAAAAAGTGCAACTAAGTTTTGTAATAGTTTTTTTTTTAACTGGCTATATCTGATATAAAATTAAAGGAGTAGTTCACTTAAAAAAAAGAACTTTTGCTGATAATTTACTCACCCCCATGTCATTCAAGATGTCCATGTATTTCTTTCTTCAGTCGAAAAGAAATTAAGGTTTTTGATAAACATTCCAGGATTTTTCTACATATAATGCACTTTACTGGACACCAACTGGTTCAAGGTCCAAAAGACAGTTTCAGTGCAAACTGCAAACTGTTGAAAGGGCTTTAAACGATTCCAGACGATGAATAAGGGTCATATCAAGCAAAATGATCAGTCGTTAAAAAAAAAAAAGTTTAAGTTTTATAAACTCAAATGGTCGCCTTGATCTGTTCTGTGATGCGCGTTCGTGACTCTCCTGTTTGAACTCGTTCATCAAAATGAACAAATCTTTTTCCGAGTCAATTCGTTCATTCGTTCGTTGAATGAACCAAAATGATGACTCAAAAAAAGATTAGTTCATTTAGATAAGCCAAGTCGATTCGTTCATTTCGTTTGTTGAATGAACCAAATGACTCAAAAAAGATTTGTTCATTTTGATAAACGAGTTCAAACAGAACAGTCTCAAACACGCATCACAGAACAGAGCATCCTGGAATGTTTTCATCAACAACCTTAATTTCTTTTCGACTGAAGAAAGAATGACATGGATATCTTGCATAATATGGGGAAGAGTAAATTATCAGCAAAAGTATTTTTTTTTTTTTTTAAGTGAATTACTCCTTTAAGGTTTGCAGCATCTTTTGACCCGAAATGCAGCCAAGCTGAATTGGTGAAAGTTCAGTGCGACTAGTTTTTTTTCCTGAATATTTGTGTCTCCCTCAATCTACTGGGGTCTTAGCTCAAACTCAGGTAGCCTGTACATAAAACCCAACAGTCCATAACTATGCTAATCTGAACGCTTCACTGGTTTTTAATGAAGCCCATTAAACATGTGTTCTGGGGGTCCTTCAGCACTGTGTTTTAGGGCCCAGCAGCAGGGGGTTTAGTGGCTGATACGTCCCCAGGCTGCCACGCTGATCAACACAGCAGTTTTATGGGACTGGAATTTTAGAGAGTGTACAGGAGAAGGAAGTGTCGGCCGTAGAAACTGTGGCGTCTCATTTGTTCAATGAGGGTGATCAAATACAGTGGCAAAGTAAAAAAAAAAGGAGTAGTTCATCTAGAAATATAAATATATATTATTTATTTCTCATGGCATGCAACTTTCTTTCTAATTTAAGAAAATGGAGAGTTAAATCCAAACTGATCATTCAAGCCTCAAAATGACTAAAAAGCACCATTATAAAGGTGGAAAATCATATGAGTTTGGAAGGACATGAGGGTGAGTAAATAATGACAGGATTTTTGTTTTTGGGCTGAATTAATCCTTTAAGCATTGCAATATGTCTGCTGAATTTGTGCATATGCGCATGGGAGTCAAATCAGTGCTGCCAACTGCTGAATAGATTAATGACTTTCAACCCAAGGTGTGAGGTACTTGCTTTGTTTTGACAAGAGTTGTGAATAATTGTGAAAAATTAAATTATGCGTTCAAAACTTGTATCAGCCTGTGTAAATGATCCATGCTTTCCACAGGAGGATCTTTTCCAGGGAATAAATGAACTTTTAATGGCTGGCCTCTAGATGGCTCTGCACTAAGCATAAACCGAGTCCTAAAAGTGTAAGATCAATGTAGAATAAAGGTCTGTAATAACTGTGGAATGATTTAGTATCTGAGGATGTAATAGGAGCACCTGTGTTCCCTTTTCTGTTTTTTTCTCTTAAACTCATGGCTCTATTTTGTAAAGAACATAGATCTCTTCATTAAATGCAGAAGGAGGAAAAGATCCAAATGTTACTGGTTGTAAATTATGCTTAATTAAGGTCAATTAGACTCAGCGTGCGTAATACTACTTTCTAATTGCTGTAAATGCTCTGCTCAAAATTCACCTGTAAATGTTTGGATGATAATGATCTGTGAAAAAAAGTAGGACAAAAGCAAACAGCCAAACATGACAAACCTATTACTGTAGCTTACACGTCACTCATGAGAATTGCAGAGGAGGAAACAAGCAAGAGAATGAGAGAATGAAGGGCAAAGTGAGGGTTTTCCAGGAGCATTTAAAGCCATTGGCCGTAATCATATAATTGTAGGATATCCTCCCTCTGAGCTCTTCTAGTCCAGTGGATGGTGGGGCCTCTTAATGACCCTTGACCTTTGTGATCCCTTGACATTGAGAACGGGAGTTGAGGGAAACAGATTGGAGAAGATGTCAAATCTGTAGCGTTTATCCGTCAGTACTGCATTTAACCCTGGAACAAGGTGGTTACAACCAGATGCATGCTGGAATACTTGTATGTGAATCTGTTTCTGGGTTATCGGTCAAGTTTGGGTGAATTTGTCCCCTGATGAACTTTTGGTATTTTTTGTGAACTTTACTTGTTCACTTGACACTTATTAGTATATACACTACCAGTCAAATGTGTTGGGGTCTGTAAGATTTTTAAGAAAAACTTGCTGACCCCAAACTTTTAAAGGGTTAGTTCACCCAAAAATGAAAATTAAGTCATTAATTACTCACCCCCATGCTGTACCAACCCCGTAATATACGTAGGGCCCTATGAAATCCGGTTTGTTTTTTTCCAAATTCCGTTTTTTCCGTTAAAATTTTTGGGAATTAGTTTTCTTTTACCATTGACTGTCATTTACCATTTACCATTTTAGTTGTAAAAATAGTGTACTTTTAAAGTTAATGATTAAAATCTATTAAAAAATACAAATAAATTAGGAATGACCTTAAATTTATTGAGGTAATACAGACATTTACTCAGTAGCCTTTTCAGGACAAATACTGCATGATGCAATATAACACTGCACTCTTCAAGTAACAACAAAAGATGGTTATTAGCTTTAAACTGTCCAGTAATATAACTTACATTAGTTTATATAAGTTTAAATAAAGTTGCACTCTGTCTCACGCTTTTGTCCAGTCCAGCGCCTCAGACAGACGCGGTGTGCACGTCGTTTGTGTGTGCGCGTACGTGTGAGAGAGAGAGATGGAGGGAGAGCGGGAAATACTGCTGAAAGAATATGATGCGTGTTTTAAATCGTGTTAAAACGAAATGCAGTATGTGGCAGTGAATTAGTCAATGTGAGGGAAACTTATACTCTTATAGCGTCGAGTTTCTTAACGTTTTGCCGACGAAAGCAGAGCCGTGGAGAGCCATGCTTTCCATGATTTGATTTCGTCATTGGAGCTGAAATGACGGGTTGAGGGGTTTGTCTCGCCCAGATTTGCTTGCCCCGGTCTGCATTTTCACCAGACATTCGTTCATCTCCCACACAAAAAACGAATTTCAAACCAAATGTGTAAAAATCCACGAAATTCCGCGTTAACACTAGATTCCGCATTAATTGGCCAATTCCGCGATTTCATTCTCGGCAAAATCATAGGACCCTATATACGGTAGGTGGCGGTAATACTCGTAAGCGGTGAGCAGCCGGTAACAAGAAGTAGTCGAAGAAGAACGTCCTCATCTCAGTTCTCGCGCATGCGTCTCTGGAAATCTCTTCAATTCTTGTCTCAAGGCCCATAAGGAAGTAATGGAATAGTCAAATAAAGTCGTTATTTATGTTTTTTTTCACACAAAAAGTAGCCTTGTCGCTTGATAAACTTATAATTGAGCCACTGTAGGCACATGGAATATTTAAACATTTTCTTTAATGACTTTATGGGCCGTCAAGTGCCAGTCCCTTAGGCAGTCTATTGGAGGAGTGATCCAGCTCTCAGATTTAATCAAAAATATCTTAATTTGTGTTCCGAAGATGAACAAAGGTCTTACGGGGTTGGTACAGCATGGGGGTGAGTAATTAATGACTTAATTTTCATTTTTGGGTGAACTAACCCTTTAAGAGTGTTTGCATGTTCCATTGCCATCTTCAGTTGTAGCTGTAATACTTGTGACCTACATGCAATACATGCACTATCTTATAAGAGCTGCTTTGCTTAGACATTGTCTGCCAAGAACATAAACATAAAGCTAAATAAATGTACACACTTTAGTAAACCTGGCTCTTCGTCAAAGATCTCTGGATCTGGCAACCCTGCACTTTTCCTAACATAATGGACTGAGAGGAGGAGATATTGGGGAGATTCTGAGAACTTTCCAATGCTCATTCACCCAATCCAGCGATGATCTGGGAATCCAAGTGAAATTGCAGAATGCTGTTTCACAGATGGGAATAAAGTGCAGAACTGTGAAGGGCAGATGCTTCGAAAGTCCAAAGCCACCCTGAGTGTTGACCTCTGGACACTCTTCCATGCTCATGAAATGAAATGATTAGCAGTACTGCATGTGATGGCGAAGTGTTTGTATTGAAGTGAACATATGCTGGTTTAGAGCTGCCGCTCATGGGAATATTCTGTATATTATTTTTACTGCTTTGCTAAAAGCCTTTGGTGTTTCTGAGTGAAGCAAACCAGCTTTTCCTGTTTTCAATTCTGCTTAATGCTCTCTCCAATTCTCTTTTTCTTTTTCTTTTACTCAATCCCCTTTGTTATTAAACCAGCCTCCACAAAAAAAAACAAAAAACTCAACACTTTGAAATTTGAAATACGCAGAGTTGTTCTAGACTGGTTTAAAACCAGCTGTTTCTCACTGCAGAATTCTTAAATTTCATTTATTGTAAGTTTTAAGTCACCTTAATATTTAATGTCAGACCGAAAGTCATTGAAGAGTAGTACAGCTGCTAGAGCTCTGACCAAATGGGTATGGAGAATGTTAAGAAAGTTAACAATATTTTGCACCAAAATATTATTCTTTAAACACTATGTAAAGTAGTCTTTTTATGAATAATTTTAATATTATTCCGCAATTATTTGCGTTAGACCGTGGAAAACCCACTATGTATTAGTGATAATTGTTTTTGTGTACACATTAATTTTGTTTATTTGGTAATGACTGCTTCACAACCAAATTGAAGTTTCATGCAACCGCCTATAGGAAGTGAAATATGACAATTGTTCACAAATGTCAGAGATAGTGGAAAGGTGGCTTTACAGTCTATCCAGTGTATTTTTTTGGCCAATAAGTTTCAAAGTGGGCTATCAAGGGCGTCACTAAAGTATGTTGCATCAAAAAAATGCAAAAACTTTCAGAGTTTGTTTGATTCAATTCAAATTTATTTGTATAGCGCTTTTCACAATACTTATTGTTTCAAAGCAGCTTTACAGAAAGTGCATTTCAGAAATGTACATAGAAAAGATACAGTTTGTTAATCATGTATTAATTTAGGGCATAACATATCGCCGGCATTGAGTCGTCTCTTCACAGGCGTTTTGTCATCTCGTCACTGGTGTTGGGCGTCTGAAGTCTCCGTGAGAAGCTGGATACAAAAACTGTAGCCGACGAATGCCGACTGAGCGTCCCGAGATTACAGCAGAAAAGCAGATGGAAAATAATTAGCATAGCTGCTGTTTAATATTAATGCATCAATCTGATTCAACCGTAGTATAAAAGGTAAGCATTATGT
This sequence comes from Hybognathus amarus, assembly GCA_030378365.1. NCBI lineage: Eukaryota > Metazoa > Chordata > Actinopteri > Cypriniformes > Leuciscidae > Hybognathus > Hybognathus amarus. The sequence continues at coordinate 22,048 of JAQIUQ010002094.1, forward strand.
GAATGCTTGGGTAAAGAGATGCGTCTTAATCTAGTTTTAAACTGTGACAGCGAGTCTGAGCCTCGAACAATATCAGGAAGGCTATTCCAGAGTTTAGGAGCTAAGTGTATGAACAGCCTTCCTTCAGTGGACTTAGATATCCTAGGAATGACCAGAAGCCTTGAATTCAGTGATCCTAAAGAACGTAATGGATTGTAGGGCGATAGAAGGACCATTAAATACACAGGTATAGACCATTTAGGGCTTTATAGCAGGAAATTACACGTCATCCAGCATTTTATATCTTTAAGATACTCTGTCAATTTAGATAAGTTAGTGTTTTTATCTGGTCGTGCTGAAATAAATGATTGAGTGTCATCAGCATAACAGTGGAAATTAATTCCATGTTTTCTTATAATATTACCAGAGCATATATATTGAGAATAGCAGAGGGCCTAACACCGATCCTTGCGGCACTCCATAGTCTACTGACGTTATCTTCATTTTTTATTTATTTTTTTTTCCCATTTAAACAGACAAAATGGTAACGGTCTAAGATCAATCTGAAACCTGCTTTATGCCTGTCCCTGAGCACCAGTGTAGTTTTGTAGTCTATCCAAATGTATTTTATGAACTATAATGTTCAATGCAGTGCTAAGATCAAGTAGAACTAGTATTGAGATACAGCCTTGGTCACAAGCTAAAAGTAAATCATTTGTAATTTTAACTAGCGTCGGTTCTGTGCTATGATGCGGTCTGAATCCTGACTGAAATTTTTCATAGATATCATTTTCTTGCAAGAAAAGCACAATTGAGCGGACACAACTTTTCTAGTATTTTAGACATAAATGGAAGATTTGAAATGGGTCTGTAATTTGCTAGGTTCTAATTGTGGTTTCTTAATGAGAGGTTTTATTACTGCCAGCTTGAATATTCTTGGAACATGACCTAAAATAGTTAATAATATTGAGAAGAGGCTCTTCCACTACAGGGAACACTTCTTTCAGTAGTTTAGTGGGTATTGGTCGTAATAAACATGTTGTTGTTTTATATGCAATAATAAGTTTATACAGTGCCGAAGTGATGAAGTCACCTTGTAGGACAACTCGGAAGCTAGCGCGCATGGGTTCCCTCGATCAAAAAGCTATGCATTTTCCCCATAGACTTTTGGAAAATCGCAAAAAAATAAGATCTGAGTTTAACAAAGAGTTGTGACTGTAACACGTTTTGTCTATAAAGATAATCTTTACAAGTTAATCCAAAATTTATACATTTTGAAGCCTATATAAAGTTTTTTAAAAACATAACAGACTTTATTTCAGGCGATTTAGCAAAAACCCATTCAAAAATCTCATAGACTTTAGAGCGAGGGAACCGGGAATGCTAAAATGCTAACTCACTTCCGCGTTTTGGCCTACAGATTGACGTCGTAACTTTGGCACTCTATATAGCTCTTACTGTCCTATAGTTGTAAAGCGGTGTGGTTTGTACTAAATTTGATGTAGTACAATATTTAGGTATGCAGGTCTGATATAGTAAACACATTTCTGGACATACTACATTTTTAAAGTCTAAAGCCTCTTTGACTCCCTTGGCCTCATGACATAGCCAAGTGTCCACTGGTTTCATAGTTCTCAGAAATCTCTACAGATTATTTGTAATTTTTCTATTTTTTAACCTTTCATGAATACTGCTTATTCAGACATCCTACTTCTAATTTGACATCTGTCTAGTAGAGTAGGGACATATGCGTATTCAGATGTTTCTTGTTAGGAATGTTGCCAGTTTGGACAAATTCATTTACATGGAAGAAATCAGATTTTCGTGATATTCGTGACATACCTGTTTATGACACTTTGTAACAAATTGAGTTTGGAACATGATTTTAATTGTGTTTACATTGGTTCTGTTGTCATGTGTTGTCTCCTTAGCACCAGGAATAGAGTTGTATTTACTGTAGGGGAATTTTATTACTCGTCATATGCCTTTTACCATTGCAGCAGTGTTTACAGTATGTAGCAGAGTTGAGCACTCTTCTGTCAACTCTCATCTAAAGTCTGTCTTGTTTATGAGTGTTGTGTTTGGATGTCACCTCTATGGCTGTCAGATGTAACGTAGAGTTTGTGTATGTGAACTCACTCCATCAAATGTTTCTTATAGAAGTAGATGGACTGAAAACGGCAGTTCTCTCTCTGTGATGTGACTAATGCGACAGCGCTGACTAGCTCCAGAATCATCTTCGGCCAAACACACTGGATGACACACAGGCTCCATGATGAGTGTTCGGATAGATGCAATTGTAAAACACAGATATATCTGTCTGAGATAGGCCAGGAGATGAATCCTCTTGTTAATTCATAAAATGTAGGGGATACATTGAGGTCTTTTTCTCACAGTCCATGTTTGGCTTCTTTCATTTATAATACTTTTTTTTTTTTACTTCTAAGGAAAACAGTGAGTGTGGAAAATAGAACTCATGTTCAGCCTATACTTATGTCTCTTTCTCTCTCTCCTTCTCCTTCCTACCCATTTAACAGGATAAATAATTGTTATCATCATATTTTTTCACATTTGAAATGTTGTGTTTGCATTGGCTTATGCTTCTGGAATCCATGTGCAGGCAGGGTCATATTTTTCAAAGAAGCATTTTTCAATTCAGCGAGCCAAAACAGCGAGCTGCAGTAGTTATGTTGACCAGCTTGGCCAGATCCAGCAAAATATGGTTAACAAATTGAAATAATATGGCATACATTCAAAAAATAGTTCCACTTTGATAACTACAGACCAGTTTTGTTTTTTCAGCTAATTATAATGAAATACCAACGCATGAGCAAGACCATTCTGGCACAAAGCTGGACCGTTAAGCGCATTTCAGTGTGCTACAGACAAAAATATTTTCTTTTGACTATTAACAGAACAAAATGGTGTTTAGTCAACCTAAAGAACTGTAATCAGCTTGTGTAATTTTCAGGCGCTCAGGTTAAAGTGAAGTTCAGTACCCTACACTGGAGCGATTGCTTCAGTCAGTAGACAATTTACAAGAAATGGAGAGAAAAGAAGTGGCATATGTATGCAAATAGATAAAACATTAATCAAAACAGAATGAGAAACAGATCATTTGATTGATTCCCCTTATTCTTAAATGATTTTCTAGATGAAAACATGTTCTTCCTAATGAATAGCAGACGAAAGGAGGGTGATCAACAGTATTTTGCCGTGGGGAGTGAAGAGATGAGACGGGATCTGAACCGCAGTAAAACAACAAAGCTAGCCCTTGCTCTCTGCCGGTTCATAGACAACACTGTTTCATTCATGCTACTGTGTAAGACACATTGCCTTCAGAAGTGGGAATACTGACCCTGTACTTTTTTACATGTGGAAAAGGTTAAAGCCACTCAGTGTTACTGTTGAGCTGTTTTCTTCATTTAAAAATGAACAAACCGTGCCAGGTTTATGTCAGAGCCCAATTCCAATGACTGTGCAGGATGTTTTTGTTTTCATGTGATTGTTAATACTGCACTCAGTAAGTTTTTCCCTTAAATTGAATCCATTTTCACCCCACTAAAGATTCATGCACAAAACAGTTCAATAACTTATGGGCTCTATCTTGCATCCGGCGCAAAACTAACGCATGAATCATTCTTATTTTGCACCTGCGCAAAGAGGCTTTTTTCCTCCACAGACGCACGTCTGTAAACTAGGGAATGAACTTGCGCTCCCTAGACGGATCGCCGCAAAAAAGGATGCGTGTTTCGGCGCTAACATTCCCTAGTGCTATTTTGCAGTTTCCGAAAACAATTGCACCACTGACCAGAAAAAAACTGGTCTAAAGTTGGTGGCGCATTGCGTGTTGTTAAAGGAGAACTCTGGCGAACATTGAACTTTTGGTCTAATAAACATTCGGTACCTAGTAAATCGTTCTCTGAGATTTGTTTTCATGATAATCGAATGTAAAGAGTTTTATCTCTAAAAACTGTTTAGCATATAATGGTAGCATGGGGCATTGACTAAGTAAAATAAAATCGCTGAGTTTATACCACTAACAAGGCTCAAAATAGCCCCACACTAACATAATGAGTGTCCGTACATGCAAAATGAAGCATTGAGAACTTTGTAAGTGTACAGACCGTGTTAATAAGAAGATACGTTATAAAGACAGTTCACTTCATGTATACAGACAGGAGCCATCTTAGAATATAGTCTCTATAAGTTCATCCTCGAACGCCATTCATACAGTTCAGAAGTTTGCTGAACTTCATACAGTTCAGCTCACTCAGCACGACGTTCGTAGTTTCGACTTATTCGAGACTGATATTCTAAGATGGCTCCTGTCTGTATACATGAAGTGAACTGTCTTTATAACGTATCTTCTTATTAAACTTGTCTGTACACTTACAAAGTTCTCGAATGCTTTGTTTTGCATGTATGGACCCTCATTATTTTACTGTGTTAGTGTGGGGCTATTTTGAGCCTTGTTAGTGGTATAAACTAGCGATTTCTTTTCACTTAGTCAATGCCCCCAGTGCTAACATGTTATACACTAAACAGTTTTTAGAGATAAAACTTTTTATATTGATTATGATGGCAAAACAAATCTCAAGAAACGATACTGAGTTTGACCGATGTTTCATTAGACCAAAGGTTCAATGTTCGCAAAGTTCTCCTTTAATAATGCTATTGTCACGCATGCTGGCCATAATAGAGAGTGTAAACAACGCGCATACACTCTAAATAATTCTCTCATCGACACAGATGCATTTTACTTTTTGCAAATTATACATTATTATTAGAAAAAATATATAAAACGAGGGAAATTATTGTTGTGTCCATGACTATGGGAAAAATAGGCATAAAGCTTACACATTTATCCAAATTATGATATGCATGTTTAACCGAAGCTAATTTGTTCCATCCCAATGTCCCTCTTTCTTTTACGGCCCTGATGAGAACATGGATCTCTCTCGGCTGTGAACGGTTAAAGCGCCGTTAAAATAGAAATTGGCATCATGGAACAAGCGCACCTCGTTCATCACGCTCTAAAAGGTAATGTGTATGAACGCTCTTATTGGTTTGTTTCTGTTACGCCCAAATCAGCACCTATGAATAATGAGGCTATTTCAGACCAACCCCTTTAAACTTGCGCGGGTGCAAGAGCCATTATTCCGATTGGTAATATAGCAACAGTGCCCAAGACCCACCCACAAAGTTACTTGCGCTTTGCGCTCTGATACTTGCGTTTAAGATCGTTAAAATAGGGCCCATGGAGTGAGTCACCTCATGGAAGACTCCATGTTAAGATCAAATGACCAGCTGAATACTCAAATAAATATAATAATATTATTTTCTGAGTTCACCTTTAGTGGAGTAACTATGCAAGTTTTTATGTGTTTATATTAGTTGTCTTTGTGTCGATAAGGATTTATTTTCTTTGAAAATTCAGATAAAAAATGACAGGAATGTCATTTATACAGTAAGTATTACGAAAGATTTCTATTTTAAAATAAATACCATTCTAATGAACTTTCTTTTCAAGTTTCTGTCTATTCAACTGTCCATTAAAAAAATTAAGCAGCACATTGTTTTTCAACATTTATAGTAATAATTGTTTCTTGAGCACCAAATCAGCATAGGGTAATAATTTCTGAAGGATCATGTGACACTAAAGACTGGAGTAATGATACTGAAAGTTCAGCAATCAAAAGAATAAATATTTTAGTATTGTTTAAAATGTGATTTACACAGCAATAATGTTGAAATTTTATTACAGTTTTAATTTGTCAAATAAATGCAACCTTGGTGAGCATAAGAGACTTCTTTTTAAAACATGAAAAAAAGACCAACAAATTTTTGCATGGAATTATATGAACTGTATGCATTATATGTATATGATGTTTAGTGATCGTCTTGATTATTGTATTGGTTGTCTGTGTGTTTGTGTGTGTGTGTGTCTCACACTTGATTGGTTAGATTCTGGCTTATTATTGTCAGAGGTCAATTAGTAAAACCTCTTGCCGACTATCCCTCCCTCTGATTGATCCTACTGTGTAAACACACACACGCACACACGCTTCTGACAGGGGACTTAGTACGTGCCATTTTGCACTGACAAAGTGGATTCTTACCACTGTGTATCCTTAACCTTTGCATGCCGGTCAAGCACTCACTGAGATTCCGAAGAGGCCTAATAAGCACACACACAAACATTCCACAACCTGCAGTAGTTGCTGCTTTCTGGTCAGAGGGTCTTGGTGTGTAAAGCAATAAACAGGGTTGGGGGTATTATAGGTTCAAAGTGTGAACAGATATTGTGCAGGCCAGGTATGTTATTCAATAGATTCAAGCACAGAGACTTGATAAGCAGACCTCTTAGTGCTATTTTAAAGATTAATTTGTATTATTATCATTATTATTTCAGCTATTGTTACTATCTGTTGCTGGTATCACTGTAGCTTCTAGAACCTACAGTGGTGGTTGCATGTCATTCATCTTAAATGGTACATTTATTAATTTACTTCGTATGAAAGATTGACTAATGCTAACATAGCTAATAATTTGTTAGTGTCAACACATCCATTATTAATTACACACTACTGTTCAAAATTTGGGGAAGTAAGATTAAATACTTTTATTCAGTAAACATGCATTCAATTTGCCAAAGGAGACATTTCAATTTGAAATAAATGCAGCAGACATACTGTGGTGGTCCATGGGCTTGTCGTCTAAGGCTTGGACTGGTTAGCACAAATTGTCTAAGGCCAATTCCAAAATTCATACACTTAGTGTAGAAGGAGAAACGGTCGGAAATCTACTGTGTTTACACTTGTGGCAGTTGAAATTTCCACTCAGTGGAAATCCTATGATTACAAAATAATATTTGTTTCTGCTACATCACAATCCATACAATAAAACAAATCATAAC
>JAQIUQ010002096.1:0-20000 GCA_030378365.1 Hybognathus amarus
CTCATATTTTTCCTTCACCATGTTCCTTTAGAGGCTCCGTAGAATCAGTTATCTCCTTTCCAAAATAAGAATTCAACTTCGGGCACATCCCCAATACAAACACCTCAACTTGCTGCCATTACTGCAACATCAAATGTAGGATTCAATTCGTTCAACATAGGTTAAATACAAGAACAAGCACAATGCATATAATAAAACCAAAGAACAAATTAAAACACTGGATCAAAGTAACATAGCATCAATGTCAAAGTACACTTTCTGCAGAGTCAGGTTGATGCATCCGAGACGGACCTCCCCAAAATTGACTTCTCTTTTGCAAAAAGCTCCTTTTAGCTTCTTGCCATTTGTAATGTTTAGAAATGTATCCAACCAAATAATCCTGAAAGACTCCCTGATACAGATCCTGTGGCTTCCTTCAACCTTAATTGTGCTGATATGCACGGAAGTTCAAGTAAAGTTTACGTTTGTATGTCTTATAAACAAAGTGATAAAGACGTATGTTTTGTGCACCTCGCTTGAGCCAGACATACTTAAACCAATGTCTCCACAGAGGAGGGCCAAAGCAGGAACAGCGAAGATTAGACATTTGGAAAACCTTGAGCTTGAAAGCAATCTATACATCAACTGATCTCTCTCACCATGAGACTTGCTGCATCTTAATACAGCTTGAAAAATGCAAAACACTAGATGGCCAAAATTATGTAGAAACCAGAACATATCACCCATATGCACTTGTTGAACATTTACTTTCAAAACCATGAGCGTTACAATAATCAGCTTCCACTCTTCTGGGAAGGCATTCCAGTAGATGTTTGCACAGAGATTTGCTCCCATTCATCAGTGAGGTCTGGCTCACAGTCGAGGTTCCAGTACATCCAAAAGGTGCTCGATGAGGTTCAGGTCTGGGCTTTGTGCATGGCAGTCAAGTCCTTCCACACCTGACCCAGTAGACATTCCTTCTTAAGGAGATTGCATGGTTGTGTGCTTTTTAGGCACCTGATCGTAAGTAAAGGGTGTAGCCGAAATAGCCAAACCCATTAATTAGACGAAGGTGTACACATACTTTTGGCCATGTAGTGTAGTGTCCAGGCCCCAGGGTAGAAAAGGGGAACTGACTTAGCGACCTTAATTAAACTGCGTAAAGAGTTCTTTAGGACTTAAACCCAAACTTTCCGAAATACCTTTATCCTGAACTTGGCACAAGATGCTTCTTGATTAGGGCCACCTGTGGAAACCAACTGTACAGCGATCAATGCTAAACCAGTGCTTTTTCACGCAACTGTTGATTCTTCACCATTAGAGGAATAGGGCTTAAACAAGTTCCCAGTGGCTCCAAGAACGTTCTCCATACAGTTCTACAGTCGATTCCAAGCGAATTCCAGTTCCCACCGAGAGACCGTATTAATTCATATTGGTTTTTTTTTTGTCTGCTCAATGACGGCGAAGGTTCCGAATGCTATACTTTCTTTTTTAGTCCTAGGTCCTGGAACTAGTTTTATTGGCTCCGAATCGCTTGTCGCCGCCGATTTTTCACTACAGGGTTGACCAAACTTTTTCATGTTGTTATTTGCAGCAGCAGTGCCCACCATCACTGCTACTTGACCCTCGTACCTGACTCTGCCACATCGGCTATGTCCACCCCTTGCTCTTGTGCCATGAAGCCCAGGACGGAAAATATTGCGAAGCCAGACACAAAACTGGTAGCGCTGTTCAGGCCTCCCAGCAGCAAACAGTCCCTATGTCACACATATGTCATGGAGTTTGTTAATTAACACAAAGGTACCTGACGTTCCCACTTTGCCCGTTCCCTGGACTAAGCCTCCCTCCCGCCCCGGGGCATTCGAAACCCACCTGTAGCAGTTGTATTTGTACTTGTTGTAGCTTCCCAGTGACGTCATGGCTCCAAGACAGATGGCGTAGGAAAAGAAAATCTGTGTCCCTGCATCGATCCACACCTAGACAGAAGACGCCAAATCATCCGTTGACTGACAACATGAATTGACCAAACTCAAATATTTGCATGCGTTCTGCCTCTCGTAGGTCCTCAAGAACTGTATACACCATCAAGACCTAATATAAATTGTTTCAACGACTGCATGTCATGTTTAGATTTGTAGCTTTCTGACTGAGGCCATCAAGAGCTTTATTTATGTTGACTCCTGGGTTTCTCTCTGTAAACTGTACATCCAAAGTTTATTCTGGTTTTAAGTTGCGGATGGTCACTGGAGTACATTATGTCGGCAAGTGTAAACAGCACTTTTCCTGCTTAATAGTTCATCTTAGAGGGCTGATTTATATTGGTTTATGTTAATTTTGTAGCTGGTGGACTAGCATACCATGTTGTTCACCTAGTTTTTGAAGTTGGTCTACCAACAGTTGATCTTTCTCTCGGAGCTAGTAGACCAAAGTAGTCTTTTTTGGCCTGATTGGGACCAGTGTCCAAAACATATGCTAGGAACTGACTATGATGGTCTTTTCAGCAAGTTTGGTGTGTTAGAAGCACTTGAGATTGTGTGAAATCAAATTCCGGTGGGTGGGCGATATTATAAAGCCTTTTGAGAAGACGTAAATAGCTATGAGATCTTACCTCTGGGTCTGCAAGGCGAGTCAAATTTGGGTACAGATAAAATTTGATGCCCTCGGCTGCCCCAGGAAGAGTGACACCACGTACAAGCAGGACAATTAACATGACAAACGGGAATGTTGCCGTGACGTACACAACCTAGGCAGAAAAGTCAAGAACACAGAGGTTAAATTTAATGCTATGGTTGTATGAAAACCCCACAAGCTTTATTTGTGATTGAACAATTTAAAAAACTAATGTACAGCAAAACTTTTTCCACCAGGTCTTTATAAGCCGTCATACTTTCCAACATTGTAAGATAACACTTTCAAAACCATTTCCAAGGCTAACATGCAATTTACAGCTTAACTTCACTAACAGATAAATATTGGCTTTAGTGGCAAGAGTGGTCATATGCTTTTTGGTCAGAGAGTGAGTTCTAGATGGGAGAAAAACAGCCCCTCATTTAATGTTTGGATTGGCTGAGAAATGTTATGCCAAAGAGTACATCAAAACATTAATACCTGCAATGATATTTAAAATTGCATTGCTCTCAAGCCTAATACCTAATTCACAAAAAATGTGTAATTTTAAATGAATAACTAACTGTAATCTTTCACTTGCCACCTTTAATGAAGCCAAGTAAAAATTACAAAAAACAAAATGGCTTAAAGTGAAGAAGTCTATAAATATTAGTTCACAATGCCCAATTCCAAAAACCCAATTCCAATTCCATTGGTTATAAGGTCTTGCTTGATCAATTTAATTTCCCAACATAATTAAATCCATCAGCCAACTTGAAATTTTGCCACTAGTTGGGGCAGCATGAACCAGCCTATAATTTGCATTGCGATAGAGTAATCTAATATGACAGTGTCTTGGCAGAAGTCATGATAAGATTCTCAACTGCATGGTCAAGGGGAACGTCTGTCCAAGTCAAGAGAAGGTGTCATCTGATTGACTTTACAGTCTCTATTAGGAATGAGGTAAGCTATAGTTACCATTGCTGCTAATCACCAGGGAATGACTGCTATGTCTATGTTCACAACACTGACTAAGGTAGCACTCAAATCTACCAAGCTACTTATAACTCCAATGACACTGTAGAAACTAATATTAGAAGGCCTTAAATTAACTGGCTGAAGCTGAAAAATTCATATAACCAAGCTCACCTTGCCAGTGGACTTAACACCTTTCCAGATACAGAAGAAACAGATGACCCACACAGCGAGTAGACACAGAGCCAGGTCCCATTTAATATGACCCACGTCCTCGATACCATCGGAGATGCTAAGGACATTTCGCCTGTGGTAGAAAGAATGTTTGCCAGTGAGACTCTCTGAAGCCCTAGAGGTTGTTTAAGGAGCTAGCATTTAAATAATCAGAGAAGTTATACAATACGCAAAGGACAGATGAGTTCTCTACAGAGGAAGAAGTGTTTAAGAACCAGTCAGAACAAGTCATCATAGAGCCGAGGTATAGCCAACCAGCTCCAGCATGACAACCTTACTACAGCCTTCCGTTTCCTAAATACCTTGATTAGATGTTCAGGTGTGTTTGACTAGGGCTGGAGTTAAACTCTACCCTGGTCCTGGGGACCCCCAACATGGCAAATCTTGAAAGTCTTCTCTGTCTGACACACCCATTTCAGGTCTTGGAGTTTCCTCTAATGTGCTTAGGGGTTGAATTAGGCGTGTTTTATTAGGGAAACACATACAATGTACAGTGTTGGGGGTCCTCCAGGATCATGGTTGGGAAAATCCGCCTTAAGAGTAATAATACCACCACTAGCTTCTGTTCAGGGAGTCCAATCTAGAGAGCCACCATCCTGTAGAGTTTAACTTTAACCTGCTCCATCACACCATTTTGGAAAATGATTGGGCATATTAGTGTTTAATTGGGGTTGGATGCATGAAGATAGCTCTCCTGCAGGAGCAACTTTGGTCTTGGAGGGCCACTGCCCTGCTTTTAGCTGCATCCCTAATCAAACACACCTGAAAAATCTCACACAAGTCTTCAGAATTGTTTTAAAAATGAAGCGTAGCATCAGTTCTGGCAGGAAACGTTTAGTCAAGCTCGCATCAGTTCTTTTTACCCTTAGGGAGGTTATTGCTGCTCTCCCTGCTCTTATCCATGCTAGTCTGCATGGATGCACAGGTAGTTCTGCCCAGAACAGAACTATACCGCCAATCCTTACTATATGCTAATTGTCGATCGTATTTGACGATAGTGGTCCTGGCAGAATTACAGGAAGGTAAGTTTGATTAGGGAAAGAGCTAAGCTTTTCAAGACAAAGTTGCCCATCATTGGTTTAGACCCTTTAGTGTGTTAAAGCATTAACACCTTGTCTACTGCAGGGATATTCATCCCTGCTCCTCAAGACCCACTGTCCAATCAAACACACCTGAACAAGCTAACCAAAGTGTGTTGGATTTCTTTGGGGTAAAATTAAAGCCAGTAGTTTTGGAGAAGGATTGAATCTAAAATCTGCAGTGAATCTCCAGTATCAGGGTCGAACACCTGCAATCTATGGCATTAAGCATGTTGCAAGTTCCGTAAGATAGATATTTACATTGAGAATGACACTAAGAGGGGAATGTCTTAGTCTTGGGGAGCGATTGAGGAAAACTGTATGGATAAATATACGCAGGGAATCTCTGACATTTGGATTGCTTTCAAAGTGCACAACAAATTCGTACTCAATACTTACTCCCAGAACTCAGTGACGGGAGAAGTGAAGTTAGTGGCATTTACAGCACCCCAGAGTGTCTTGTTCTTGCGAAGAGTATCCTCAATGCAATTTTCTGTGTTCCATTTGTTGTTGCAGCTTGCCCAGGGGAGCTCTGGCTGAAAGCACTGGAACAGGTAGTACAAGCCCCAGGCCAGAATCACAATGTAGTAGATGTTCAGCAGAGAAACGATCACGATGGACGCGTAGCCGATACCTGTACAAAGACAGAAATTAAGCTGATGGCACACTGGACTGACTCAGCATGTGGTAGTTGTGCAAAATGTTTGCGATTTGTTATTATAACCTTAATGAAAGCAACGAAAGTAGTTGTGCTCCAATGGAGCATGGGAATGGCTAAATAAGTGACACACTTCTAAGACTTTCTTGTATAAACATGAAATAATCTTGTCCCGAGTTGGAGGAAAGTGTTGTAAGACATTGGTCGGTTTTGGTTTCCAGTCAACCTGGCCAACATTGATTTACTCAGTTCAGACTCTGAACCAAAGCAGTCACCTCCTTCACTGGCAGAGGGATGTGAGTAGTTCGGCAGTTTGCATGTAATGATTGCTCACTGGTAAACTCTGTTTAAATAAGTAATGAATCTATGGTCAGAAGGCATTTTTGTGATTTTAAATATGCTCTTTGTTAGAAAAGCTGAACAGTTCCTCTGACTCTGTCTTGGTTTTGGTGCCCTTTTTGCTACTCTAGTGACTTGTTTGTGGGGCTCGAACCAACAAACTTCTGATCGTAAGACTCCAGCTTTAGCCACTACGCCACACAAGCTGAAGAGTTCATGAGTACTGTTCATAAGCAGCTGTCCTTCTTGGCCAATAAATTAATTGACAGCTGCTGATGTGTCTCTGCTACTAGTCAGGCTGAAAATGAAACTACTACTGGTCCCTAGAGTAGTAAGAAGACAGGCCACAATTAGACAGCTGACATTAAAATACACCAACAGTGAGTCCTTTAAGACTATACAATTTCAATGTGGCAATGACATTTCGTCCCCTTGGAATTATAAGGTTCTATCTGACATTTTTGTCAAAATTGAGTTATTCACATATTATTATTCTGTGACATTTTATTTACATTATGTGATGTGTTTTGTACATTTAGGGTCCCTGTTATTTTTATGTTTGAAAGAAACTTGTTCCCCATACCCATTTTCCTTTATGGAATGCAAAAACTTTGAAGCTCAATATCTCAAAACTGCTCAGAACGCAGATAGAACCTTATAATTCCAAGGGGACGATTTATCAAGTGTAGACATAACTTTATTGGTCCATGTCAATGTTACAGCAAATGGGTGTCAAATTTCATGGTATGTGTGTCTTTTCAGTTAACATGATCTACTTTGGTTATTGAGCCAAAAACAATGGCTATTAGCTATGGAAAAGGTATGTGATATACCTGGATAATAAGCTGTGACTCAAATGCTCAAATGAACATGATTGTTTATTGGTTATTTTAGATTTTTAGGAACTTACTAGTCGTAATTATTTTAAAGAATGATTCTTGTCAGTGGCTCTGAGAGGTGAGGAAGATAGGGTTAACCCTAACTGCTATTTTTGTAAACATATATTCTTTTCTGCTCTGGCATTAGAGATATGCATTTCTTATCAGTCAGCCCAGATACAGCTGGTGGTCTCTGTAACGCACACCCCACTCTGTGTCCTTAACCAGGGGTCATGGTTATTGGCTTTGCCCCAATTGCCCCTTCTGATAGAACTTCACCATCTGACAGCAAAAATGCATTTTTCTCCATTGAGAACCATTAAATATACTACTGAAAAATCTCTTTGATCCTTACAACAAATTATTATATTTTATGTTTCTGAAGTATTCATTGCTCACTTTTAGTCAAATATTTTTAATTGTACTATTAGTTTGATCTATTCTCTGGTAAAGAAATCAAGATGTTTCTTGATCAAGAAACTGACCTGTAAATATGGGGCAAAGTTTCTCCCAACAGGTGATCCCACCCTCAGAGGTGAACTGGCCGAGTGCCACCTCCAGGAAGAACACAGGCAATCCTCCACCGAACAGGAAAATGAAGTATGGGATGAGAAAAGCACCTAAATGGAAGATTTACCAAGAGAAGATTCACTTAATTCAGTCAATTCAGTATTATATTCAGTATTATATTCTACTAACCACTAGTTTAGTGTTTAACTCTTCTTCCTCATTGACTCGATCCACACGTTTTTCCTGCCGATTTTGCAGGTTTTCCCACTTACAAAGCATGAAGAAGTCTGTAATTTTTAATCATGGATAATCTTCAACTGTGAGTGACAGAATCTAAAACAAAAATCCTGAAAATCACATTGTATGATTTTTAAGTAATTCATTCGTATTTTATTGCATGACATAAGTATTTGATCACCTACCAACCAGTAAGAAATCCAGCTCTCGCAGACCTGTTAGTTTCTCTTTAAGAAGCCCCCCTGTTCTCCACTTATTACCTGTATTAACTCCGCAATGGCCAAGAACAGAGAGCTGTGTAAGGACATCAGGGATAAAATTATAGACCAGCACAAGGCTGGGATGGGCTACAGGACAATAGGCAAGCAGCTTGGTGAGAAGGCAACAACAGTTGGCGCAATCATTAGAAAATGGAATAACTTCAAGATGACGGTCAATCTCCCCCAGTCTGGTACTCCATGCAAGATCTCACCTCGTGGGGCATCAATGATCATGAGGAAGGTGAGGGATCAGCCCAGAGCTACATGGCAGGACCTGGTCAATGACCTGAAGAGAGCTGGGACCACAGTCTCAAAGAAGACCATTAGTAACACTATGCCGTCAAGGATTAAAATCCTGCAGCGTACACAAGGTCCCCTTGCTCAAGCCAGCAGCATGTCCAGGTCCGTCTGAAGTTTGCCAATGACCATCTGGATGATTCAGAGGAGGAATGGGAGAAGGTTATGTGGTCTGATGAGACAAAAATAGAGCTTTTTGGTCTAAACTCCACTCTCCATGTTAGGAGGAAGAAAAAAGATGAGTACAACCCGAAGAACACCATCCCAACCATGAAGGATGAAGGTGGAAACGTCATTTTTTTGGGGATGCTTTTCTGCAAAGGGGACAGGACGATGGGGCCATGAATCGTGAGATCTTGGCCAACAACATCCTTCTCTCAGTAAGAACATTGAAGATGGGTCGTGGCTGGGTCTTCCAGCTAAACAAAGACCCGAAACACACAGCCAGGGCAACTAAGGAGTGGCTCCGTAAGAAGTATCTCAAGGTCCTGGAGTGGCATAGCCAGTCTCCAGACCTGAACCCAACAGAGAATCTTTAGAGGGAGCTGAAAGTCGTATTGCCCAGCGACAGCACTGAAACCTGAAGGATCTGGAAAAGGTCTGTGTGGCAGAGTGGGCCAAAATCTCTGCTGCAGTGTGTGCAAACATGGTCAAGAACTACAGAAAATGTATGATCTCTGTAATTCCAAACAAAGGTTTCTGTACCAAATATTATAGGGCTCATGAACTGGCTTTTTAAATTGTATTATATTGTTGTCTAAGGTCAACTTATGACGTTCGCTTGGTTTTTGCATTCCAAAACATCAAAATGAATAAGTAATGGGCTATTTTCTACCTTAATTTTGAGCCTAGCTCAAAAACGCCTCATCAGCTGGAACGTCATTAAAAATAGTTTATCCATGCAGTCCTATTGGAATCCAGAGGAAGCTTATGCAGCGACTGTCTTCTTCCACAACCAGGCACTGCACAATATTCTGTATCGCTCGGTTGCTCGATCCGGTTTGTCATCACGAGGTAGGAATTTATGTTATTTAGCTATGTGTGCAATGCGTGAATGGGTTGGTGGGGCTAATCCAGCTGTGTTGAAGTAGGCGTAGATCTGGGTTAATGTTTTATCCTCTTTGACGTCATAGTTCCCCACTTTGAAAAACGAGTCGTTTGCTGAGACTGGTGTCAATAGAAGCTTTTATTGTCCTAACAAGGACGTTTTCAGTTCTGAAACTTACAGGATATTCTTATAATATGAGGACCTCTTAGATGTCAAAAGCTCAAGGAAAATTTGATTTCTCAGTTCATGACCCCTTTAAGGTCTGCTTTTCTGACTGTATCAAATACTTTGTCATGCAATAAAATGTAAATTAATCACTCAAAAACATACATGATTTTCAGGATTTTTGTTTTAGATTCCATCACTCACAGTTGAAGAGTTCCTATGATATAAATTACAGACTTCTACATGCTTTGTAAGTGAGAACCTGCAAAATCGGCAGTGTATCAATACTTGTTCTCCCCACTGTATTTAACTGAAAATGCATTGTGATTGATCATGAGATCACTCACAATAAGAAAACTGAGTTTCTGTATGGCTTCCAAGTTTTTCAAAGCAATAAAAGAAGCCTACAGAAGAATCATTTGGGTTTGAAACCACATGATGTTGAGGAAAAAATTAGGTTTTTATTACGGTCACATCAGTGTCTCCAAAAGTATCAACAAAATACACTCACCTCCGCCATTCTTGTAGCAGAGGTACGGGAACCGCCAAACGTTCCCTAAACCAACGAAGCCCCGGCGACTGACAGAAGAAAGTCAAGCTTGCTAGCCCACTTTTCCCTTTGAGGGTGTTTTCCCTCGGCTTCGTCCTCCGGCCTTGTGCCTGGGCTCTTTCCTGGAGAGGGTTTCAGAATGTCTTTGTGGAAGTCCTTTAGACACTGGAGTTTCTCCTTCTGAGCCATGCTAACGGAGAAGAAAACAAAAGATCAAATCTCTTGAACGAACCCCAAAGACCGTATGTTTCAGACGATAAAAAAGATAACTGTTCTAAAACATTTATAATAAGGGCAAACATAAATAGTTCATTTAAAACAGCAGCTATGGCAGATGTGAAAAATTTTCCAAGGAGAGGATAAGGTGATGGTTAAAGTGAAGTGAATGGCTGTTTTGTGTTGTTTGAACACAGGAAATTTTCATGTACAACAACTTTTTAGATTGCATCATGATGCCAGGCACAATAACCTAACTACGACCATTAGTACAATAAACCTACTTGTGACACTGATAAGATTAGTTGATATCTTTGTTGCTAGCGAAGTGTGTCTGTAGTCAACAAAAAATTATGCCAAGAGATAATCACATAGCTGACTAGTGGGAAAACACGTCAGCACCTTACACCAACTGGTTTACAGTCAGCATGAAATCAAAATGGTCTTGTTTTGAATGATCGGTGCACTAAAAACCTGTTTATACAACATTCAATGCAAGTAAAATCCTCTTTTTTAATTTATTTATACTTGATCGTACCTGGAAAAAAACAAGTATTTTTCCCCTTTAGAGAGCACTTAAAGAGTAGTTTACTTTTAAAAAAACTTTTGCTGATAATTTACTCACCCCCATGTCATCCAAGATGTCCACGTCTTTCTTTCTTCAGGCGAAAAGAAATTAAGGTTTTTCATGAAAACATTCCAGAATTTTCTCCATATAATGGACTTTATTGTGAAGCAAACGGTTCAAGGTCCAAATGAGAGTTTCAGTGCAGCTTCAAAGGGCTTTAAACGACACCAGACGATGAATAAGGGTCTTATCTAGGACCCTTCAAGTCATGACTCGAAAAAGATTCATTCATTTTGATGAACGAGTTCTTGTTGATGGAGGGTCACGAACGCTCATCAGTCATCACAGATCAGAGCAAGGCGAGCATTTGTGCTTATAAAACTTAAACTTTTTTATTTATTTTTTAAATGACCAATCGTTTCGCTAGATAAGACCCTTGTTCATCGTCTGGAATCGTTTAAAGCCCTTTGAAGCTGCACGAAAAACTCTCATTTGGACCTTGAACAATTTGGGTCCCATTGAAGTCCATTATATGGAGAAAATCCTGGAATATTTTCATCAAAAGCCTTAATTTCTTTTCGAACTGAAGAAAGAAAGACATGGACATCTTGGATGACATGGGGTGATTAAGTTATCAGCAACAGTTTTTTTAAAAGTGAAGTACTCCTTTAAGCCAATCTGATGTATAAACTACCAGTTTTACTCAAAATATGGTGCACAAGGAAACCCCCATGCAATTGGGCAAATCAATTAAAGCCGATTTAATAAAAAACAACTTAATTCATTCACCACTTTTTAGCTGCAGAACTGGTATGCGTTTATCCCACCCTTATCCCTTTAACTAACACAGTGTTTACACTGTCAAGATTATATTCAAGGATGGAGTAATTATGTCAGGCTTGGCGTCTTCTGTTTCAAAGCATGCGCCAAACTTGCCATGGAGCCACTAAGATGAATCCCAGAGAGTCAGATACCAAAGTCAGCTCCAACATCCCAAACTCCCTTAACAGCCTGGCAACGCTTGAACAAACTATAGCCCCACTGTGAGGCCGATTCCTTCAACACAAACCTGCTTTTTTCCCTTCTCTCAAGGAGACGGAAGAAGAAGGGAAAAATCCATGGTGTGTTTGACAATCAAATACAAGTCCATTCTCCTTTCCGTTGCTTTACTAAACATACGACTGAACAAACATGCGAACTAGCCTGAAGTGTGGCGGCATGCCAGGACTAACAGTTCCAACAGCCGTTTTGAAATCTTACGTTTATTTAAATTGATCTTCTGAGGTTTGTTAAGGTCTAACCTAATGCTTTAAAAGAATCTGGTTATTTTTGACAACACTAAACTGATGCCGACACAATCATTCGCTTGGCGACAAGACTATTACACAATTGCTGAAAGTGCCTAAAAAGGTCTAAAAAGCTCAAGAAATTACAATCATCCCCTTGAGATAGGTTAAATCTGTTTATTTCAAAGGCTTAGGATCACGCAACAACCCAAACACATTCTGTTACATAACTAGAGTGAAATCCTCCAGACACTTTCCATTTCCATTCAAAACACTGGTGACCAAATTTACTGGCCGAGAGTCAAAGCAAGCAAACTACTGGGTTAAAAAACACAAACACAATCTTGTTGAGCAGATTTAAATGGCTAATTCCCGCTATTTGTTGTAGAATCAGTTGTAGAAACCACTCTCGTCTAAAGTTTCTAAAATTTGACATGACAAACGCCAACAATCTTGACATTTATTCTTCAAATTTGTCAACTTTCTCATTTACTACAAACCCAAACGTTCCCTCAATTCACTTACATTTCCTTCATGGCTGAATCCAATTGGTCAATGTTGTTCTCTCAGCAGACACCATACCTCTGACCACACAGCCCAAATCTCTCCAGGGCTCAGTGTAAGCCGAGGTGACACCACGACCCGCCCACAGGCTAAGACAATTAAAAGCAATCAGCAGATTGGTCGCAGTGCCGGGGCAGCGGATAACCCGAGTGACAGCCAGCTCGATGGTAAATTTCCACTCCCCAGAAGCGTCAGAGTTCTACCTGAAACTATTTATCTTTGCATGCGCGGCGTCCACTTGTGGGAACCCGAGCCGCAGACACGCCAAACAAGAGCATGCGGACGGCAATCCACACCTCTGTCGCGTTTCACTTGAACAGCTGATGGTTTCCCGGCTGTTGTCATGCCTCATGCCATTAATAGCTTTTCCTTTCGAGACAAGTGGCTTAGCTAAACATACTTTGACATGTAGTGTAGTTATGCCCTTTTTGTGCAACTGGTTTGAACGCAGAGCCCGATTTCTGACTCACTGACAAATCTGGTCAGTAGGAATCAAACTCAAGGCCCAGTGCATTTGCATAGGGCTAAATGTGGTAACAAAAGGCTATTGTATGACTTGTTTCCCTCCGCCTTTGTCAGCCCTGATAAAGGGACAATGGCGATTTGTGCTCACAGGACCACTTAAAGGAATTTTGGATCTGCCAATTTGTAAAAAAAAAAGGATCCGCTGGCATTTTTAGCCCTTTTAACACACAATGTTGGAATGTTGTGAAGACTGTGACACATGGCAGCCTTCTTTGGGACACTGACTGCTTGGTCGGTTTGATTCCCAAATAGAAACAATTGAATTGCCCAGAGCTGGTTGAGATGAGAATCCCAAGATTTCCTCAGAGGAAGAAGTAGTATCTTCACTCTGAAATAAGCAATCAATAACCTCCAAGAAGCACCGAATTGGAAGTGATTTGTTCTTCCGCATCTATAGGTCTTGTAGCCCGCGGCCATCAAGGATTTGTTGGGCCATCAAATTTATCATCCCAGCTGAGATGCAGGAACGGCAGGAGAGCTCCATAGTCCTGACGGTCGAGGGAGACTTCAGGTCTAGAGTCGGCACGAGGCACTTGACTCATTACGTAACATCCCTATTATAGAACCATGTACATTTCCCCGAGTGCTCTCACATTAAATGCCTTCCTTTCCGCACTCGTTCGACCACATAAACTGAGTCCAGTGCATTAGAAGCACACTCTTAGACATTTATGTAAACCTCAATGTAGCAATGATGCATGAAACTGAAGTCATAAACACTAAAGTCATTTGTTGACAGCCGAGTTTGAACCACTTGAACTTGTACGTGATCTATGACGTGATGCATTGTGTTCAGTCTTAGTACTGAATCATGTACATGGTACCACTATGGTCCTGTAAATCAGAAGTTTTTTTTATCTGTCTGATTCCTTGCAAGGAGCCTTCCTAAAATATGGTGGCTGCAATATTATTTTCATATATAAAGGTCAAATTTTACAGTGTGAGATGAAGCCAAAATAAATATTTGGTTTTTATTGTCTCACATCAGTAAATCATTAAAATATTATTTGGATAATTGTATTAGGATGACACTGTGTTTATTTTTACCATTACTACCAATTCGTATTACTGTAATATCAATGTTGTAAATATAATAAATGTGATTTTCATTATTTCTGGAATCAAATTTAAAGGTTTAAAAAATCTATTGCAATGGATGCTATATTTTAAAGGAGTAGTTCACTTTTAAACAAAAACTTTTGCTGATAATTTACTCACCCCCATGTCATCCAAGATGTCCAGCGTCTTTCTTTCTTCAGTCGAAAAGAAATTAAGGTTTTTGATGAAAACATTCCAGGATTTTCTCCATATAATGGACTTCAATGGGAACCAAACGGTTCAAGGTCCAAATGAGAGTTTCAGTGCAGCTTCGAATGGCTTTAAACAACTTCAGACAATGTCTTATCTAGCGAAACGATCGGTCATTTAAAACATGAATAAAAAAGTTTAAGTTTTATAAGCACAAATGCGATGAACATTCGTGACTCTCCTGTTTGAACTTGTTCATCAAAATGAACAAATCTTTTTTCGAGTCATGACTCGAAGGGTCCTAGATAAGAACCTTATTCATCGTCTGGAATCGTTTAAAGACCTTTGAAGCTGCACTGAAACTCTCATTTGGCCGTTTGGTTCCCATTGAAGTGCATTAAATGGAGAAAAATCCTGGAATGTTTTCATCAAAAACCTTAATTTCTTTCGACTGAAGAAAGAAAGACATGGACATCTTGGATGACATGGGGTGAGTAAATTATCAGCAAACATTTTTTTTTTTTAAGTGAACTACTCCTTTAAGTTGACAAGTTAACTTGACAGTCCTAAAAAATAGAGATTTTTATAATCCCTTGCTTTCCCATGGTCCCATTTGACTAAAAATCAAGCCCAGTGGATATAGGGTCATTATGGAGTTTATGATAAATGAGAAAAGACAAAAGTAATGATGTCAACTCTTAAAGATAATAATTCAGTTAAGCACTAGTATCAGGGAACAACCTCGTTTAATAGTTAAACACTGTTGGCTCTTTATTGTTACTAAGTATGGCCGAACTGGACCTTGTAGTAATGACATGTATTGACATTGTTACTATGCAAAGAAGGACTTAACGTATAATTTATAGGGCTGTCAAACGATTAATCGAGATTAATCGCATCCAAAATAAAAGTTTGCTAACGCTTCCTTTTACAGTCCAGTACTTACAGTGTACTTACAGTGTACTTGTACCTAGAAAGTACTGGTTAATTTAAGGTAAGTACATGGAACAGGGGTAGGTTTATATGTAGGTGCACTGTGTATAATTATATATATATATATATATATATATATATATATATATATATATATATATAAAAAAAATATATATATATATACACACACACACACACATGCATGTATATTTAAGAAAAAAATTATATAAAAATATAATAATTTATTATCATAACTATTAATGGGCTCAGAATGACTTTTACCATAATTCAAAACCATCATTTATCCGCAGAAGGTTTATGCCATAACTCAAGTCGATTGGTCAAACTTGTCAGTATACTGTAGCAAGACAAGATCAGATTCCTGTCATTCGTCTTCAGTTTCCAGTTTCCACCAAGAACTTTTACCCCTGTGTATTTACAACTTGCTTGCTCAAGAGAAATATTTGTCGTCTGACCAAAACAACAAGTGACAAGCCAAAGACACTACAGAAATCCCACTAAATGCACAGATAATGAAGCTGGCGTTCTGAGATGATGTTTTAACGGGTCAATGAACTGTGCAGCATTATAATCTGAGCTGCGTTGATGTCCTTCCTCTTGTGCATATTGTTAACATGGTATTTTTTTCGGAGAGGGGTTGTATAGCTCAGCCTCTCAATGAGAAATGAACCTCAAAATCTATATCTATAAACAACCAGATCAAAAAAAAAAAAGCTGCAAGAGATCAAAGTCTATAGTGGATCGCTGGCGGTTGTGAAACAGAGCTGCCTTTGTTAACACATCTGACTTCTTTTATTGACCTCAATTAAAAAGTAGCCGATAGGCTCAAATTTGCGGTCCTCTTTTATGACACTCCAAGACACAGCCAACACATTCAATAACAAAACTGTTCTCATCCTGGCTAAGAAAATGGCATCGGTCACTGAATGCAAACTGTCTGCTATACCCTTATCAGTGTGCTAGGTATGCAAGCTGGCATGTGCACGGAAACCTAAACTCTGTATCCTGTATTGTGTTTGTTTGACTGCTAGTGAACTGCCTGACTTCCGCGTAATCCTAAATAGGCTACTAGATGAGGTGAACCTGTCTGCTAGAGTTCTCTACACTATTACACCGCAAGTTCATCTCCGTTAGGATCATTTCATTTGACCGTTGCTTAGCATTGCATTTATAATACGGCGTGTGAAATTAAGCAACCATGTTTTATCAAGAGAAGCATTCACAGGTGTCTCAAAACAGGTTTTTATAAGCTTAACAAGTTTTAGCAAGACGCTGAAAACATTCTGAGACGTGCCTCAATAGTCTATCTAGCGCGTGTTTACATGGAAAAAAGAGGAACAAACATCATAAACGGACACAGGAACGAGTTTTTGTCATGTAAACGCTTCCTTAGAAGGTTTTTAAAAGGATAGTTCACCCAAAAAATGTATGTATCCAAACATTATGAATTTCGTTCTTCAGTTGAACACGAAAAGAAGATATTTTGAAGAATGTTGGTCACTAAACAGTTGATGGCACCATTGACTTCCATAGTAGGAAAAGAAAATACTATGGAAGTCAATGGGTGCCATTAAATGTCAGGTTACCAACATTCTTCAAAACATCTTCTTTTGTGTTCAGCAGAAGAAACTCATACAGGTTTGGAACGACTTGAGGGAGCGTAAATGATAACAGAATTTTCATTTTTGGGGGGAACTGTCCCTTTAAATTCGCATTATGATACTTTCTATTTCCATTTCGTTTCGCTTTTGAGCGCGTCCTTCTGTCGCGAACGAGACCGGAGAACCAACATCCTATAACTTTAACGAGTCGCGTCCGTATAACAGTTTTTTAAAACAAATGCGCGTTTTTCTTAAGAAGTGATCCAACAGGTTGTTACCGCGCGCTCCTCAACCACAACCACGAGGCAGCATCTGAGCCGCATCTTTGTTTGTGTGAGAAAAACGTTCATTTATAACGTAAAAAAAGTTGTGTGAATATCTCAGGTTAAAACTGTGTTTTTAAAACCCACAGGGATTTCAACGAGAGACATTAAACTGTCTATTCTTAACTCTAAGCAGTCAGCACTCAGTTATATTTGTCAGGAGTGGGAGTGAAAGAAACTCAATGACAGTTACAGCATCAACACAATTGATTCAGCAGTAAATCACATAAATGGCTTTTAAATCACCATATATTATAAAGAAACGGAAGAATTATGTCTTATATTGTCTAAATTATTATTATAATGATATAAATTATATAAGTATAATAATAATTACTATTTTGTAAAAGAAAAACGTCCAAATGGGATTTTTAAAATTATAACACGAGACAGAATCTTCTGTTAAACTAAAGTTACTTCCTGGATCCCTTGTCAAAGTCTTTCCATCATGTAGCTCATGACAACTAAAACGAGAGATTTAATATTCAAGCAATGTTTGAAAAAAGATGAGCAAAATATCTAAATTAAGTAAAAAATAAAATAAAACCGTTTGTCGTCTTGCATCACTGTAGATTAGACTAACACAAACAGCAAACAGGAGGAAAATAGCCTTACCTTTATTGTTTATTTCCTTTAATTCCTTTGAAACGGTCTTGTCCCTTCTGTATTGTGCGGCGACTGACTGCTGAATAACAGCAGCAGCGGTAAATTTAGTTTATGAGCTTTTTTTCCTGACCTTTGTCTCTCAACATGGGTGACCATTAGACATCAGTTGTGGAAAAACACCGGCCTGCCTCCCGTTCGCTGCAGCAGAGCGTCTTCTTAAAGCGCCCGCTTCCTGTGTTGACAAAACCGCGCGGCCAACCAACATCAGCGCCGCGGCTCCTCGCGCTCAACAGCGCCGCCGCTGGCTGCCGTGCGCACTGACACTGACGCTCTGCACTACACTACAGGCTGTGTGCATATCACGGATATACTGTACAGTACACGTCAAAAGTTTGGAAACACTGCTATTTTTAGTGTTTCTGAAAGAAATCTCTAATATGGCAAAAAAAAAAATCATTGAAATATTATTATCATTTTAAAATTTGGGGTTCTTTTTAAAATACACTTTAAAATATTTTTATTTATGTGGATTTTCAGCATTATTACTCTAAGTGATCCTTCAGAAATCATTATAACATGCAGATTTATTAGCAATGTTGGAAACTTTTGTGCTGTGTAATATTTTTGTATAACGTGATATTTTGAATCATGATTCTTTGATGTTTTTTTTTTAAAAAAAGAAAAAAGAACAGCATTTATTTAAAATGGAAATCTTATATACGCTAACTTTCAGAAGTTTGGGTTAGTTTTTTTGGTCCCACTTTATATTAAGTGGCTGTAAGTACTATGTACTTACATTGAAAAATAAGTACAATGCAATATTGTGGTCCTGTTGTATTGTAAAACACTTTTGCTGCTATTGAGGTATGATATGGGTAGGGTTAGGGACAGGTGTGGTGGTATGGGTCGGTTTAAGGGTAGGTTAAGTTGTGAGGGATGGGTCAACTGTGTAATTACAAATGTAATTACATAAATTAATTACATGCTGGTATTTTTAAAATATAAGTACAATGTAAAAACATGTCTGTACACAAAGTCCATTGTATCAATTTATTCATTTCAATGTAAGTACATAGTACTTAAAGCCACTTAATATAAAGTGGGACCGTTTTTTTTGTTCCCTTTTTTTAAAAGAAAGTATTTTTATTAATAAGAAATATTCTTTTAAACTTTTTATTCAATGAATCCTGAAAAAAAGTATCAAAGCTTCCACACTGTAAAAAAAAATATATTTTCAAGATTTGTTATCACAAATTTTTTTTCTTTTGTCAAATCAATTTAAATAATTGATTTAGTTCAGATAACTTATTATTTAGAGTTTCTGATGATTAAATCAATCTCCTTCATTGCATTAACTCACTTTTTCCATTTCAATCAACTTACATTTTTTAAGTTAAACCAACAATATATTTCTACAGTGCAAAAAAAAAGTTTTTATTGTTGGAAGTATTGGAAATATTAAGTTTCTGATCATAAATCAGCATATTAATGATTTCTGAAGGATCATGTGACACTGATGACTGGAGAACAGTGTAAAAACTGCTATTATGTGGTTCAGATAACATAATATTTTGAGTTTTTAATCTCCTTCATTGTATTAACTCAAAATTTTCATTTCAATGAACTAAATGAAGTCAACCAGGTAACTTACTTTTTTAAGTTAAACCAACAAAAGTGTAACAGACTGGAAATTCAGCGTTGCATCACATAAATACATTATAAAGTACACTGTAAAAAAATGTTCATGATTTGTAATTACAATTTTTTTCTTTTGTCAAATCAACTGTAATAATTTATGTTGTTCAGATAACATAATATTTTGAGTTTCTGATAATTAAATCGATCTCCATTGTATTAACTCAATTTTTACATTTCAATGAACTTAAAATTTTAAGGCAACCAGATTACTTAATTTTTTTAAGTTAAACCAACAATATGTTTTATTTTAAATTGTATTAATATTTTACAATATTCCCTTTTTTTCCCTTTTTGATCAAATAAATGCAGGCTCAATGAGGATAAGAGGCTTCTTTTGAAAACTTTAAAAATAGTTATGTTTCCAAACGTTTTACCAGTACTGTACATCTTGTATATACTGTATATTGTGTTTTGGTTTTGTTCGTGATTTATGCTTGCAGAGTGATTCCAGTAGCTCATCTGGTAGAGCACTTCAACAGTTGTGTATACTTTAGCCAGTGCAAGCTGCGTCTGCCAAATACACGAGTGACATCGATAGGTAAGGGGAATCATCACAGCACCTCGGGCATTTGGAGCGGACTGCCTTCCCTGAACC
>JAQIUQ010002096.1:27500-362231 GCA_030378365.1 Hybognathus amarus
CCAAAAAACCATTAACAAAAAATCGCCTTTACGACATCTTTCAAATTTCTCCTGCGTGGGCGCAATCGTAAATTTATCGAGATTTGAATTTTAATCTCTATATTTCCTCCCACACAAAAAGAAAAACAAATAAATTTGCCTTATAAATATCTAGCCAACTGACGAGCCCCAATTTCATGTTACGCCCCCTTTAGGGAAAGGGGTGCAACATGAAAGACTAATGATGAATTTGTCGTCTTAAAGGGATAGTTCACTTTGAAATTAATGTTTGGTATGTTTGAGCTTACCTCAAGGGCATCCAAGATGTAGGTGTCTTTGTTTCCACAGTATTTTCAATTTGGATATTTTTAGGTCAAACCGTTCTTGTCTGTCAGTCATCTAATGGAGGTCTATGGTCACCACCTCAAAGAGCATGCACAGAGAATCCAAATTGAACATGATTTAATGACTCATAAATGTAAGTCCACATTGATGGCCTAAGACATGAAACGAGCGGTTTGTGTGAGAAAACGAACAATATTTATATCATTTTTACCTCTTGTAACCACAGTTACGTCGGGGCGCTTCGGTCTGTGCAAGCGCCGGAAGTGATCTCTACGCGTGTACATCACTCATTGTTTAGACAAAAAAGTTACCCTTCACTGTGAAGATCTAAACGTATTTAGATATACAACAAATAGCTATATATCAACAAACAATGTTGAATTTTTTTTTTCATGCATGCGCGAGATCACTTCCGGCGCTTTCCAGTGGTGGTGACCATAGACCTGTATTATATGACTGACAGACAAGAACGGTTTGACCTAAAAATATTCAAAAGTTAAACTACTGTGGAAACAAAGACACCTACATCTTGGATGCCCTTGAGGTAAGATAAAACATACCAAAAATGAATTTCAAAGTGAACTATCCCTTTAATTTGGGACTCTTGATTCAGGCGCTAACCAGGACAAAATAACAAAAACTCCCTAACCAAAAACAGAGATCAAACAGTTTACAATAAACAAAAATGGCGTCAGACTCCTTAGTTTCTCAATATTTACAGTATATTTACACAGCCAGGGCAAACAAAATTGAAATGGCGGTCCAAAAATTAGTGTTCGAAAACAGGCAAAGGGGTCAAAAATGCATAAAGTTCCTCAGATACAAACCATATTCAATTCCAACAAACAAGCAAAACTCATTCAAACTCTGCACTACAAAAAACTCTGCTCAGAACACAAGATGTCCCAAGAGGAAGTGATGATGCACTTTTTTAAAGTACTGTGCACCAATCAGGACCTAGCATCAATCATGCAGGAACCAATCAGAGGACGTTCCTAGACAACAAACCACAGTGAAACATCTCCGATTGTGTTCAACAGAAAAACGTTAAGTCAGGTTCGGAAGCCATGAAGGTGAGCGAATGATGACAGAACGTTTATTTTGGGGTAGCTTAACCCTGTAGCTTTTGTCATGGATACAACAGAAGACTGTTTAGGGAAAATACAATATCATGGAGGTACTAAAGTAGTGTTGCGCATCTGCAGCGGCTCGAGTTTCAATTTAATACAATGGAGCGCAGCATTCAGTGTTCCCAGTCCCACATGCAAAGGATCACGAGTCCTTGACCTTGCGCCAGGTCTGAAAAGGCACTCGGGCTTTGGATGTAGCTAATCCTCTTTGCTGCTAACATGCAAACATTGTCAGACGGTCCTCTCTATGCTCTGGTCAGTCTCTTTTCAGAAGTACTCGACCAATGTCAACGCAAGCCGTGTTCCCAGAACATCCGAGGATCCTGCTTATCAGAAACTCAGGACCTTACGTGCTAATTTTTTTTGGCACGTTAGCATTAGCTACGGGGAAATGGATAAAAACATGGGCTACTAAAACATTTTTGGTTACACTGAGGTGGATTTAAAAATGCCAAAGTACTGCAAGTGTAAAAATATAATCTGTGCGTATTTAAGCTATAAAATGCTAGCTATGAATTTAGCCTCGACAAAGCAAAAAAAAAAATCGAGATTAGCTTTTTTGTTACATGAAAGTCACTTCAAAACTGTCAAAATACTGCAAAAAGTGTGAAAATTAAGAATCATATACATTTAAGCTACATAATGTGCTAGCTATGAAAATAGCTAGCTATTTATAGCTGTTTTCAACTAAAGACGTAAAACTTTGAATGCGTTTTGCCCGTTCATTTATACAACAGCGTTTTCCATGTAAACAACAAAAAAGAACATCTCTGAAGATGATGACTTCATGCACATGTGTATTACGTGTTCAGTCTACAGTGTGTATCGCCATCTAATGGCCTGGAGCAGAATACAGCGTTTTTAGTCGTTTCGCGGATACGAGTGACTGGGGATCGTTTTAACAATAGTGTCGTCTGTTTGCGGAAAACTCAAATGAAAAACTTAGTTTAACTCCGTTTTAAGCATATCGTTGTCGTGTAATCTCACTCTTAGGCCCTGTTTACACGAGAACTCTCGCGGGTGAAAACGTAAAAATATTTTATCGGATGTGCCTTTCGTTTACACGGCAATGGCGTTTTGGGGGCTTAAAAACGCAAAAAAGTGAAACCACTCTCCAGAGTGGAAATCTTAAAAACGCTCCACCGTCGCGTTCCTGTGTAAAGGGTAAAACGCAAAAGTCTGCTAGACAGTGAAGGTTGTACGCAGGTGCGCGGACTTGGTGTTGTTGTGTGGTAGTGCTCCACGTTGCCACCTAGCCGCCTGGAGTGCATACTACATTGAATTTCACACACTTTTGCATCAGCATCTGCACGCAGATTTCCCACCCAAAATGCTCGTCTGAAACGCAGAATAAAAAGTGATAACGCAACGCCACTTTTGCGTTTTCTCTTCAGAATCGTTTCCGTGTAAACATAGCCTGAGAAAGTCAAAGGAAATACTATTACATACCAACTTATTAGCTTTTTGTTACATGGAGGTTTCTTTAAAACTTTCAAAATTATTCAAATAACATAATATGCTAGCTGTGAAAAGAACCTTAGCAAAACAAAGGAGTCAACATTACATACCAACTTATTAGCTTTTTGTTACATAAAGGTCAATTTATAATGGCTAAAATACTGCAAAATGTGTATGTAATGTGTGTGCCGTTAAGCTATAATATGCTAGCTATAAAAATAGCCTTAACAAGACAAAGGAGTCGACTTTTACATACCAACATACCAATTTACATACATAAAGCTTTACATGAAGGTCACTTTAAAACTACAAAAAATGTGTGAAAATATAATTAAATTGTAGCAAGATAAGGAAATCAACCATTAATGCTATTACAAAACCCGTTTTAGCTTTAAAAGTTAAAAGCTCTTTCTCTTTAAAACTTTCAAATACGGCAAAAGTTGTGAAAACAATTTAATTTGTGTGTATTTTAGGGCAACATAATATGCTAGCGCATGAAATTAGCCTTAGCAAAATGAGGCAGTCTGCCATTTTGTTTACTATATATATATATATATATATATATATATATATATATATATATATATGTGTGTATATATATATATATATATATATATATTTATATTTATATATAGACAATTGCTCTTGAATACTTGCTATTGGACACTGTTAGTAGACATACGACTAATTAAACAGTGGTAAATTGTATTTTAGCAAGATCAAAAGTCCCCACAGTGAATAAAATCCAAATATAAAGGCTAAAATCATTTTGCTAAGTTCCTTTATGCTCTAATCAAGTTAGACTTTTTAAACAAACAGCTTAGCTTATAATGACTCAACCTACATGTGTGTGTGTGAAATGTCTCCAGCTACCTAAGGCAATCTTCTATGAACAAATGTGTGCAAGGAAAAAGGACAGAAATGGCCGCCAACCAAATCCTTAAGGATATGCCCTGCTTCCAAGGTCAGTTAATAGCACAGCAAAGATGGGAGAACATGAAGAAGACCTAATTTAAGGATGTAGCACCTAAAAACCTTCAGTTGGAGTTAGCATGCTTACTAATGTCACATGACTTGAGAAATATACTTGTTTGTTTTGCTTGTTCTTTTTTTGGCCCTAGTCTGTCTGAAAATGCTCGGTTTAATCCTATATAGCAGAGACTGTCTTTCTTATGAGTTCCAAGTATCTGTCTTGGATACCATTTCAGACTAAAGAGGACTAAAGAGAGCAGAAGTAAAATTTCCCAGTAAGGGACTTTCTTTTAAAAACAATACCTGATCGGTGCTATTATTAGCTCTGCTGAAAAGTGAGCATGTAGCACAGGTTTGAAACGCTTGTTGTGGTTGTGTAGAGTATAGTTAATAACATTTTGTGTCTGAAATCACCCTAGAGTCCCCTGAAGTCACTTCCATTCAATCCCATAATGCACCTCAATAAGGAGTGTACAACCAGTGTCTGCTCAGATGGTATCCGCTGCATTAGCGGCACACTCAATTCACTTGCTTGTTTTCATTCACTCGCTCAGTGGACTACATTATTGGAGTCAATTAGGAATAGTGAATGGCATCTTGCAACTTATTAAATGCCACAGTTGAAAGCTGAGATTACACTGTCTTCTGTTATTTCAAAATAGTGAGGTAAAACAGTAGGCATTGTGCAATGTTAAACATTTCAAATAGAAGTAACCTACGTTTTCACATGACCTCATCACTAGGGATGTACATTTCCTGAAGAAAATGTGAGTGGTGCTTGCAGTGGCAAAAATCAGTGCTAGGGTGTGATATATGTTGCATACGAGCCACCAAACATGTATGATGTTCTGGTGCTGAGATATGACTTATTCATGTTGTTCAGGTGGTTGCTAGGGCGTTGCTTGGGTGTTCTGGGTGGTTACTATGGTGTCGCTCAGGCGGTTGCTAGGGTATTATGGGTGGTTTCTATGGTGTTATGGGAGTTTGCTTGGCGGTTGCTTGGGGGTTCTGGGTGGTTGCCATGGTGTTGCTAGGTGGTTGGTAGTTGTCAAAGATGGTTTCTATGGAGTTTTTATGGATCTTTATTAGCGAGTGCTTTTAATACGGAATCACAGCCATTCTCATATACAGCGATATTGCAAGACTACCAGTGTGATGTTGCTGATATTGCTAATTTAAAATGTATTTTATTGGTTTAGAGTGGTTGCTAGGGAGCTCTTCAGTGGCTGCTAGGGTGCAATGTTAAGTCAATTGGACTTTTTGGCCGCTATTTTGTACGCTGTGCAAACATCGTGCACCCAATCGCTTAGAAAAGTCATAGCACACCTCTCCTCAATGAGACGGTCGATTCACGCCTCACTCATATGGGTCTCTGACACTGCTAACACATTCATTTCATGGGCCGTCCTACACCATAATAAGTCAATGAGGCAACTTTGGGCCTTAACAAATGTTTGACATCCAACAAATGACTAAATTATTAAATAAATTATTTAAAACATATATTTTGTTTAGGGCTGTGCAACGATTAATGCGATTAATTGCATCCAAAATAAAAGTTTGTGTTTACATAATATATTTGTGTGTGCAGTGTATAATTATTTTCAATGTATAAATACACCCATGCATGTATATATTTAAGATAATGTGTAATTAATTTATAATTATTTATATATAATATAGATTATATGTATATATATATATATATATATATATATATATATATATATATATATATATATATATATTCACGGTATTTACGTGCAAATAGTTCTTAAATATATACATGAATGCATATGTATCTATATATCCAAAATAATTATACATAGCGCACACACACACACATAATGTAAACACAAACTTTAATTCTGGATGCAATTAATGCAATTAATCTTTGCACAGCCTAAGTTTAATAATAATTGTTATAATGGGAACAATAATAAATTATATATAGGTAGCTACAACATGCAAAGTCTGTCATAAAGGCTGCATAAAATTATAATGAAAAACTTTACATGTGTGTGCTTGGGAGATATTTTCAATGGTGGAGTATTTTATTATTGTAATGAAGCTCTCAAAAATTATCGGATTTAAGATTTATTGAGGCTATATGTTGGTTTTCAAATATAAAGAATTGGCCAAGTTGGCCAAAATGTTCATATCGATGCATCTCCACACATTATATTTTAAAGAAGTGTATAGATGCAAAACAAAAACTTCTAGAAATTGTACTTATATTGTAGTTTTACTATATCAAATCAAATTTTGTTAAACTGGACAAAATCGTGAATGAAATCAAATAGTGAGATTCCAAATGATTCCATCCATATTTTACACATCTATCTACTCATAAGGTTGCATGTGTGGGCAACAAGTTCAGTCCAAGTTGAGCACACTGCATTGTGGGATATACTATTCACACAGACAATGTGCACTGTTTTATACTACACATTTTGGCAAATGTAACAAGTTATTAAAGCATTCTATAATGTGCATAAGAATACATTTGTACGAATTAGTAAGTAGTGTGTCAGTATTAAGTAAAAAAACAACAACTTTATATTAACTTTAACTTTGTATTTATTTGACAAAACCACAATACATTGTGGGAAAATACATGTTTATAGTTAATCTCCAAGTTTGGTGGGAATGGCACAAGATAAATTCAGACACGTTAATTAAACGCATGTCAATTAATGACTGTTTCCAATCCTCAACAATTAATGTTTTGATTTTCCAATCACGTGTGGACTTAATAATAGGTTTGACATGGCATGAGAACGCACCTGATTTTTATTCCCGCTGCTGCTTCCAGAAGAACAATGAGTTCAGAGTTCGTCTGAGAGAGTGCTATGTTTGGCTGATAAATCCACTTAAGGATTTCCACTCCTCCACTAGAGTACATAGACAATCACGTTATTATGTCTCTCTAGTGATCTCATAGAGAGCAAAACTTGATCCCTCTTAAAGGAACAGTTCACCCAAGAATGAAAGTTCATCACCCTTATGTCATAAACCTCTTTTGCTTACTCTATGTCAATATTAGAGTAAACGCCATTGACAACTTTCTCAAATCTCATTGAAAAGACAAATAGATTGTGCACT
This sequence comes from Hybognathus amarus, assembly GCA_030378365.1. Classification (NCBI taxonomy): domain Eukaryota; kingdom Metazoa; phylum Chordata; class Actinopteri; order Cypriniformes; family Leuciscidae; genus Hybognathus; species Hybognathus amarus. The sequence continues at coordinate 34,490 of JAQIUQ010002096.1, forward strand.
ATTTTTAGCAACAGTCAAAAATCCACACCAACCTATAAAATACAAACTGGTTGTGGCGGTATAATGGTTAAAGATAAGCGCTGTTCCAGTAAAGGTTGAAGGTTCTGTCCTGGAAGGGAGCGAACACGTCATTGACCTCACAGTCTTGTTGAATCACAAGGGAGCTTTTGATCAAAGCCTGTCACTTTAAGAAGGACCCATGGAGTCTCTGTAATTAGAGAACTGTATTATTACGGTCTGCTAAATTGCATCTTAGAGTCCCCATTAAACTAATATGAAAGTTTGTTTCCACCACAGATTGAAAAAAAAAGAATCGCTATTAGATTTGTTGTTTCTCACAAACATCTTTTCTCACAATTGTGAGATACAAACTCAATTTAAGTTATAAAGTCCAATTCTAAGGAAAAAAAGACAGGCTTTTTTAAAAAAATTGTTTGTTTATCTCACAAGTTTGACTTTATAACATGCAATTGTGAGATACAAAGTCATAATCACATGGTATAAAGTCAGAATAGCAAGAAATAAACTCACAATTCTGACTTTTAACATATATTCTAAGAAATTCAGAATTGCGAGATGTAAAAAGTCGCAATAATCTTTAAAATTAGGGCTGGGCAACGATTAATCGCGATTAATCACAATTAATTGCATCCAAAATAAAAGTTTGTGTTTACATAATATATGTGTGTGTGGAGTATAATTATATTGTATATATGAAGAGTTCAGATGCAAAAGCCTCTAAAATGCCATTTGAAATTTTCTTCTAAAATGACCATTTTTATCAAGCTTGTATATTTAAGTTCAGTAATTTCACTTAAATGACAATGAAGATGACCTATTAATTGTCATTTAAGTGAAATTACTGAACTTAAATATACAAGCTTGATAAAAATGGTCATTTTAGAAGAAAATTTCAAATGGCATTTAGAGGCTTTTGCATCTGAACTCTTCATATAAATAAACACACATGCGTGTATATATTTAAGAAATATTTGCATACTGTATATATATTTATACATAATTTATATTAAATATAAATATGAATATATTTTCTTAAATATATACATGCATGTGTATGATTTATACAAAATAATTATACACAGTACACACACATATATTATGTAAACACAAACTTTTATTTTGAATGATTAATTAAGCGATTAGTCGTTGCCCAGCCTATTTAAAATCTTTTATTTTGTGGCGGGAACAAGCTTCCATAAGCAAAACTTTTTCAATAAGAAAAATGGTTTTAGCCTTACCACATGTTGATGTATAAGAAAAAATAACAACATTATGACACAGTTCATAACAATGTAGCTTTAGATCGCAGGAGTTTCCAGAGAAAAATTAATAACTGATAGCAATATTACTAAACATCAGATTCATCCTTTACGCTCAAAATCAGGGTTGCTCCAATACAGAATTTTTTGCCTTCAAATACCAATTCCGAATATATAGGATTCGAAAATCGACCAATACCGATCCGATACTAAATTAAAATCAGTGCTGAATTACCTAATAAAGTAATGCCTCAGCTATGTGGAAGAGGCTGGGATCATTCTTTTGTGAAAGGCATCTGGCAGCCTTAAATATTACTTTCTTAACTTTGTAAAACAAATTAACAAACAGACAAATGTAGTGAATTCTTTTATAAAATAGCTAATTGTGCAACAACTGCCAGTAAACCAATAGCTTCACTAGCTTGGTACACATTCAAAATAAACAAGAGTCAGTAGGTCTTACTGAAAATGGGAATTTAACATCCGATACAAAGAGGCGGACATTGACGCTGCAGACATTGCGAACAGCTGTTGAACTTTTCTAGCATCCCAAGTTCCGAATACAGACGGTTGTAAGAAAGTATTAGACCTGCACTGCAATTAACACTCCCCCCTCAACTGAATAGCTTTGCCGTTAGCATGCTGTTAGCATTCAGCGTTTATCTCACTGAAGAAAGGTGCTTTCTGCCCATAATAGTTTTGGTTTAGTTTTCAACTGTGACAACCAGTCATGGAAACCTTGACCCTTTGGTGTGTTGGCAAAGACTTGTGCTGAGAGGGTGTGTTGTTGACGTTAGCAACATGCTATCAGACAGTTAGCAACAGTTAGTTTTCTAAAAATGTAGACAGAGCAACAAGTTCAACATTTACTGCAACAATACATTGCAAAGAGGCTTTTTGTGTCTAATATTTCTAATATGGATTTTTTTTTGTTGCTGTTTCTAATGAGCTCTGGGTAGTTGCTTACAAGGCCAAATCTCTACATTCTTAAAAATAAAGGTTCCAAAGGGTCTTTTTTTTACTTCAATGCCATAGAGGAACCATTTATGATGAACAGTTCTTCAGAAGAATCTCATTTTAATAATCAAAGGAATCATTTTCCTCTATAAAGAACATTTCGTGCAATGGGTTCCATGGATGTTAAAAGTTCTTCTTGGAAACATTAATGCCAGTAAGGAACTTCCATGTTTTGGTTTGTATGATATTTCGGTTCTCTATATGGCTTGGGTCACTCCTGCAATAGAAGTCTTTATGTGAAAATCAATTAGCAGAAGTAAGTGTGTTTGTGTTGACTGAAGGATTTTGTTAGTACACAGCCATCACTGCCTTTTGCGTAATGATGCACAGGAGGCGCCAATCTATCATGGTTACCATAGTGGCCCAGACTCCCTGTGGCCCACTCCAAATGGCAGTCTAGCACTTCACCAAGATCCACAGAGCCAGGTAACCATTGGAATAACAAACACATCAATTCAGTGTATGATGTTTAAACTCTTGAGATGAGCACATGTTTGTCTGTTGAGGAAACTATAACTCTTTGTTTCTCTAAAATCATAGTAGAATGACATAATGAAACCAGAAATGTATGAACACCTATGCATTACTATGGGTTCAGGGTTTAAATGCCCCTGCAGAAAGGTACGTTTGAGCTCTCTAAAATAAGATTACTGTTCCTTCAAGAAACCAAGAAAGAGGAAAATCATCACAAATCAAAGCCTCAATAAAGTCAGTACTGGAGTGGGGTTACAAAAGACAAAGTTTGCATTGACAATTGAATTGTAACCAATGTGGAAATCTACTGCTGTTAACAAACTCAAAAGGGTGTAATAAATAAAGACATGTTGCTGGCCAGATTAAACTGTAGCTATATACAGAATCTACAATACTCTACTAGTACTGGTAATTTGAGTAAATTATTGTACGGAATTTATGAGAGTTCCAAACAATGTGACTTTAGACCTTTGGAATTTCCAAGAGAATGTTAGCAACATTTTGCATTTGTAGAGTGGGCTAAATACTCAGAAATTCTCAGAAAAAATTATCTAAAACTTTTACATAATCATTGCATTAATTCAACCGAATTGGTACCTGACATACAATTCACCCCAGCAATCTCTATTAAAGGGGTGATGAACTGAGAAATCAAAATTTCCTTGAGCTTTTGACATCTAAGAGGTCATCATATTATAATAATATCCTGTAAGTTTCAGAACTGAAAACGTCCTTGTTTGTCCAATAAAAACTATGACAGTCAAAGAGGATAAAACACCACCCCGCAGAAGATCAACGCCTATTTTAACACGGCCGGTTTAGCCCCGCCCACCGATTCACGCATTACACGCATAGCTAAATAACATAGATGCCTACCTCGTGATGACAAACCAGGGTCGATAGTGAAACTCATTATAATATGCAAAACTGTTATCCACTCACAGCAGTGGGCGTTTACTTCCAAGTCTTCAGTGCGAGACGCCCATAAAAACCAAGCGTTTTTGAGCTAGGCCCAAAACTCAGGGTATAAAATAGCCTATTACTTACACATTTTGATATTTTTTATGTAAAAACTAAGCGAACGTCATAGGTTAACCTTAGACAAGCATAATTTTTTTAAAAAGCCAGTTCATGACCCCTTTAAATTATATTTAAAATCCTTATCCAGTAAACTACATGGAAATACGTTACCCAAAATGTGTGAGAACCTGAACAGGTCGTACATACATTAATGCTTTGAACTTTCAATTCTAGAAAACTGTCCATAATACTCTACACAAGCACTGACAACATCTAGCCAATGAAATACTTCTGAGCAGAAAATGCACATTCAATATAGAAATTTCCATGTAAGTTCCCTGACCATCTTTAATTTAAATTTCCATATGGTTGGAGTGGAAGTGACGATGGAGGGGAGTGATAAAGAATCACAACATGGTCGAAATGATCCCATGACAGTCATGTTTAGGGCCTGATGTACGTGCAGTATGTGATCTAATGGGTGGCTGTAAGAGGAGAGGGCTTGACGGGACGGGGGGTTTGTTGTCATTTAGGGTAACAGCTGACATTTTTGCATGTGAGCAGCAGTAAATAAAGTTAGGAATGTCATCATATGTCATTGCCATCTTCAGACGAGTGGAACAACAGATAGAACAGTCGAATGATCGATGGAATGACAGAACAGTAGAACAATAGAAAGAACAGTAGAATGATAGAACAGTAGAACAACATTGGAAGAACATTTATCCAATCAATTATCATCCTTCTGTCTATTCATCTATACTTCTATCTACCCGTCTATATATCCATCAAATCTAACCATATATCCATTAATGTATATCTATCAATCATTGAATATTATTCAGTCAAAAGAAGCGTTTTTTATTTATTTTTTTCAGAGCCAATATGTCACAGGTCGTCACCGTGCAGTAATCCTCTCTGCCATCAAATCCAATTTCATGTGATATTTCATTTATTTATTTATTTATTTCCAGACTCCAGTGGCTTAAACTAGATTATGATTCAGCAGAATGAGAGAAAATCCAGGATTGTGGTACAGTGGCCCAAGAGAGCAGAAAGCACAGTTTTAACAGAGGAGCCACTGAACAGAATGACAGCAGGACACATGTGTCCCTGCATAACCAGTTACATAATGCATAATGCAGCGACCCACTGCTGCTCACGGGATACCTCCAGCAGACGATGCACGCCGCAACATGCATGAACACATCTGCAGGATATGCCTGCCAAAGCACCTCATGACATTTCATGGGAATTCTCTGATATGAAAAAACTCACTATGGAGCTCAGACAGGGTCAAGTACCAAAGCATTGATTGTTTCCATTTGTTTTATGGACGCTGTTGCTGTCCGATGTTCCCTCTGGTGTCTCTGGCTTGCAAATCAGTCTGTGAATCAGCAACTCTCCATGCAAATATATGCAAATTGTGCATTAGTGTGTGGTAGTCTCTTGGTAGGGGCTGTGGTGTTATGTATTCATTTGGCTGGACAGAATTGTTGCATTGTTGATCGATTCTGTTGGTTTATACTTTTGATTTAATCTTCTAGATGGTGTACAAGAAGTATAACCCCTGCTACAGCACTTTAAGGCCTTGTTGTTTAACCTAATAAAGTGTAAACACTGTGTCTCTCTGGTCCAATCAAAACATTGCTGTTTGTATCAGTAGCACCGCATTGTAGAACACGAGATCCAAGGGGCGGAGATGGATCCAGATCCAAGGGGCGGAGATGGGTAGGATTAGGGATCAGGGGACAGAGATGGGTAGGATTAGGGGTGGGGTTAGGGATCAGGAGGGTGGAGATGGGTAGGATTAGGGGTGGGGTTAGGGATCAGAGGGTGGATATGAGTAGGATTAGGGGTGAGGCTTAGGGGATCAGGGGACGGAGATGGGTAGGATTAGGGGTGGGGTTAGGGATCAGAGAGGTGGAGATGGGTAGGATTAGGGGTGAGGCTAGGGATCAGGGGACAGAGATAGGTAGGATTAGGGGTGGGGTTAGGGATCAGGAGGGTGGAGATGGGTAGGATTAGGGGTGGGTTTAGGGATCAGAGGGTGGAGATGGGTAGGGTTAGGGGTGGGGTTCAGGGATCAGGGGTGGAGATGGGTAGGATTAGGGTGAGGCTAGGGGATCAGGGGGGTGGAGATGGGTAGGATTCAGGGGTGAGGCTAGGGATCAGGGGGGTGGAGATGGGTAGGATTAGGGGTGAGGTTAGGGATCAGGGGGTGGAGATGGGTAGGATCAGGGGTGGGGTTAGGAATCAGGAGGAGTGGAGATGGGTAGGGTTAGGGATCAGGAGGTGGAGATGGGTAGGAGTGAGGGATCAGGGGGGTGGAGATGGGTGGGATTAGGGGTGGGGTTAGGGATCAGGAGGGTGGAGATGGGTAGGGTTAGAGGATCAGGAGGTGGAGATGGTTAGGATTAGGGATCAGGGAAGCAAAGATGGGTAGGTTTCAGGCGTGCGGTTAGGGATCAGGAGGGTGGAGATGGGTAGGGTTCAGGGATCAGGGGACAGAGATGGGGTAGGATTAGGGGGTGGGGTTAGGGATCAGAGGGTGGAGATGGGTAGGACTAGAGGTAGGGGATCGGGATCAGGGTACCAGATCCAACTCCTCCCCCTGGACTTCGTGTTTCTGCAGTGAGGACCATCTCAGTTTGTTTTAATATCATGACTAGCCCGGATAGATCCATGGACCAGACGACCAATGCTGTGAGTAGAAGGAGGCGAGACTATCTGTTTGAAAAACTGGTTGAGTGTAATTAAATTTGTTGACATCAATGACGCATTACATTCACACATCTGTTGCGTTTCCTCGAGGGGCTACGACAGAGTAAAATCAATTAAATGAACGATTCAATGACTCACTCATTAAGAAAGTCAAATATTTTAAGAAACGATTCACACTTGGATAGAATCAGTTGAATCTCCTTCCATATATTTTGATTTGAGCAGGTAATGCATCACTTTTGTTTTAAAATACCTTTTCCCTTGGCCTTTTTGAAATTTTGCTGAAACTAAGCTCTGCGACCGACAAAAATTTATGATTCTTATGCTGGGTTCAGACTACATGTTATCAGCTTGATTTTGGCATAGATCCATTTTAAAGTAGGGTGTCGTGGTGATTCATAAACGACGATGGGCATTAGGACGTGAGAATCGATCGTTACATGTCATATAATGTGTCATAGTGAACAACAACCGACTCCATGTCTGTGACGTTTTACAATGTCACGACAGAAAGACTACCATATTTCATTTATTTTTGATGCTCCACGACGTGTTCAGTCACTTCTATTGTGTTGACCAATAGGAACACAGAAGCTCTTCAGTACACAGCTTTCAACCATGGCAAAAAGAGAGACAAAGGTATCCCAGATAGCAACAGTATCGGCCCAGTATCAGGATTCAATGCTTACCCGATGTGGGCCGGATCTGGGCCGACACTATGTTGCTGTCTGGGTTGGTGATGCAGGTGGAATTATGCAATAGAGGAAAGGTTCATGGAGATACAGTATGGCAACAAGACCATTATGATGTTTTCTTCAAGGTACTACAGACAGAGTGAAATTGGTTAAATGAATGATTCAATGACTCTCTCATTAAGAAATTCAAATACTTTTTGAACACATCAGTTGAATTAATGATTCACTTAATTACAAATAAAGCTTTTTTTTAAAACTACTTATTTATATAATGTCAAATGTGAAAAAATCTCGGGTTTGTGTTCACCACATACTTTATTTCAGGCTTTGAACCAGAAGAAATACATTTTTTAAAAAAATCATTGACTTCATGACAATGGAACCGAAAGGGATAAAATTCTACTTGTTTTCAGAGTTTTGGCCTACAAAAATAAGTAATTTTTATATATTTGAGCTAAACAACAAATTACTTTATTATTATAATACCATTAGGGAGTAAAGTTCTCCTAGAGACTTTTCAATCTGAATGTTTAACTAATCAAATTAGGTAAAAGGCCATAACTTAATCAGTTTAATGAATCAAAATGTCACTTGTGCCTCATCAGAGTATAATTGACTTTAAAGACCCTCTTATTCCAGAACATTCTGGACCCAATCAAACAAGAGACTGGGCACTTGTCCCGGCTTGCTTTCTTTGTCCAATAAGACAATTATGCGGTATCTGCTCAAATTAGTCCTAAACAGATCACTGGAAGGTTTTTTAAAGTGTCCCACTTCTCCTTACAAGTAATTTCCCCCTTTAGAGTTAATAAGCACAGAAATGTTCCCAGTTAGGGTTTGGGGTTAAAAGCCCTCAACCATGGACATTTTGTCCACATGGAATATTTGACCTCTGAAACGGAGAACAGATCTTAATTTTAACATCAAGCATTTTATTGTACGTTTACACATAGCAGTAAAGTCACTTTAGATAACAGCACCTAATAAATGTGTACATAAAAATGCACATCACAATCTAGCATTTCCACGGGTTCAGTTTACGCCACTCTTTTAGTGCGCTATTTTCAGTGCAACAACGCTATAAAAGATCTTTATAGATTTGAGGAACACAATTAAGACGTCTTTTGACAGGAAAAGTGGAACGGGAAAATGTTTTCATTTGCTGCTAATGGCAAGCCCATCTATCAAAAGCTAAAGGCCTGTTCGTTCAATACCAAAATTAATCTCCGAATGTCCATTATTATGTCTTGAGTCAACATTTATACAATCAAATAGTTGTTTTTTGGAAGGGCAGCACTTGTGGTTTTCGCACAATACATTCCCCGCATTATTGCGGATGAACTGGAGAAGGCTAACACTTCTGCTGACAGATGCTGGCTCCGTACCGTTGGCAAGCGGCCTCGCATTCAGAACCTGTTGATGGCTGAATGGAATTTCCAGGTTGTTGCTTTTCCTTTGAAGCTAAATTTAAAATGTTCTTCTTGGTAAAACTACCTTGTGGACAGGCCGTATTTTAGAGCCAATAAATGTGAGGGCCCAAAATAGCCCCGTTTGTTCCTTTATTTCTCCTCAGCGTGAAATTAAACTTTGCATGCATGCCTACCATAAAATGGAATTATTAGACTTGGCGCAGCTTTTGTTCCCTGTGGGAGGGTATTTGAGAAATAAAACTAGCTCTTGTTCTTCTCTGCTCTATAGAGCAGAAGATCTACAGGCCTGTTTTTGGAAGAACAACCGTGGCCTTCTTACATTTCTGTCAAGTGAAGGTCTCCTTGCGACCTTAACCATCCTTATTAAACTGTATGAGTCGTCGTAGTTTCTTCTGCATCGTCTGATGGCAAAATCTCCAAAAAAAAGTCATCAGTGCAGCAGCTTCCCAGTAATAACTTCATTAAATATGAGACATTTTCAAATTCTGCTGTATCCGAAAATTTAGCCAGCTGACTTTTTGCCTCTACCAGCCAATGACTTTGAATTACACGTTTTGCATATGCAAACCAAAGTCTTCAAGCACCTACACCATAATAGCCTTTTTAAATTGAATAGTTATCCTGACTTTATTGCACTATATATCAGATGTCTATTTCTGATTAAGTTACAATGATAACCTGGGTGCCATATTTAACTGTCCCGCCTCAGTTTTGTATTAAAACTTAAAGCTCACTCAACGTTGTGTTTTGTGCCATTACTTTGGAAAAGCCTTCCTGTGCGTTCACACCGCCACCGGCAAGAGCGTCAAAGTGGCCGGAAGTCTTTCATTTTCAATAAGAGCATGCGGCGAGCTCCGGTGAGGGTGGTGCGTCTTGGACGGCGAGAGAGGTTAAACTTTATGGTAATAAGCAATGACCGCGGTTCAAGCAGCAACCAATCGGAATGTAGAAGTGCTCCGTTTAGAGAATTCCAGAGAACGCAGTCCTTTAAACTTTAGTTCTGACCACATTAGTTCCACTAAAATAGAGGAGGTTGATCATTTGAATTTGATAAGAGGGCGCACAACACTATTTATAGGCAAGATTTTCGTGCTAGAACACTTTTTCAGCGGGAATGTAAATTATAATAGCACTTAACCATGAACACAAAAGCCACACCACACAAATGGCTTTTAATTTATTTCATTAGCAAACATGTCACTATAATTTTTAAGTTCTTTGCATCGATCAATTTTCTGCAAAAATAACGATCGAACATGCTTGTTTGCTTTGCGCGCCCTTTAAATACCGTTTTAAAAAAGATCACACATTTAATCTACGTCAGAGCATCAGAGCGTCCACAAATCTTTCCACGGCATCGCTGGCGCGCTTCGCCGCTCTCCGCATGCGCGCGGTGTGAGCGTACGGTTAGCCAGGGTTTCCCCATGCTGCCTTGCCGCAGCGCGATTTTATTCACACTGCCGTTTCACAGCAGTTTGTTTGTATCTATGGTTCCATCATGGCAGCGGACGCTTCTTCTCGGCTAATTTTCTGTCACGCTACATACGTCATCTGATATCATTGAACCGATTGGCTATGAGCTGACGTACAGGTGCATTTGATAGACATTCGTAGCACCCAATAATACAGCTCTGGGCATTCGTAAACCACGCCTCAAATACGAGAAAATGAACATGGTTTTTAGACCACGGCTAGGAAAGCCTCTGTCAATTGAACAGAAAGCAAAATCGCGATATAGCTTATTGTATTGCGTCTCAGAGTGGCTCCGTTCACAGTAAATGCTGCAAGCTCATCGTTCATTAGCAATTATTCAGTTATTTGTAAAATACTGTCAAACTACAGTTTCGGGGTACGTTTACACAGCAATGATATGCTTAAAACGGAGAAGTTTTTGCCTACAGACGACACCATTGTCAAAAACGACTAAAAACGTTGTATTGTGCTCCAGGCAGTGTTGTGCCTGTTCATGAACGTGTTCATATTTTAGGCGAACGTGAACTACTGCCTGATGAACGTTACTGTGAACGCGTTCATTCTGGTGTCTGTGAACGTACGCTCTCTCAGTTTGACTTCAAGAAATAGGGTGCCAGATTTCTATAGAGCATTCCTGGTGAAAACCCGGCTAAAACACACGTAAACAGGCCTTAATATGTCAGCGAAAAAACACCCAATCTGGCAACACAAGTCACTAGTGTCGCACTGCGGCCACCGTCGACAATCAACGAGAGGAGGCGTTGTGTGATCATTTTACTGGATTTTATGACGAGGTCGGTGAGGCTGGGAAAAATCGTACATTTCTGTGCAAACTGCCTGTCGATAAAATAATTGTTGTCTGTGGTTGTATATGGGCTATGTATGGCAATAATAATAATAATAAACTATGAATGAACTAGTTCATTTTTTGAAGTATGAACTGTGAACTGAACTAGTTCATTTTAAAATGTGTGAACTGAACTTTGAACTAGTTCATGTAGAAAGTGAACTTTCCCAACACTGGCTCCAGGCCATTAGATGGCGATGAAACACTATTAACCGAACACCGTAATACGCATGTGCATGATGCCATCATCTTCAGAGATTCGTGTTATTGTTGTTTACACTGAAACCGTTTTCAAAAACATACACTTTGAAACTTTGTGTTTTCAGGCACCCAAATCGCCATTGTCGTGTAAAGGCCAAAACACGTTAAATGTTTTACATTTCTTGTTAGAACAGTGTTGTGTAAACAGCCCCTCAGAGTAGCTTCCCCAACACTGATTAGGAAACAAAATTCCATATTCATGTAATAATGTCATGGTGGCACAAATGTCATGATATCACTTTTGTTGGTCATGTGGTGCAACCAACATGTAGAAACATGCACAACAACAACAAAAGCAGGACATTACATCATGATGACCCTGCTTACCAATAAATCTTTTTTTTTTTGACCTTCACAATTTCTCTCTTTGCATTCCACAAAAATCATACAGGTTTGTAACAACATGAAGGCGAGGGAATGATGGTATAATTTTAATTTCCAAGCGAACTAACCATTTCTTCTGTGGTTTGGTAGTTGGTTTAAGAGTTTGCATGTACCCAAATAATAGTTGGGATGATATGCAAACAATTCAACTAAACCATCACTTACTTCATTGCACAATGCAAAGCATGTACTAGTGTAGTACTTTGTGTCTCAACCTAATCCTGTCAGTTTAAAATGGCTCAATTGGTTTCAAAGAGATCCCACTTTTATCTCAAGATGTGTGCTTCTGTAATGCAAATTTGTACTTTCAGTTTAGGATCTTTCAAAAAAAAGAAAAAAAAAGAAAGGAACCATTGATGATTAGCTTCATTAGCAAAAGTCGAAATCTGCAAAAAACATTTTTCAACCTTTCGCTTTCATGTGACCTGTTTTGTGTACTTCCCTCCAATAAGGGCCCTTGCTGAGTTATCCAAGTGTGTTCTTATCTGCTAGCAGCGCTACATGTTGCCTTTTACAGTGCTAACCTGTAAAACTCATTGTGTGACCTCTTCACAAGCCCCCTGGTGAGCTCATAGGGGTCACATATCTGTGGTTGGAGAGCTGTGACCTCGAGTTGTGCCCAGGACCCTTATAAGGGGAGATTATGTGGCGGCTAATGTTACCATGAAGTTGGTTTCTGCAGGGTCGTGAAGGGACCTGGCTGTTAGGAACAGAACTAAAGGACTGATTTAGAAAAGAAAAGAACACAAATTCTCAGAAGAGATTTAAAGAACAGAAATGAGAGAAATGAAATGAAAGTATTTTATGACAAATCTTACACTTATTTCAGAGGGGATCTACAAAGCGATTTGAACTCTACCACAAAACTTGGAAAATCCCTTTGCTAGTTCACATTACCAACTTACTCCACAGCCGAAGATATACATTACGCTGAAAGCATTCGTACTGTGTGTGTGTGTGTGTACATTACAATGTACAGTATAATGTATTATGTGTATTTCAATACTTAATACTTATATAAATATTGTGTGTGTGTATATACGTGTATATATATATATATATATATATATATATATATATATATATATATATATATATATATATATATATATATATATATGTAGGGCTGTCAAACGGTTAATTAAGCGAATTAATTGCTTCAAAATGCACTGTGCACTGTGTACAATTATTTTATATATATAAACACACACACATGCTTGTATATATTAAGAAATATTTTCATGGATATAATGTATATAGATTTATATATGATTTATATTATATATAAATATTTTATATATATATATATATATATATATATATATATATATATATATATTTTTTTTTTCTTAAATATACATGTATGTGTGTGTGTGTGTGTGTGTGTATATATACACATATATATATATATATATATATATATATATATGCAAAATAATTATACACAGTGCACCCACATATATAATGTAAACACAAACTTTTATTTTGGAATGCGCATTAAACATAATAATAATAGTAAAAATGTCCCTAAGAAATTATTTCATACATGATAATTTTTTTTATAGTAACAATTTTTAATAATTCCTTACTTTAATACATGACAATTTAGCAAAAATCTAATTATTATAGAAGTAGTAAACACTTTCTTATGAAATTATTTATAAGTAAAAATATTGAATAATTAACAATTACAAATAATTTAAAATTAATGTAACAAGAACAACATAATAATAATATTAATTGTAATAATAACAACAGTAAAAAGTTGCATTTTAAAACAAATAAAAAATTTTAATAATTAAAAAAAAATAATTTAACAGCATAATATTATTAATAATGGTAATAACATTCCTTATAAAATTATCATTATTTTAAATCATGATAATTTTAAAAAAGTTAAAAATTATTAATTAAATAATAAGTAATTAAAAGATACAACAACAAACAACATATCAATAACAATAATACATTTTATAAGGAATGTACAATACCTTAAAATTGTTAAATTTCAAGTACCACAAATATTTAAAACAGTGCCACAAATGTTTTCCTGGTTATTTCATTTTTTTATGATATTAAATTGCCCATGATTAATGGCACCTGCTTGAATTCAGCTCTCTTACATAATCAGTCGTGTGCTCACAAGCCAAGACACTCATTTATCTGCACATTTATTTTGAGCACAGGCTCTTTACCCAGCACACTTGTTTAGACAATCACTTCTCCTCACTGACACAACAAAACACAAGCATCTGTTTGTCTTCTGGGGGAAGCGAGACAGCGTGGGGCGTCACATGACCGTTCTGCTCTCGCCAGGAAACTGTTCTGTCCATGTTTCATACTTCAATAAAATTGGAATGATTTGATTCTATTTTTATTTCTCCTAAGGATTTTTGTAGAACCTCTAGAGATAAAGCTCGATGCTTTTTAATGAGAACTCGAGCAATTAAATGTTCCTCTGAAGATAACACTGCATGAACAGATTAAGCCAGTATATATATCAAGTTTCTGAAAGGCTGCCCACCCTCATATTGTTCTTTCTTATCAGCTGCCGAGAGTCACCATATCCTCCCCGAATCACACTTAAACTTTCCAATCCAATTTAAAAACCAGTCTGCCATCCTCTACTGGCTGAAATGTCTAAAAAATGGATGTTGCAAGACAACCATAGAGCACAAGGGAGAAGGAGTATGACTAAAATGCTGTTTTGAGTCCTGTCAAAACAAAGACTTTTTGCCTGCAACTTGATGGTGACGTTACACAACATGTTAAAGGGCCAGTGTGCTAGTTTAAAGGTTCCTAATTTTGTTTTGGTGGTTTTCTACAATAGATTTACATTTTCTCAACATTACAGCATCACTTTGAAAACAGTTTGGTCAAAGATTCAGTCTCTTTAAACTCATTCTTTCCTCAGTCTGTTGTGATTGGTCTACTCTGATCTGATTGGTCAGATGGCTCAGTCTGTTGTGATTGGTCTACTCTGCTCTGATTGGTCAGATGGTCCAGTCTGTTGTGATTGGTCTACTCTGCTCTGATTGGTCAGATGGCCCAGTCTGTTGTGATTGGTCTACTCTGATCTGATTGGTCAGATGGCCCAGTCTGTTGTGATTGGTCTACTCTGATCTGATTGGTCAGATGGCCCAGTCTGTTGTGATTGGTCTACTCTGATCTGATTGGTCAGATGGCCCAGTCTGTTGTGATTGGTCTACTCTGCTCTGATTGGTCAGATGGCCCAGTCTGTTGTGATTGGTCTACTCTGATCTGATTGGTCAGATGGCCCAGTCTGTTGTGATTGGTCTACTCTTGATCTGATTGGTCAGATGGCCCAGTCTGTTGTGATTGGTCTACTCTGCTCTGATTGGTCAGATGGCCAGTCTGTTGTGATTGGTCTACTCTGCTCTGATTGGTCAGATGGCCAGTCTGTTGTGATTGGTCTACTCTGCTCTGATTGGTCAGATGGCCCAGTCTGTTGTGATTGGTTTACTCTGATCTGATTGGTCAAATGGCCCAGTCTGTTGTGATCGGTTTACTCTCATATCATGATTGGTCAGATGGCCCAGCTGTATTTGATTGGTCTACTCTGCTCTGATTGGTCAGATGGCCCAGTCTGTTGTGGTTGGTCTCTCTACTTAACTTACCAGATAAATCTTTAGCTGGACAAAGATTCATTTTGGTTGCCGCCAAAACATTTCACTGCAAGAAAATCCTCAAGTGTGAACGGCCCCTAATACCAATCCAAATTAAATGTGGTTAATAGTGATGAATTGGCAAATCAAAGTAATTAATTTATGTAAAGTGGCTGCAGCCCTAATTTTCTTATGTGTGTAACATGCAATAATACATTTCTTATAGCTGACAATCAGGAACATTGTCAATTTTAAGAACATAAAATGCAAGTAAATACTTAAATTGAGCAAATGAACCATATATTTATTTCCAGCTGAGATTAAGCACAAATGTGCTTTGATATGTAGCGAGTGTGCCTGTGGCATTTCCTCCTGTTCATTAAGGGCCTTTGATGGTGTTTTGCTGTTCTTGTTCAGTCTCTTGGACATAATGACTGCAATAGCTTACCGCTGCTAATCTGAATGTGTGCAAGATTGCTGCTAATAGGATATTTTTTTTCCCCAGCTTCTCCTCAGGACAGTTTAGGTATGGGTACTTCAAAAACATGTTGTTTGGGCTTGTCTGCTCTGAATCCTTGGGAATGAAGAAAACCCTCATTACTCCAGAGGTTTTGATAGGGTCATTTGATAACGTCTCCTCCACTTTGTACAGAACAGAAAGACATGGTTATTACTTAAGCAGAGTACAATAATAATGATTACAATTCCAGGCACCATATATTTAACTATTTTTACTTGTAATGCAAAGTGATGGGCTTTAAAAACATGCCATGCCAAGTGAATAGTGAAAGCGCCAAGCCAACACATTTAAGCATTAGGGGGCTTGAATAGCAAGGTTTCCTTTTCAGGTTTCCTAGAAAAAAAATTGTGGAGTCTGCAGCAAGAGACACACTAATTGTCTTATCAGCGGGAGGCAAGCTATTGGTTTTGGCAGGGAGAGTTTGGTTTTGTATTTTGCAAGAGCAAAGTCAAAGAGTTTGGCCAGTCGGTACAGCCAAAACAGGAAGGAATGTTTGACTCAGATTCCAGAATGCAAACACTGTCAGTGCTTAAAACCATAAAGTATTCCAGCAGCATTAGCACTAATACGGTTATCTTCAGCGAATGTCAAAACACTGCTTTGAATTTGATTAGATTGATCCTAAAAAGAACACCCAAAATGTCATGATTTACCCTCAGGTTATTCCCAATTTACATGACTTCTTTTCATGCTGCTTTTTTCCATATATTGCTGCTGCCTGGCGGAATCTCAGTTTGGACCGTCTCTGCTTGTTTGCAATGCAAGGATAAATAAAGAACTGGTTCTTCCATTGAAAATAGTGTTTCTCTTTACTTACCTCTGGATGGAAATAACATCACAACATTTATTTTCATCAAGAGGTGAAACAAAAATGAACAAATCTTTTTTCCGAGTCGATTCGTTCGTTTTGTTCGTTGAATGAACCAAATGACTCAGAAAAAGATTTGTTTATTTTGATGAACGAGTTCGAACAGCAGAGTCACAAACGTGTGTCACAGAACAGAGCAAGGCAACCATTTGAGCTTATAAAACTTAATCTTTGTTATTTATTTATTAAATAAGGGATCGTTTCGCTTGATAAGACCCTTATTCATCGTCTGGAATCGTTTAAAGCCCTTTCAACAATTTGCAGTTTGCACTGAAACTGTCTTTTGGACCTTTAAGGCCAATTTATACTTCTGCGTCGAGGGTACGGCGTAGTGTACGGCGTAGGCTACGCACGTAGGCGACGCCGTTGTGAGCATTTATACTTCTGCGTTCAGGTCTTGATTGCTCTGCAGTACTGCTCCGAAACACTAGTTGGCGGCGGAGGGATTTAATGTTTCACTGTATTTAGATTCCTCGCGGCTAGGTTACTACAAGCAATAGCGACTGAAAGAGAGTGGATCATGTTGGAGTTGGAGCTTATTGAGGTGGAAAAACAGTTAATTTTAGTGAAATTCTTAAAACTGAAAGGCAGAAATGAGAGAAGACGTCGGAGGAGATGGTACGTGTGGAAATGCGTGAGAAGGTATGTGCGGAAATGCGTATGAGGAAATGCGATGCTACCACCAAGCCGACCAATCACCGATCTTGCGGTCCGCGGACGTGTAGTTACATTTTTGAGGAGTTGCGCGTCATGCTACGGCGAAGGGTACGCGGTATGGGACGCGTCTGTGCGTATGCTACGCTGTACCTACTGCGCGCACCCTACGCAGAAGTATAAATTGGCCTTAAACCCTCTGGGTCGCCCGTATCGCCGCCGATACCAGCTCACTTTTTTTCTTACCAGTGCAAAAGAGACTCAAATTACTCTGTTGATTTTGATCTTACATGTAAGTGTTACACATCATTCAAAACTGTTAAATGTCTTCTTTTATGTGTGTGCACTCATATTAAAAACAAAATGTTGTGTTTTTCGTAAAATAAAGAAAATAAACATGATGCGCGTTCTCCCTTCTCTCTCCATTTGAAGTTCATTCTGAAACGCGACACAAACTGATCTTTAAGTCAGCAAATACTTGCCACACACACGTGAGAGTTATGTCTTTACAAAGCTTAAAGTCTCCATTTTTAAAAGATGTAAATCATACCAAAAACAAATATTCTCTGTTTAAGTAATCCGTATGAAAGCAACTACATGTTCAGTTTCTCCAGGCCGAGCTGATTAGCGCTAATGCGGTCACGCCCACACGCACGCGTGAGCTGTTCACGATCCACGCGAAGAAGAGCGCACAGCTGTTCCCGGCCTCTTCACAACAAAACAAAAAGAATCAGCGTCTCTGCCTTTCGTCGAGTTTGGAAGTTTTTTAAGGTAAGACGCATAATATGCATCTTATGGTTGTGTATATAGTCTACTTTACATTGTAGCTACTAGTTAAACTGGTGACTATAATGTTATGAAATGAGATGGAGAAATGAGATCGTTTTTATCTTTGATATTAAACACCGCATAAAGAAGGCTTAGTTATTCTTCAGTGGTGAATATTATAATGTTTAGACATGTATGTTTGAGGATAGGCCTATACTGAAACGTAATGTAACAAGGCTAATCGTTTGGAGTGGATTCAGATGGGTTCAGTATGTTCCTCGGCACGCGCTGTGTTTGATAAGGAAAACATGCCAAACATTATAGGCATAGGTTTTCTCCAATCTCATTTCATAACGAATGGAAACGTTTGAAGTAACATACTGAATTATAAGCCATATATTTTTGACTAGTGTATAGTGTTACTGAAGTGTTCCTTTTAATGATATATAGGCAGCCTGCTATTATTATTATCTGATATTATTATTATATTATTATTTTTTCTTTTTTTTACATGAACCAGATCCCACTGATGAGTCGTGCTGACTTCAACATTCATCTCATTCTTTCATCACAGGAGACTCTGTTCCTGAACATGGTCAAGTGAAAAATCAAACACATTGGAAATGACAGGTAGGCTATGTTATGTTTCAGGAATTACAAATTGTGACTGTTCAAGCCTCTGTTATTTGTCCTTTGTGTATTTTTGGATTATGTTGTGTTATGCAAATATTCTCTTCAATTTTAAATCTCATTTTTTGTGCAATCCTCCTTATAATGATGTAGGGCCCTAGAGCACTTAATAGGGCCATTAGGGGAGGGCCTTTGTCTTCTCAGGTGTGAAAAGCAGTAATATTAATGGGTGGTTAACGCCTTCCCGCATAAAGCTATCTTCCCCAAAACACGTCAAACATTTTTTAAAAGACTTTATTGTCTTATCTGAAAGAGTAGTCAGGAAGATTTTCACATAGTTTTGGAGCAAATACTCTAGGCTATGTGATACAATGTTCAAAAGTCTTGTGAAGAAATAATCAGTATGGGTTTTATGACCTTATTTCAGTGACAATTGTTTTTTGTTTTTTCACAAACCACACATAAACGTCATTATCTAAAAACTACAAAATTTTACATACATGCTGCTTACATATTATTGTACCAGAGTTTGTGCTGAATACAGTGTAATAATAATTTAGCCATGACAATGTCACAAGTAACAGAAAAAAGCACACATGTCAGAGCATGTCAGAACACCTCCAGGACCCAGAAAACAGCTTAGACCCCTAAGGGTTAACCGTTTGGTTCCCACTGAAGTGCATTATATGGAGAAAAATCCTGGATTATTTTCATCAAAAACCTTAATTTCTTTTCGGCTGAAGAAAGAATGACATGGACATTTTGGAAGTTTTTTTCAAAAGTGAGCATTCGTCTATTTAAATCCAAAATAGGATTTTTTTTTATTATATCTAACATTTTATATATATATATATATATATATATATATATATATATATATATATATATATATATATATATATATATATATATATATATATATATATATATATATATATATATATATATATATATATATATATTTATATTTGGCTCTGCTGTGTGTAAATGCTAATATGTTATGTATTTGAGGAGCGGAGAAAGAGTGTATTAGTCTAGTCAACAACACATCAAAATAAGTGCACTTCTTTAAAGCATGACAAGATCATTAATATAGCTGCAAGCAGCCATTACTGGGGCCAAGTGCAAGAAGCGGCAACATGTGCCAAAATGGCTAGGAGTGGCAGACCAACTGCAGCAAGGAGCAATTAAAGGCATTTTAAGAGAACTTTGGACAAATGGCTAAAAAAATCACATAAACATGAACTTTTTAAGATGATTTAATGGTTTATCACTTTCGAACAATAGGTGGCGCAGTTATGAAATCGATGTGAAGTGGTAAGAGGGATGTGACAATGACACTTACAAAGTTTGGTTTCAAAATGTGAAGGCATAGCAGAGATAAAGGCTAAATAGTCATTTTGGCAGCATGCCTCAAGTTTGATGCTGTGGTATACAAAAACGGTTTCGTCTATCGTACACGAAATCCATAACTTTTAGTCAGCACAGTCTGGAGATGATACGATTCAATTTTGGTGAAAATCAGTCAAACGGTCTAGAAGGAGTTCGAAAAAGTAGGTTTTCAATGAAAACGAAGATGGCAGACAGGAAGTTCGGCCAAATAAGGAAAATTTGGTATCAATGTTCCCAAGGTGACCCAATGAATCAAGTAAGACCAGTGGCATTTCAATAGGCAGATTTATTCAAAAGTTATTAGCCTTTTTGGAAATTTTGTTATAACTTTTGACCACTAGGTAGTGCTGTTTCAAAATCTTTTGAGTACCTTCAGGGGATGGTGTTGGCACATTCTGAGTTTCGTAAAATTACACCAATGCATTTGTTTAGTATAGCATTTTATTTCACAAAACTGTATTGAAGTCAATGGGAATTCCACGTTTTGTTCTATTATAGCGCCACCAAGAGGCTCAGTCCCACAATTTTTTTAAGTGTCCTCAGAGTGAGCCCATACATATGTGTGTCAATTTTGGTGAAAATATCTCAATTCGCTTCAGAGTTATAGACAGTTTATGTGAAAAACACGTAAAAAATGACTGACACATGACTTTGTTTGAATATTACTACCCCTTACTATCAATATTTTCGCATTTTGGCATTAGCATACAGCCTATGGACCTTTCCGTTTTTCTGACGGTGGTTTCGTCTTAATTCGGAAACAGCGATTTGAAGATATCGCCAAATGTTTTTTTCGCAGCTAAATTGCTACGCTACACCAACCGTAAGACGAAACCCAGCATGTTTGGTATCGTTGGACTTGGCAATGATTCAGGAACTCAAAAATGATGACTCCTGTGAAAATAAGTGTATCACACCCAAAGTTATAAGCGTTTAAAAAAAAATTCACCACTAGGCGGCACTGTTTCAAAACCTCTCAGGCTCCTTCAGGGCATCGTACTGATGACCCATACTGAGTTTCGTAAACAATTCGTTCATGCGTTCAAAAAATACAGCATTTTAGCACATAATTCAAAATGGCCAACAGCCAAAATGGCCGATCTGGGAAAATTGGATATCTCAATTGGATATACAAGACCAAGTTTATGATTTTTGGACAAACCGTTCAGAAGTTATGAGCAAAAATAGCCATTTCTCATATCTCCGTGACCACTAGGTGGCACTGCGCCGAAACGCAGAATGTAGCCTCAGGTCATGCTTGTGATGACACGTACCAAGTTTGGTCTGAATAGGATCAAGCGTTGTGGAGATACAGCCTTACATCTGTTTTCGCAAGCACTACGTAAAATTAGTTTGTGCGTTTATCAAAAACGGTTAAGCGAAATCATCTTGAATTCCATAACTTTTTGTCAGCACTCCCTGGAGATGATCCGGTGCAATTTTTTGGTGAAAATCGGACAAACCGCCTAGGACGAGTTCGCAAAAGTAGGTTTTTTTGACAGTTCAAAATGGCGGCCATTTTTGTGACGGAAAATGACGTCATAGGGTGCAATTCGAAATCGGCATGAGCTCAGGAACAAGAGGAAAAAAGAATTTTGCTGATAGGCCTTACTGTGCAAAAGTTATTAGCAATAGTAAAAGTGAAACTTTGGACAGTTGGTGGCACTAGAGGGAATGAGTTAGAGACACCAAAATTGGTGTATTTAATGTTGGGACTGTCCTCTATCAGAATGTCAAACCAAAACAACTTTCCCACAAAGCGGTTTATGGGCTGCCATAGACGCCTAGTCGGAAAAAGGAAGAAGAATAATAAGAACCGAACAGATACAATAATGATTTAAAATGTACATTTAAGTAAAACTTTTAATTTAACCTACAAAATGTACTTTTGGAATTTTTTAATGTAAAATTTAAGTAGCCTGCACTTATATGAACATTTGTTATCTGCAAGTACTTCAAAATATACTCTGAAGATTTGAAGTGCACTACAAGTACCCATTAAAGGGATATTTCACCACTGGAAAGATGAATTTGTATTTAAATTGGGTCATTTATGAAGTAGAAATGTGAAATTATTTTAGAAGTTGGTGCCTTCTAGACTGAGAAAAGCCAGAAAAGGTATTTTTGGCTCATGTAGATAAAAGACAACAACTCCCAAAATGCACTTGCTTCGTTGCCCTTTGAGGCCGCTCCCAAGCTCCGCCTACGGTTACAAAGCACATTATCGGAAGAAATGATAAAACTAGGCTAACGAGTTGACTTGAAACAGAGCATCGGATTTGCGCACCAGATCTTCAAAATCCCCTTCTACACAAGCTTTCTCCACAAAGAAAGAGTCTGTTAGCTTAGCTTAAAAAAAGATGGCTGACACTATTTGTACATTCTGTGAGTGAGATCCCACCTCCTTTAGGCAGGTTGAAAACATGAGGAACAGCTCGTACTACTGGCTGTAGTTTCTAGCCTCAGGCCAAAAAAGCCTCAGATGACGCTAAATGACAATTTTTTGCTGCCATCTGTAGGTTTTTTTCCAGACACACAACACAGAAATCTCTCGTCTCAGGGGGACATGAGGGAAGGAAGCACGGTAATTTGAAAAATACTACCAGGTTTCTACTGATGCATAGCTTATGCTAATCAGTGAACTATCCCTTTAAAT
The DNA here is from genome assembly GCA_030378365.1 of Hybognathus amarus. Taxonomy (NCBI): domain Eukaryota; kingdom Metazoa; phylum Chordata; class Actinopteri; order Cypriniformes; family Leuciscidae; genus Hybognathus; species Hybognathus amarus. The sequence goes on from JAQIUQ010002096.1 coordinate 57,209, forward strand.
TTAACCAAGCGCACTTCTTATCAAGGGTAAAGATGGCCGAAGGTCAAGCAAATGAAACATTCTTAAGGGGCTTGTTTGTAAATAAAGCTTGTTGTCTTGTATGCTGACACACTGCACTAGCCATGTAGTGTCAACCTGGTTTCGAGTGACCTTCCTCAAGGGCACATAGGTGACGGCAGGATTGCTATCTATGTAACTCTATAGTTCCTAGGTCTCCCTTGCTTGGAATTGGACCTGGCAACCTTTGTGTTAGCAGGCCACAGCCCTTCCCTCTCCCCACCTTAGTATCTCAGCTTGTCATTCATAAGGTTCTTATAATGGATCATATCTTCTAAGCTGACAGTTATGTGTCAGTGGGCCAATATAGGGAGAAGGAGGTCAAAGTCTGTACTAACTCAATATTAGGTCATTAATGGAAAGCAAGACAGCTGGAATTATTTGATTATACTTCAGAAAGACATCAAAAAATTGTGCTACAAAGCCAGAAACAGTCATCAAAATGATAGCTGGCGGTCATAACTTCATGCTGCAGTAACTTTTATATTGACTTTTTTAGGTTTACATGATTAATTTGAGCTTGCATTCCATTCTTTTCTCACACACACACTGCTTGCTGACTCTTGAATAAGCCTGTTTTAAAGGTGAATTAGAAAATTGGCGGTGACAGGATTGGTGAATCATGTCTAGCGTCCTGTAATCTCCCTGAGAAGGATCTTTTCATTAGGTAGAGACAAGGTCGCTCCGGCGTCACCCGGCAGAAGCGCAGTCAAACACGTGCAACATGCCTTATCAGCTGTGGAAATTTACCCTCAGCATGCCTGTTGCCCAACAAACAATGCACAAAAAATAGCCTAATTTGTAACGGGTGTCAAAACAAAACAGGAGCATGCTGGAAAAATCATGGGCATCTCACAAGTTCACATCAGTGCTTATTTCATTTCTTGCTTCATGACAATAAGGAAATGTGTGCTGATAATAACAACAGTATTTGGGTCATTGACGGATAAGGTTTTTAAAAGTGTAAAAAAATGGAGATATGATTGATTTTGAAACCATTATTTAGTTTTACCATGTGTTGGCAATGAGATTGTGGTTTGTACAATCAATTAACATTGCTTCTGTCAGTTTTTTTTACAAGATGAACAAAATTTGTCACCAAAAAAGTCATTCGGTTTAACCATTAATATTTCTAAAATTATTCATTTGCAGATAATTATTCATAAAAAACCTGATTTGACATTGATGTTGATATAGTATATAGTGTGTTCCACAGATAAAAAATGTAGAACAAAAGCCGAATCTGCTTTATATTTTTCAATTTGTAATGAGAACAGAGTGAACTTATTTAAAGTGTATATTATTTAAAGTTAATTTATTTTTGATATCATCAAACTAAATAGTTGCATTTTCTTATTTGGGAGACATTTTATGCAAGGCAACTTACAGGATGCTCAAGGTATGCATTTTGGCAGTATGTGGAAATTAAAACAGGGACATTGGGGTTGCTACTGTAGTTCAATGTTCTACTATCTATATTAAGTAGTAAAATCAACCTGTCACAAAGCAACCCCTGGAGATCTGGTTTGAATAGTGTGAGGGTTTGTTTGTGAAAAAAAGGATGTCTCTACCAACAACTGCACTGTCATGTTACAGAACCAACAGTGGTGAACGAAGTACACAAATCAGGTACAAAACGTAAATACTCCTTTCCCAATTTTACACCTGAGCGGCTCTGCCAACATGTCCGCCTACTGTCACCCTGAGATCTGAGTGAGGCGCTGAGAGAGCTGAGAAGGCGCTACAGGCTGGGCCGGCGACAGTCCATCTCCACTCCATCTCCACTCCAGCATCATCTGATGAAAGCCGCCGAATGGCAGGTGGACAGGGTCCGATCTGAGGAGGAGGTCAGCCGGGTTCAACCAGCGCAGACCCCCCAACAGAGGACGAGGCTAGACTGCTGCTACTGCTGTGGAGAACCGGGGCATTTCGTCTGGGACAGCCCCAGGCCCCAGGCAACATCACCCCCGAGAAACAGAGTGAGGCAGTGAGCGGACCCTCACCCCGTTATTCAGCACCCCTTGACAATGACTTCTCTAATGTGGGGCGCTGCAGGTTTGCCAGAGGACTGTACCTGGACTGTGTTGTTGACGGGCAGCCCTGCAGCGCCCTGATGGTTACGAGGTCCATCATTTGCTTGCTGCGAAAAGGACTGTTGTCTGGAAACGGCACGGTCCTCTTCCAGAGGACTGGACCCCACCAAATCCGAACTGCTCACAGTCACGGGTGAAAGTACAGTAATGCCTGGAAAGAAGCTGTTGTCTGTGGTGGGGATGAGCCAGGGGGAATGAATGCATTGTTGGCATGGTCTTGTCTACCCACTGGGGAGTGTGCGGGGCCACCCTATGCATAGGTAATGAGACTGTGCCCGCTTCGAATTGGGCCGGAGCCGTTCTGGAAAAGCTCCAACCCCAAACGCCACACGAGAGCTACAGAGACTCAGGGGGAACCCCTGGAGAGTATTCCAGCTCAGACCAGTGCATCTCAGCCACTACCATTGCACACTCCATTTGGTGCTCACTGCACAAGTCCAAAGAGCTGAACCACTGAGCTTCAGAGCTTTCTGGGCCTGCCCTTCCTATTACAGGAGGTTCGTCAAAGAATTTGCAAATTTGTTGCTTTGGGTGGTCTGAGGACTGCATGACGGCCTTTCGATGCCTTTCGACCATGAGGGACGGGCCATACTATCCCAGATGGGGAGAATGGAGAGTGAATGGTGGCCTACTATAGTTGCAGCCTCAGTCGCACAGAAAGAATTGAATATGGGAGCTCTAGCTGTGGAAGTTGCTCAGCGTGGTCCTGGCCCTCCGTCTCACTTCAGGCCCTACCTCCTGGGCACCAGGTTCAATCTGAGGACAGACCACACTAGCCCCACTTGGATGATGAATTTCCACCAGCCAGAGGGTCAGGTGGCATTGTGACTGAAGATCCTTCAAGAATACAACTTCAAGGTTCAGCACTCTCCAGACGTCCATGCTCTGCTGATGAATGTCGGTATTGCAGTCGCAGGAAGAATGAGCCCTGGGCCATCGTCAGCAGCAGTAAGGTCAGGTGACAGCAGCAGAGATGGGGAGCCGTTCACCACCGAGCAGCTAAGGCAAAAGCAGGCGAATGATCGAGTACTGGTGGAAGGTCAGAGGCTGGTTGGAGGCCCAAACACATCCAGATTGGCCAGTCGTTGTCCCTCCCAGGGGCCCGAGATCAGACGCTTCATTCTCAGTGGGGCAGCCTGGAGCTCCACAACGGCATGATGCGTGATCTACGGGCAGTGGCAGGCACCGGGCGTGGGGATCAACTGGCTGCAGATCACGCCTTTGTGGAGCTCCAGGTTCCTGGTTCCCACAGTCTGCGACCAGAGGTCCACCGTTGGTTTCATGGGGCAGCTGTAGCCAGCCATTTCGGGAACTCCAAGACAGTACGGCGGCTGTGGCAGCTTTTTTACTAGCCGGGATGTCAGCAGGATACAGGAGCTGTACGTTCATTGCTGTGATATTTGCACGGCACAGAAGGGACCCGGCCAGACGCTCTCATGCGCCATTACAGCAGTACCTTTTATGTTGTATGAGCAGAATGCGGTAGGTTGGTGTTGTCAGAACCCCTTGTATTCGTCTCCGCATCTCCTACACTGTGATTGGACAGCTGAATTGGACAATAAAAAGTGACAATGATGAGATTATCCACCCTCGACAGAAACTGCAGTCTCTATAGGTCTCCTTCCCTAAGAGGGAGAATATAATGGCAACGGGGCTCCCAATCAATAACATTGAATTATGCATATAACTACTACTAACTACTATTCCCAGAATGAAGGAAATAAGGTTGCAATGCATGTCGTTGTCTCTTCACTGTGGGGTAAAACCAAGTTGTGAGAAGACTGGCCGGTTTGCTCGCTATAGCTAACTTAACACCCGCTTATGGAGATTCTCACTTCTGAAAATGTCTGAGCACATTTTGGATTCGCCAATAATTTTCGTAAAAAATGCCAATATTTGAAATCTACACAGTTGATTCTCGCATCAAATGTTCTCAGAAGTGAATTTAGTGAAATAGTGTATGTAATTGTAGAAAAACGAATTGCTGTATTGACCTGCCCTCTGAATGCCGAATTGAATGCTGGGATATTTTTGCCGTCAAGTTCACACAAGTTACCAACCGATGCATCCTCGCTAAAATGGGCGATGTCAAGAACACATCCGGGATTTTTAATCATTCTTGCCAAAATGCAAACTTGTGTATTGGGACAGTACTTGGGCCACAAAAGATGACGTTTCACAAGGACACAAGTACAGACAAGAACATAGATTGAGAAAGGCACATAGTCTGGCTTAGAAATTCTCTTAGAAATAGGAAATGTTACTGGGAATAGTAAATTAGACTTACAATTAAAATTGGAGTGTATAATTTTTCTACCACTAGAGACACCAAGAATAACTGCATAACAAATCTGGTTTAACCAATGGCATGAGTTTGGGATGGGGATATATGTTTCTCTGTGCAACTGCAGATGAGACTTTGGAACTTTTTTGAAAATATAGACATTTTTGCAATTCTGTTTGGTGCTTCACCTTTAAAAAATTCAATTTTTAGCAATGTCTTCACACAGGGTGTGTTACATGGTGCTACTTGCAGCAGAGCTTGGTGAGAGAGACAAGGGATATGGCTAGCAACAAAAAAAAACAAAACAAAATCTGTCTAATCCAGAACCATGTAATACCACTATCTCAAGCCAAATGTTCCCTCCCCTGTTGCTTTGTAGGCTTTCCAACAGAACATCTTGGGTGTATTCCTAATCAAACACACTTGATTTAAGTCATCCTCTCATTAGTAGAATAAGACTTGAAAATTAGGTGCGTCAGATAAGGGAGACACCCAAAAAGTGTTCCATTAAGGGACTTCAAGGAACAGGATTGGGAAAACACGTACAGTATAGCCTCAGGTACGTTCTGTGACCATCTACTGACGCTCTTACGTACATTTTTTAAACCTGTTGTTGCAGGCCAGTTTCATCATCTAAATAACTAAAGCAAGAAAAAGAAAAAAACACTAGGTGTAACACCACAAACATTCAAACCATAACATCTCTCAAAACATTCATCTTTCCTGGATGGCTGCAATACAAAAGACGTACAACAATACAAAGTAACCGAAAACTCCCTCAGCAACTGCTTTAGGAATAATTCCACTCATTTGTTTGCTGCGTTCAGTCATTTTTTCCCTTTCTGGAGAACGAACAATGAATGAACAACAAAGAGGACTAAAGCAAAGGGAAGTTTGAGGAGTGTTGAAATAACAATACTAGTCCAGCTTTACTTCTCTTGGGTTTCGAAATGAAGTCAACAGCGTAATTTGTGAGTTTACGTAAACAGGTGTAATATTTCAGTAGCTTCACAATAGATTGCTGATACAGCAGTTAGATTGCTGAAACAGGACCTGAAAAGCACATTAACAACTTACTCTGCACAAAAATGGTCTGTTCTCAGTAAATATTTACTACTAGTATGATGCAGAATTGTATGACATTTTATAGACTAAACTTTTCTCTAATAAAAAAATACTTTTTATTGTAATATGAGACAATTTGCAGTAAATGTTGTATAATTTTAAAAAGAATAAAAAATATATATACACTCACCTAAAGGATTATTAGGAACACCTGTTCAATTTCTCATTAATGCAATGGCAGTCGCTTCAATAAATTTAGGGGTGTGGTCCTGGTCAAGAAAATCTCCTGAACTCCAAAACTGAATGTCAGAATGGGAAAGAAAGGTGATTTAAGCAATTTTGAGCATGGCATGGTTGTTGGTGCCAGACGGGCCGGTCTGAGTATTTCACAATCCTGCTCAGTTACTGGGATTTTCCGGTGCACAACCATTCCTCAGGGCTTACAAAGAATGGTGTGAAAAGGGAAAACATCCAGTATGCGGCAGTCACTGCTCTGCGGAAATGCCTTGTTGATGCTAGAGGTCAGAGGAGAAATGGGCAGAACTGATTGAAGCTGCATAGAAGAGCAACTTCTGACTGAAATAACCACTCGTTACAACCGAGGTATGCAGCAAAGCATTTGCTGAAGCCACAACATGCACAACTTGAGGCGGATGGATTACAACCGCAGAAGACCCCACCGGGTACCACTCATCTCCACTACAAATAGGAAAAAGAGGCTACAATTTGCAAGAGCTCACCAAAATTGGACAGTTGAAGACTGGAAAAATGTTGCCTAGTCTGATGAGTCTCAGATTTCTGTTGAGACATTCAGATGGTAGAGTCAGAATTTGGCGTAAACAGAATGAGAACATGGATCTGTCATGCTTTGTTACCACTGTGCAGGCTGGTGGTGGAGGTGTAATGGTGTGGGGGATGTTTTCTTAGCACACTTTCAGGCCCCTTGGTGCCAATTGGGCATCATATAAATGCCACTGCCTACCTGAGCATTGTTTCCGACCATGTCCATCCCTTTATGGCCACCATGTACCCATTCTCTGATGGCTACTTCCAGCAGGATAAAGCACCATTTCACAAAGCTTGAATCATTTCAAATTGGTTTCTTGAACATGGCAATGAGTTCACTGTTCTAAGATGGCCCCCACAGTCACCAGGTCTCAACCCAATAGAGCATCTTTAGGATGAGGTGAATGGGAGCTTCGTGCCCTGGATGTGTCATCCCTACAAATCAACTGCAAAATCAACTGCAAGATGCTGTCCTATCAATATGGGCCAACATTTCTAAAGAATGCTTTCAGCACCTTGTTGAATCAATGCCACGTAGAATTAAAGGGGCACTTGGCAACTATTTCAACTTAATAAATCCATTTAGAAATCAATTGAATGGTTCAATAACCTGTTCTGGAGAGAATGGTGGCTTCCACTGCTCCCCCAGCGTTCCCAGGCGGAAAACCAACCTTGCAACATGAAGACTAACGTCCTGGAGTTGGAAATTGAAGTCTCATGTGAAGCGGAGACGAGCGAGAAGCAATTGGTAATTCGACATAAACCATATACCATGCTTTCATAATAACATCTTCAATGTTAAAATAAAAACAAAGATCTCTTCAAATATGAAAAGGATATCACGAGTGGATTTTGGCCTCTCAGAAAGCTGTTATTTTGGAAACAGATTTTTATAACTCTCATGATCAAGTCAGATGATTGCTTATCAAGAATCACAGAAACCAAGCAGTGAATCTTATGTAGATCAATTTACTTTAGGTACAGATCTATGTCGAAAACCAGCCCATATTTTAATAAGTTTTGAGGCATAGCCTTAGTGCACATTACAATGAATAGATATACAGCCAATGCAAGTCTGAATCACAATTTTCAGATTTGTAATTGGTTGACTATCCCTTTAAATTTACACACTGGCAAATTATACCATGTGCATTGTGCAGTCAGAATATATTTATTGCATATGTCTCTGACTGAGAGCTTTCCCTTCAAGCTATTATCTGATGTTATTAAGGACTCTGACTTAAGTTCCCAGTTTTCATGGTTAGATCAAGGTTAGATGTTTATTCATGCAGCGTATTCATTTAGATGTTGATGTTGCAGTATTGTTCATTTTATATATATATATATATATATATATATATATATATATATATATATATATATATATATATATATATATATATATATATATATATATATATATATATATATATGAATGTAAAACAATTGGTTTCCATGGTAGGCAAGTGTGTAATAGGCTTTTATAGCTTTGGCACAAACAATCATATTTGAGACATTATATTGAACAGGTTATCTGAATGATCTCATGCTGTATTATAAAATGAGGTGACTCATGCTGTGTTACACGTCTGAATTGAGCAATCATAAGCTCTTTTTTTCTTTCCATTTTTGTATATAAAAAAGGGTGAGTCAGAGCTACAGATAAGATGGAAAAAACAAGTCGCTGAACTTGGTAAATTTCCACTCACAAGCCTATTTCAGCAAAACTTTTTGTGAGTGTAAGATAGTAGTGATAAAATATTGAAGATACTACTTTTGATATAAATGCAAATATGTCCTAAAAAATTGACATTAACATTAATATTACCTCAGTACCAATACATAGGCAAAATATTAACATTCTCATTCCATACAGCATTTTAACAGATACATATCTATAGTCCAAGTCCTTTTTTAAGAAAGTGTATTTCTAGTTAAAGTGAATTATGATAACATTTAGGAGTAGATTTGCATAGACAACATCAAAATTAAAGCATTGACAAACATCTGTTTTAATCTAAATTTAGTTTAATAACTAAATCTACACTTCTAATTAAAAAAATATCTCCTGCTCATCAGAAGAGAATACGAGAATGTTTATTTACACTAGACATAAAGTATTTGTAGCAGTTCAAGTCTTTGTCTGCTACATTTATGGGAGAAATAAAAACAACTTCATGCAGACTCTTTGTTGAAACGAGGACAGTGAAAACTAATGCGAGACCTGTATTTCAGCATGACTCTCGCTGCGCTGTGTAGAAAAGCTGCATGTTACCTGTGGTTATGCTTGTGACGACAATGTACCAAGTTCGGTCTGAATAGGCTTAAAAATTACAAACCCTCGCATCCAATTTGGCGTTCTCGTCAAATTCGTTTGTGCGTTTTCCAAGAACGGTTGGGTTGATCAAAAAGCTTTTAAGAACTTTTTGTCAGCATGGTCTGAAGATGACCCGTGCCAATTTTGGTGAAAATCGGAGGAGTCCGAAAATAATTTTTTTAGTCATAACATATTTGTAGCAGTTCAATTCTTTGTCTGCTACATTTATGGGAGTAATAAAAACATGTCAAACTGTTACTTTATGCAGACTCTTTTACACAAGGACACTGAAATTGATAAGCGTGAGACCCATATATCAGCATGACTCAGGTTTTGAATGCCATGATGAATTTATTACTCAAGGTCAGTCATAAAGATCTGTCCAGTCAGTGTTTGCATTCCTGAACCCAGGAGGCTATGATATAATACTGCAACACTAGACCAAACCTGGACTTAAAGTGCATTAATAAGTCAACAAAAGAACAGTACATTTGATAGCTTCTGTTGGCAACCAATTTGTAATTCTACCTTACTTTCTAGTTAATGTAATTATTTGTTGAAATGTCCACCTCTTAGATTACAGCAGAAGTTTGACAAGCAGGCACCAATGTAAATATGTACTTCTTATTTATAAAATAATTTGACATAACACAAAGTCACAGATCAGCCAGTGAATATTAATTTAGCTTGTTCAGCTCTGATTTGTGAGGGCGGTAGACATCTAGAAATGAAGGATTTGAGCTGGTCACACCAAAGGTTGTCCGTCACCATTGTGCTCTTGAGCAAGTCACTGAGTCCTCGGGGAACTGTCTCTATGATTACTGCGATGCATGTTGGATAAAGAGCATCTGCTAAATGCCAAATAACCAACACTAACTCCATGAGAATGAGTTTTGAGTTTCCAAATTTGGACCATATTCTATGATTACGATCCTGAGGGGATAGACTCTATTTCAATCCTTCTAAACCCAGTGACTCCAGCACACAAAAACAGCCCAAGTTGAAGCTCAGTGGATGTAACACAGTTTAATATCCCAGTTGAGCATTAGTATGTCCTGCACCAAAAGCAATACAGGGAACGTGCTTAAGACCCGACGGAAAATAACAATGTCATGCGCTGAACCACAACAATTATTTCTTTGCTTTAGTACAGCGGTTAAGCCACTAAGCCACGAATGATAATACCAACATTGGGAAAATCAGTGTACTCTTGGAGGGGTTAAAAAAAGACCCTGTTTTAAACATTTTTGGCCTTTTGCTCCTCTATTAAGTGGAGATATGGAAGGCCATGTACTTTCCAAAAATTCCATGCCTATTTGCTGTCAGTTTAGTTAGTCTATCAGTTCCAAATACAATTTTCTTCTATTGAAAAGAAGTGTGAGCATTCTTCTAAATGACCACATACACTCACCGGCCACTTTATTAGGTACCCTATGCTAGTAACGGGTTGAACCCCTTTTGCCTTCAGAACTGCCTCAATTCTTCGTGGCATAGATTCAACAAGGTGCTGGAAGCATTCCTCAGGGAGTTTGGTCCATATTGACATGATGGCATCACACAGTTGCCGCAGATTTGTCGGCTGCACATCCATGATGCGAATCTCCCGTTTCACCATATCCCAAAGATGCTCTATTGGATTGAGATCTGGTGACTGTGGAGATTTGAGTACAGCGAACTCATTGTCATGTTCAAGAAACCAGTCTGAGATGATTCCAGCTTTATGACATGGCGCATTATCCTGCTGAAAGTAGCCATCAGAAGTTGGGTACATTGTGGTCATAAAGGGATGGACATGGTCAGCAACAATACTCAGGTAGGCTGTTGCAACGATGCTCAATTGGTACCAAGGGGCCCAAAGAGTGCCAAGAAATATATTCCCCACACTATGATACCACCACCACCAGCCTGAACCGTTGATACAAGGCAGGATGGATCCATGCTTTCATGTTGTAGACGCCGAATTCTGACCCTACCATCCGAATGTCGCAGCAGAAATCGAGACTCATCAGACCAGGCAACGTTTTTCCAATCTTCTATTGTCCAATTTCGATGAGCTTGTGCAAATTGTAGCCTCAGTTTCCTGTTCTTAGCTGAAAGGAGTGGCACCCGGTGTGGTCTTCTGCTGCTGTAGCCCATCTGCCTCAAAGTCTTCGACGTACTGTGCCGTTCAGAGATGCTCTTCTTGCCCACCTTGGTTGTAACGGGTGGTTATTTGAGTCACTGTTGCCCTTCTATCAGCTCGAACCAGTCTGGCCATTCTCCTCTGACCTCTGGCATCAACAAGGCATTTCCGCCCACAGAACTGCCGCTCACTGGATGTTTTTTCTTTTTCGGACCATTCTCTGTAAACCCTAGAGATGGTTGTGCTGAAAATCCCAGTAGATTCGCAGTTTCTGAAATACTCAGACCAGCCCTTCTGGCACCAACATATCATGCCACGTTCAAAGTCACTCAAATCACCTTTCTTCCCCATACTGATGCTCGGTTTTGGAATGCAGGAGATTGTCTTGACTATGTCTACATGAAGTTGCCGCCATGTGATTGGCTGCTTAGAAATTAAGTGTTAACGAGCAGTTGGACAGGTGTACCTAATAAAGTGGCCGGTGAGTGTACAAATGTGATAATACAATGCAGAACATCTTGGTTACTGCCACTGATTGTAAAAAAGATGGACAACGCCAGATTATCATCAGATTATTTTGATGATTAATCAGATTTTTTGGGCGATAATAAAAACAGACCTAAGCAAAGAAAAACCTTTAAAATTACTTAAAATACATGTATGATAACATTGAGGCAATAATATTTGGTTCAAATAAATTGGCTATCAAAAGCAAGTAATCGTATGGTTTTATGGAACAACACTGTTAAAATACATAATATAATATACACAATGTACATAAGATGATTGTTTATATTCAGTATTTTATAATAGAAGAACAACGGCCGAGTGTTACACTTTACAGCGGTCAAATCCTTGTTTAATACTGGCCAAACAACATGCAAGTGCAATAGGCTTTAGCATTTTGGCCACTTTTTTTACGATAGAAACGCTAGCAATCACTGTAATTTCTTGAACAAGAATGCACAGACATTAAAACATGGAAACTCAGAGCAAGGTTTTAAACATGCGTAAACTACAAGCAAACATTTGCACATCTGAAGTACCTCAGGTGAAGGAAATAATCCATTATTTATCAACTTTCATATATAGGCCACATTTTCTTATTGGGCCGATAACTATAACATAAAAAATTAACATATGGGCCGATGCCAATATGGTGGCGGATATATCGTGCATCCCTGATATATTTATTTAATTGAATTAAAGCCTTTGTGAATTTATAATAGCACTATGCTATAGCATGGTTTTTAAATGGTTTTAATATATCGTGCAGCTTTATAAAACAGTCTAATAATGCGGTTCATGAATTCTCTTCTGGGTATCACCACTTCCGGTATTTTGTCGGTTACTTGACACGGGTAAAAAAAAAAAAGACAACTCAGATTTAATTACAGAAATTCTGACAGCCCTAAAAACAACAACGACAACAAAAATAACCACATATAATTGCACTAAAACACTTACTACACCATGGCAACACCCCATAAACAATATAAGACCCTACTAACCTTCTACAAAGTCTTGCAAGGAAAACAGCATAACCTAACAACCAGCCAGAGACCCCCTAGCAACCACACAGTAATGCACTTAAAACATTTTCTCACACCCTAACAACTACCTACAACACTAGCAACCTCCTAAAAATGGCTGGGATATTTTGTTAACCACCCTGGACAACCTAGAAACAACTCATCAAAAAAAAATATGTAAAACCATTGCACTCTATAAACACACCCTAGCAGCTACTTACAACACAAAAGCAACCTCACAACAAAATTCCCAAAATCGTGTCTACCACCCCTGAATACCATTGCAACCGCATAGCAAGCAAACACTCTAAAAACACTCTGAACAGTAGCAATGACCATAAAAAACACCTGAGCAACAACACATCTAAAGCACTTAACAACACCTTGGTAAGCAACCAGGTTGCTGCAGCATCTTCTTAAAATTCAAGAGCAATTTAAAACCTCTTCCAAGCCTTCTTTTTTGTGTTCTACATCATTAATTAAAATATGTGTACGCAAGTATGATGGACTGAGTCATGATGGAATTCAGATTGGCAAGAACAAGCTGAATCCCAACATATAAACATCTGAGAATTAACTGATGGCAAAGCAAATTGAATTTGTTCCCACGTGTGTTTTTGGTAATTCATCTAGCTCAAATGGAAAGAAAAAAAATCAAACAAACTTAGGACTGGCCACAACAGGGTTCCCAGGCATATCAAATTTCAGCTTTTCCAAAAAAGACTTAATGGGCTTAGTTTATGGATGGTGCATCTAGCATCTAGAGTTACAGAATTAAATATTTTAATTATATTAATGCAACAGACTTATTTCAAATTACATTTATGTTAAAGGGTAAGTTCACCCGAAAAGGAAAATTCTGTCAGTAATTACTCACCCTCACGTTGTTCCAACCCCGTAAGACTTTCGTTCATCTTCGGAACACTAATTAAGATATTTTTGATTAAATCTGAGAGCTGGATCATAGGCTTCTATTGAATCTGGCCGGCCCAGAAAAGTTCAGTAAAAAACTTGTTAAAATAATCCAAATGACTACAGTGGCTCAACCATAAGTTTATCAAGAGACGAGAATACTTTTGTGCAAAAAAAAAAAATATCGACTTTATTCAACTATTCATTTTCTTCTCTGTGGGCCTCTGAGTGAGCTCACGTACGCGTAACACCGCGACGCGTATGCCGCAACATGCGATAAAAGGTATCTTTTCCATGTTAATCAGGAGTTAATTAGGAGAGTTTTTGTCCTAACCAGACGCAATGGCCACACGAACGTTTCTAATTTAGAAACGGTTCTTATTTCTGCGAAGTCGCGGCTGACAGATCCGCCCACACAGAGATCTCATTGGATGGAAGTTCTGCGTGTCATGAATATTTAATCATAAAACATGGACGACGAGGAACTGATTGTCGAAGTTCAAAGGCATTAGTGCCACAAGCGATAACGGATAATTTACCTCAGATTTTGAAAGCATATAATATAGCGTTCAAAATGAATTCTATGCAAACATACAACTGTACTTCATAACAAAATTAGTCAATGAGTATATTTTGTTAATGTTTTGATTTTTAATAATGTTATTTCTTGATTTGATTATGTCCTTACCCATTTCCAATGCGAGTGCGGGCCAGCAGTGCGCTTTCACAGAGAGACTCCGCCCACACGCTGTTCTGAATGGCTGTGATTTTTGATTAAGGTGTGGCGTCTCAAAGCTCGCGTGCTTGTCTAGTGAGGACAGACACACTTGCTATCGCTGGAATTTTATCACGTCGCTCTGTGGTTACGCGGACACAATGCTAACACGCGCTTCTGTGTTTTGCGTCACACGCATTCACACATGACCAGTGTCGGCCAATAGTGAGCCTACATTGTGACGTACAGACTGCAGAAGCGCTGCGGTATGTGGGGTGGCTTTACTTCCCATCATCTTCCAAGTTTTCCACCAAGAGGATCAGAAAAGGACCTTTGAATATTCCCTTTAATAACAGATCCGCAGACTCAATATGTGCTATAGCCATCCAGAAACACCTCAATTCTCCTGTCAGACTCTTATTTTGACGCAATGGAACCGGGAGAGGCGAATCAAACTTTGCAAAGAATGGAAGGCATGCTTCCCACAGGGTAACGGTGCCAAGTTAAGTGCTTTTTTTCCACATGATCATGCACTGGAGAGACAGCCAGAGGAGTGATTCAAGAGGTCCTTAGTGACTATCAATGTCTGGTGGGAGAGATACCACAACCCCTCCACTGTTCACCAAGGTGTGCAGTCTACAATCCACAGCTGATCCATTGTGTTTCAGTGGAAGAATGCACAGCGAGACCTTCGATTCCATGTCCGAAAGGTCAGACTTTTCAACTGCTCTCACATGCTGGATGTTTCCACTGAGTTTTTTTTTTCTTTTGGTTTGGTTGGGATTCCTGAATGACTACCTTGTCTCCTTATCCCAACTAAGCAAGTGGACACCTTCAATGAAAACACAATCAATATTCATTTAGAACAGCAGTGGAAGACATCGAGAAGATCTCAACCACACTTTTGTCGTTTCCGAGAAATTAAACACAACTGTGCAGATCAAGTTAACCTTGTTTGTCAGACTGTCACAAACAGGCCGAAACTAACTTCACCCACCTCTATTTCTTCCAGTCTTCCAGGAAATCACGGAGATGCCCGTGGTGAGGCCAACATGTGAGGACAGACTGTCTGCGGTTCTTAAACAAATCAATGTGTTCTGACAGAGAAATACTGGTGTTGTCACATAGAACATTCTATTCTAAAAGGATTAAGAAAGAGAAGATGTTCGGTCTGAATGATCATCGGCCAAAAAAAAGAAAGAAAAAAACTTGGAAGCAAATTACCATTTTTACACTTCTAGGTACACCATTCTTGAAGTAAAAGGGGTTTTTGAATGGGGTTTTGGTTAACCGCCTAAAATAAAGGTCAGCCCAAAATCTCAAAATTGACCAGTGAAAAAAAAACCCTGTTTCCGCCAGCCGCGTCTCACCTTAATTCCTGCAATAATCGAAAAACAAATGGCGAAATCCTTTTTTTATTCATAAATAATCTTATTTATATACACAAATGTGTAATATATTAGTTTTAATTAAATTAACAATTTGTTAGAATTAAGATTTTTGGACCATTTGGAATATGGACCTAAAAAATACTTGGAATACTAGAAATTCGTGTTCATATTCCCTTGGATGAATAAAAGCACCAACTTCCAGCTATCAAATTCTTCTAAAACTTTGCAAGTTAACTTTTTTTCTACACTATAGCAAGTGCAAGAGCAAAGCTTTGACTCTTCATCACATCATTTAGGTCTAACGTGCACACAATTCACATCCCACAAACAGTAACACATCACTTTCCCAAGATGTCCTAGATTCCTCATTCATGAGACGGTGAGCTATAAAGAACATGGCAACTAGGACAGGATTTCAACAAGGTGGGAAATGCAAACAATGAGAGCCAGTTGTGCTGCTTCATATGTGGGACAAAGGATTGATTTGGTTTTGTTGGCCGCAAATACTCACTTGACACAGTGCTGAAAGTGGAGCAAGTGGATTACGTCGCTTCATGAGAAGCTCTAAACCATGAGTCATTCATAACTGTGTTAAGCAGGGAATTAATATCCTCCATGTCAGGCTCACAAACAATTCTTCAGCGGATTATCATACACCTGCATCACCTGTCGAGAAATAATCGAAGTCTTAAAGAAAAAAAATGTTTTTGATTAGGTTACAACTAAACATAAAAGTCATCAGTAAAGAAATTTTCTCATTTTAATGGCCCAAAATAACAGAGACATAATAGACAATGAATTCAATGAATCAATTCATATGAACCTGTTTATAATTTGAATAGGTAACTGTACAAATGTGGTAGCCTAATTACGTCAGACCTCCTACTTCCGCTAATTTCATTTCGCTCATGTAGTCAGTCTGAGAAAGCAGCCTATCTTTCAGTTTTCCAGCGGCCTTCGGACGGCGGGCCAATCAATGAACAGTGGGCGGGCCTGAGAGCTGAAGCGCCAAGTTTTACATTGTAGGTTAGAGAAATCGAATGGGAAACGAGACACGGGATGCAATTCGCTCTGTTACGGGAGAACATTCCCAACATGGCATCATGACTTTGCGTAAACATACACGCCACTTTCAAGTCAAGTGGCGTGTTATCCATACCCATTTTGAGCTGTCCGCGTGTATGTCCACGCCGAAACGAACAGTCATCTTTGGCGTGTATGTCTACGTCGTTAAATTTCTGAGTGATTCCGTGTGTTTGTACACGCCGCTGAAATGTCTGAGCGAAACGAAGCAAAATGTAGATCTACATCTTGGGAGCGATATTTTTTTTCCTAGGATGGTAGGAGAAGACTCATAAATGGTATTAACCCCAGTGACGGGTAGGTTTAGGGACGGGGTTGGGGTAGGTCATATATATATACATATATATATATATATATATATATATATACAGTGTAACGTTAAGTCAACGGCGTTGATAAACACGCTGAAAAGCGATTATGCATGTTGATAGCACGTCAAAATGGAAATACGAATTGGCGTGTCATACATACAGAAAAACCCTGCATCAGTCTGACATTGCAGGGTTTTTCAAAATCAAGCCAGAACAAGAAGAGTGTTTGATAAACCTTTTAAATGGAGGTGATGTGGCAAAACCCGACTGGTTTTGGGAAAAGTTGAATTTATCAATTGTTGTCGTTAGTTACGAAGCAAAGTGAAGTAGCAGAGTCTGGTATTACCAGGCTAGAGCAACAAAGAGCTGTGTTTAAAAGATCTAATCCTAAGTTTGAGAGTTGGCAACAAAGATTTTATAAGTTTAGAGGCCGTGATTGTACTGTGGATGCGTAGATTAACTTTGCATAATCTGCAAAGTCGTTTACAGTCATGTTCACTCTGGTATTTCGCTCGCATCATCAAGTGTTTACAGCAGGTTTACAGTGGAAATTCGATCATAGATTTGAATTTGATGCATGATGTCTGTGGTTCAATGCGGCGTGTCGGCGCATAACATACTTCATAAATAAACTTATCAGGTGTGCGTTTTCCGAAAGCATCGTTAGCCAACTATGGTCGCAAGTTCCTTCATTATCAGCATAGTTCAACGAGTCGGTGTTTCCCGAAACAACCGTTCCAACGAACATTCGCAAACAGCATCGCAAAGTTGTGTGGTTTGAACGACAGCTCTCGACCTGTGGTTAAAAGCATCGTTTCTATATTGCATCACATTTGGACGTAATAAATCCTTAACTTGAGCAAATAAGCTGACATTCAGTACAACCAGTGCCTTTTATTTAGAACACATACAAATGTAATTTACGTCTTTTAGTTTTTCAAAAGATTTAAAGTACCGATTCTGAAGAGTGCGCATGTGCGAGCGTGCTCTACTATATAAGAATGAGCCAAATATTGAGTTTGGTAAAAAAGCAAAATAACTGAGAACAATAGAAATAGTCCTCAGATGACATGTCTGTAATTTATTTAAAACAAATCTATCGTTAATTGGATCACAAACAGTTTCATTAAAAGTAGTTATTACTCCACCACGTGCGAAACCAACGTGGTTGAACGATACTTTGCGAAAATGGGTTTCGGGAAATAGTCGTGACTAGCTAGTTGATTTCTCCAACGATGGATCATGAAGCAGTGAACTACGTCGTTGTACGGGAAATGCACACCTGATTGGTTCCGGATAACCAAACTATAGACAATTCCAGACTCTGTCTACGAAGCAAAGTCAAGTAGCAGAGTCTGGTATTACCAGGCAATAAATGTGGTAGTATTACAAACAATTTACACATTTTAACAAACCTATTATGAGATATATCAATAAAAACATAATGTGCAAACATTTAACAATCTTCTATTCAAAATGTTTTATAATTGAATGTTGGGAAAAAAAGTAAATAATGGTCTTGGCTAGCAGATACACACCACACAACATTATTCAGTCATTATTTGTGTGCCAAGCAAGAAAAAAAAGAAGTTTTTATTTCTTATTATTATTTTGAAATATCATATGGCATTGTAACAGTATTATTTTGTTGATATATAACATTTATGTTAAGTAGAATGTTTGACCCATTGAAAATCAAAGTGACAACCATTTAAAAAATAGGCTAGAGTTGTTTTAAAATGTCTAAGAAATTTTTTTTTCAGTATTTAAAGGTGATTAAAGTGTTTAAATGATGTGCCAGTACCAAACAGAGCAACATGGGCTTGCACAACATTACAAACAACATCAGCTCAACCAATGGTGTGAGTTTGAGAAAGTCTACCTGTTTTTCAAACAATAGAAGACAGGGGAGTGTTTGAAGTTTTATTTGTGTTCGGTGCAGTTAGTGGTGCAGAAATTATACACTTCGCCTTCATTTTCAAGACTCTGGGTTTCCTGAGATTTGGTCTTTCGTGACAGTAAACATTTCATTTTAAGCACCAGTTGGCGCTGAGCTCTGCATGCTGCACGAGTCCTGCGACACGACTGTGACTTAAAGCAAAAGAAGACAACTGGGAAAGTCCCCAAATGTTGCCTTAAAACCACAGACCACATTCATTTAACATGCAAAGCCGAGTTCAAAACACACTTGGGTAAAATCATTAAAACTCTGAACCACGCTAACCGTCTGCGGCTTGTTGTTTTCTATATGCGCAATGCAAACTGTACCACTTGGAAACAAATGCAAGCATCGGCAGACACCCAGTGAAATGCCTTTTATTTGGTTTGGACAGGGTTGTTTTCAGGATACTGGTCTAAATCCCAGATCCTAGAGGGAAGCTCGCTGGTAGGTGACATATTTATTCAAATATTAACTCACAAGCTGGCAAACAGTCTCTAGGATAGGTTTGCACAGTCTCTGTTAGATGAAGGCAAATAAAGCACATTCACACCCGTGTCACTGTAGATTTATCATTTACTGGTAGAAATGCCTACATTAATGGCCTCTCACTGAATACTAATATAAGACATTTAAAATGATATCTTCTGCATAAGAATAAACAAAATCTGAAATGTTTGTAAACTACAGAAATTGGACAATGGGTTAGGGTAAGGGTTAGGATAGCACACCTTTTTCACTTTTGTTTTTTTTTCCACACATCATTTGCAAAAGTGGGTGTTTTAATCTTGCATGTCAGGCCGGGCAAATCGACTTACCGCATCCAAAAAAAAAGTTTGCGTTTACATAATGTGTGTAGTGTGTATAATTATATTGTATATACATGCTTGTGTATATTTAAGAAAGTTTTGCATGTATATACTGTATATATATTTATACAGCATTTATATTAAATATAAATATAAATATTTGATATATTAATAAAAAAATTCTTAAATATATGCTTGCATGTGTATGCATTTTTTATATAAAAAATAATTATACACAGTACACACACATATTATGTAAACACAAACTTTTATTTTGGATGTGATTAATCGTTGCCCAGCCCTAACATTTATATTAGTGGACATTATTCAAAAAAAAGTTATATTAATATAAAATGTATTTGCCTCCTTATGTTTTGAAAGCAATCAATCATGCAACATGTCTATTCCACTTTACCCGTTGATCCTGTTTTGTAATGCATTTTGTGATTCTTGCTGTATGTTCTGTTGCAATATTACAAGTCGTTTAGTACTCATTACAACATGTAATTCTGAGTTTCGATGTCAAACACTTAACAGACACAGTCTGTATTATATTTCAGAGAACGGTAGCCTAAAAGTACACACTTGTGGGATGACTGTTCTGTGCTGAGCAAACATTGAGTGCTTGTGTTGAACAAGAACATATTTTTAACACCGCATCAAAGGTCTTAGAAGAGGAACATTCTGTTATTGCTCACAATCAGGTGCATTACAGTAAATATGAGTCATTATATTAAGTTTAAACAAGTGACAAAAAAGACAACTGGTGTTAACGGCCTGGTGTCAATATTCTGAAAGAGAAAAATAACTTGACTTAATTTGACATTACTTTCATGATAAGTAAACACCAACAAATCGGTATTATTATGAATAAATAGTATGATATACCAGACCGATCTCATGAAAGTTAGTATCTAGGTCACGAATGTCATTCTCTCGTGGCATTTATACGCGAAAAACAGTTTTTGCGTGTATATGGCACGCGATTTTCGCGTACATATGATATGCACTTTTTGCCGTATAATATGCACAAACTCCCCACCCCCCTCCCCCTAAAACTAACCCAGGGTTTTTTAGTGCGTACCATATACACGCAAAAACCATTTTTGGCGCATAAATGCCACGAGAAATGACACTCTGTGGTATAGATACGCATCTTCATAAGACTGTGTTGGATATACTGCCTTATGACATACTGGTATTTACTGCCTTTAATTTATGCTGATTAAAATAATACAAATAAAAATATATATACATTTGTTAACATTAGTTGTTCAATTAGCGAACATTAACTAACAATTATTTTGGTTTATTTTGAAACGCATTAGCTTAAAACACACAAAAGTTGAACTTAAAAGTTGACTTAAGTTGAAACTGAACACAATAGTTTCTTTATACTTCGTATAAATCGCATGAATCGTGTAGAAAGATCATTCACCCATTTGGCACTTGAGACATATTTATAACCCCTGACTTATATTCTCTTGTAAGAAAAAAAACCCATTCTCATTCTTTCCCAGATCTATTTAGGCTCCATAAACAAAATGTAAGCTTTTTTTTCTACCCACTGTGTATGCAACATGTTCTCAGTGGCATTTCTCACAATCACTAAAACAGGTTACTAAGGACACAACCTGAGCCACCCAAATTTCCCTCCTTAAGAAACCCAAATCTGGCCCCGAACCCAAAACTAATAAATCTGAGATTAAGAAAAGAGCCAACAATATAGTTGCTGTGACCACCAATGGAGGAGAACAACAAGCTTTCCTGTATTGAATTAGGGCCTTGAGAGAGAAAATGCTGTCCACAGAGAGAAACCATGAGAAGGCCTACTTAAGGGGACAGGAAGTATACTTTCAATGCATGTCAACAACA
Source organism: Hybognathus amarus (assembly GCA_030378365.1). NCBI lineage: Eukaryota > Metazoa > Chordata > Actinopteri > Cypriniformes > Leuciscidae > Hybognathus > Hybognathus amarus. Next base: position 78,500 of record JAQIUQ010002096.1, read on the forward strand.
AGCGGAAGAGAACTCCTAATGGGCCCCAGAACTGCCACTGGTGTGCATGAGGAAAAACATGTCTCAGAGGAGTATGGCATGCAAACACTATTGCAGGCATCTCTCAAGCCAGTGAGGGGAATGGCATAAACTTCTTAGCAAGTACGGGAAATGACACTTGCGGGACACGCAGACCTTCTCCTAAACCTTTCCACTAGATGGGTTCCATATGGTCTGCAGATAGTAATGGGATTATTATGGCAACCTCATTGCATTTTTGTGTTTAGAGCATTGTGTCGTCCCAAAATCTGGGAAAACCCGTTAATATGCCATGGCACCAGGCGGGTTACACGTTTGTCGGTGCCAGTCTGTGGTTTGACTTAAATGACGGACTGTGGCCAGGCCCTGTTATTGTGTTTATGGTTACTGTAAAGGGTTCGGCTCAGGCACTACCAGAAAAACAAGATGAGTGATTGCTAGAGTCTTCACCTTGAAAAACAAATTTTCATTTTGCACTGTAAAAGCATTCAGAAGCACTATTCTGAAACTTGAAAATAAAAAAAATGGGTCACATGGACTTTATGGACGTACTCAAGTGAAGGCCACAAAATTCCAAGTCCACATCAACTTTTGCCATTTGGGCAACATGACATCATGACTTTTGCGTAAACATACACGCCACTTTCGAGTCAAGTGGCGTGTTATCTCTGTGCATTTTTGAGCTATCCACGTGTATGCTTGTATGTCTACACCATTAAAGTCAGAGTGATTCCGCGTGTCTGTACACGCCATCAAATGTCCGCTTGAAACGAAGCAAAATGTAGATCTTCATCTGGGGAGCGATCTTTTTTTTCCCTCTAGGATGGTAAGGGAACACTCATAAATGCCATTAACCCCAGTGACGGTTAGGTTTAGGGACGGGGTTGAGGTAAGTCATATATTTACTGTATATATGCAGTAATAACGTTAAGTCAACGACGTTCATAAACACGCTGAAAAGCGATTATGCGTCTTGATAGCACACCAAAAATGGAAATATGAATTGGCATGTCATACACACGCTACTTCATGAGAGAAGTCTGATTTGGGACAGGGCCTATGTCACATTGGCTAAATACTGGGGTGCCTCAGGGTTCAGTGCTTGGCCCTTTTTTTCAATACAAAACTGCCATTCCCACCATAGGTTTCCATCACAAATTGAAATGTGGATATGAAATTGTGAAAAATGGGTAGCCTATAAACTTCTATTATTGTTGGTGATTGTTCTGCAGACATCTTCCTGTCATTGGCCGGTTGTTATCTAGCTGTCATTTGCTGAGGTATGCCTGGGGTACATGATCACAAAGTCATTTGATCCATTTTCCACATGCAGACCCCATAAAGCTAATCCTCTCAGTAATAAAACATAGTGCCAACTTAAATGATAATCAATCTTTATTTCGGTTAGTGACTGGGTACTACTTGTAGAGATGAGGTACGATGGGGCTTGACAGATAAATGGCATAACAGAGCTCTGTTCCAAATCTTAGTGAGCTGCCAACCGAAAACACTTTAAATATGCTCCAAACACAACTAGGCCCGGTCTCAAATGGCACTCTAAACGCTTGTGGTCTTCTCACGAGTCTCACACTCTTCGTGACCTAATGCTTAAAGGGGTGATGAACTGAGAAATTAAATTTACCTTGAGCTTTTGACATCTAAGAGGTCATCATATTATAAGAATATCCTGTAAGTTTCAGAACTGAAAACGTCCTTGTTCTGTCCAGTAAAAGCTTTTATTGACACCAGTCTCAGCAAATCGACTGAGTTTTTCAAAGTGGGGAACTATGACGTCAAAGAGGATAAAACACCACCCCACAGAAGAAGAGTCAATGCCCGCCCAACGATTCGCGCATTCACGCATAGCTAAATAACATAGATGCCTACCTCGTGATGACTTGATGATTTTTTTTAAACAGCGTGATGGTGTTGATTTTTTTTAAACAACGTGATGTAACGTTACCACATACACCCCGGTACTCACTATTTTTATTAACACATTCATTATTTCAACAACGTAAGCCAATTATTCCATGCATTACTTCTATATATTAAATTGCTCAAGCAAGTTGTCAAATATGTAACCATGTACAAATCATAAACATTTTAAATGGAAACTTAAAATTGACAAAAAAACTACCGCCTTTTGCACTTACATTTTAATACAACAAATCTTGCATGTCACAAAGCACTTGTTTTTCCACCTCCACGAATGAGACGAGTGTCGTTCATGTTGCCTTGTTGAGGTAAATTGTAGTTTGTACGTTATACGGATACTGTCTGAATCGAGATCGTTATAAATATCCGTATAGGTTACGGCTGAGCAATAAGGACGGATCTTTACTTAATGCTAATATTTAATTTTGATGTGGGTCCACACACCAATCAAGCTTATCTTCTCTTGATACCGACGAGATGAAGCTCCCCCTCAACACAAATCGGCGCACTGCTAAGGGCAGCGGGACAGATGTCATGTCAACAAAATGGCCGCGGTTAGCTACTTCCGGTATTTGCGAATAAGGTCTATAGTAAAATTTAAAAAGCCAGTTCATGACCCCTTTAAGCATGCAGTGGAGCTTCGCAGGCTCGACAAAGGTGCACATAGAGGGTGCAAATCAACTCACGAGCACCCTTCTGAAACCTAAAACAACAAACAGGACACCCTATTAGGGATGGGAATTGATAAGATTTTATCGATATCAATGCCACTAACGATTCTGCTTATCGATCCGATTCTTTAACGATTCTCTTATTCGATTCCTGATAGCACTGTGTGGGAAGAAGTAGTCATATGCTTTTTCAGGGGGAAAACAAGTGGTTTTATTTGTTTTAAACCTTACACTTGACTAAGCAAACTGTACTTTTTATGTTATTTACGTAATAAATGGAACCTTATTAAAAAGTTTTACGATTAGTTATTCAACGATTATAAGTCCCGTGAGTTCAGTGTTGGAAGATCTAACCATTCCTTAAAACGAATCGGTTCAAATGAGTCTTAAGTTCGCGAATCGAACGTGTCATCATTGGACTTGTGCGCGTTGTGTGATTATCCCGGTGGTAGGGACATCCCACAAGATGTGTGTCATCAAAGAAAACATTTCATTCCTGGATCGTTTTTTCCGTTTATTGGAAGTGTGGTTTATGTCAGCTGAATGTGTGGAACGCTTTTCAGAGAAGATAAGGCAATGTAGGCCTATCAGGGCTCGACATTAAGGCTTGTCCGCTTGTCCGGGACAAGTGGATTTTTTGTAGGACAAGTAGAAGAGAAAATTAGTTGTCCGACCGGACAAGTTAAATTTCAAACAAAATAAAATGGCATGTTACTTCACGTTATGTGCCACTCGTTACGTCTATTTTACAGATTTAATTTTACCGATTTGAAACGAACACATTTTTCGCGCTGCCTGTGAATGTCCTGAAACTCACAGAAAGACGCGCGCCAGTATAATGCGCATGCACAGACCGCGCGCCAGAAGTTCTCTTTCGCGCTTGAACGAACATCAACACACACAATTAAGCCAAAATGTAATTTGTCGAGTATCTTCGTAACATAAGAGCAGTCTTATGATGGACATAAAGAGTTGTGACTCGTAAGAGAATGAGATGCGCGTGTGAGATCACAGCAGACGCTCTTAAAGGGCCAGCTACCAATAAAGCGTTCTGTCAGTAAAGTTAATGAAAGAACAAAGGGAACAGAGAAAATTACTCACTGCTCTTGGCTAAAGAACTTGTGTAGCTTTAATAAGGAGTAGTCTATATATAATTAATGCAGCGCAGACTGTTTGATAACCTTATTCAATTTCTGTATATGTCCTACCTGTTAGACAGTTAATTTTTATCCAGAAATCAATGGCTTATTGATCATTATAGGTGTTATCAATCATTTAGTTGTTATTGCTAATTTCAGAATTATCACTAATCTATGTGTGCATTTGGTTTAGAACCAAACAAGTTGACTCATGAAACCATTTGTTTATTATATTGCAATTCGCATATCACAACCACAATATTGACCTCAATAATCGCAATGTGACATTTTCCTCAAATCGTGCAGCCCTAGATACAATTATAAATCTTTACCCGGACAAGTGACTTTTGTGCATGGACAAGTGAAACATAAATTTACTTGTCCGAAGGACAAGTGCCCCAAAAAGTTCATGTCAAGCCCTGCCTATTTTAGCACAATTCACGGTCAGCAGTAATTCTGGAAAAACAAATCTCCGAATGCTCCACATGAAACTTCAGTCTCCTGACCTTACCATCGTGTCGATTATTTTGATTAATATGTGCGAGGGTGAGAGAGAAGAGAGCAAGACGGCGCTTAGTTTTGAGACGGTGAAGCCTGAGAGGCTCTCTCTCTCCCTGCTCGTTCAGTTTAACATGCGCGCTGTCACAAGCGCAGCGGTTCATCACTACAGAGAGAGACAGTTTTACTCACCGATCAAATACGGCTTTGGCGGTACAAAAATTAGCTTGGGACAGTTGTGAAAAAATACAACAGGGACAGTTGTGAGTTCACGGTCTGTAGCCTACATACTAAGGTTGAGTCAGAGCAGGAGCATCGATAAGAGGAATCGTTAACGTCGAGGGCATACAATATCGATGGATCGTAAAACTTAGAACCGGTTCTCGATTCCCATCCCTATGGTCTCATCATAATAGACACGTGCACACAGAAGTAAGTCCACAAGACCAAAAGTGCATATGGTGAGCCATTTGGGACAGGGCCAAAGATGCTTCCAAACCACACGCACGCAACATAAGTCTGCTACCTTTTGAAAATACCTCTGCCAATACTCACATCTGGGGTCTTTGGACTTGACCACTTGTCTACTTTACATGACACATTTTCTTCTATTTGTCCCAAGTTTTCAGGTTGGCATGAAGACCAGGATTGTTTAGAACTTTTAATTACCCAATAGGACACAGTTATAAGTTTTATTTACACTTTTCTGTTTTTTATTACGTTGCACTTGTAATCTAACTGTGGTGCTTAAAAATTAAGGAATAAAGAGAACTTGGTAATTTATTTTTAATTAAACTGTTTTACTACCAAATTAGGCCTAGTTGTAATATCAAATAAATGCAACTAAGAAATCTTGCATGAAGTTCATTCCTAAACATTATGAATGATGGGCCTCAAATGAGCGGTGTGACAAGGCACTAGAGAGTGTGGATATAGTGTGCATTAATGGCACCAAGCTCGGCATACTCAATTGGTGTCACATAGCCTACAGTGGCCTAGACCACAAATGTGGGTATTGGGACAGGTCCCTTCTTTTCGGCGAAGTATTCCAAAACTATCAATAGATTTCAGTTAGTATGCTGCCTTTTAGAAGATAGCAGCCTATGTAGAAAGCAACAAAAAAAAATCCAAGGTGCTGTGGTTGTAAGATTAGAATTAAGTTTTTAGTTAGAATAATACAATGAGGGTACTATTGAGCGACAAATCAAGATGAAGAGCACCCGACTCTGACAGCTTGCTAAAAATATCTTCTTCAACACAAACATCAGTGAAATCTATTTAAAGATCATAGTTATTTTTTAAGGACCCTATAATGTTGCCTGGACACATTTAAGTATATAAACTATTTATTTTATAAGCAAAATAACCATGCTGCTAATGAGCAACAAGAGAACAAAAATATCCAAGGAATGAGGTTCGGCTTGGGAACAAATTAATACTAAGCTGTACTTCAAGACGCATAATACGAACAGAAAACTAATAACACTTTTACTAGCTTCTCCCCCAGTATAATACTCAAGTTTTGTGGTCTGGCAGCTTTATTGTTACAAGAGCAATTGAGCCGATGTTTTAATAGAGTTGTTTTTAATAGCAGGAGTGACTGGAATGTTTGCTTTTTAGCATTTCTTTACCTCAGTACAAGGGCAAATGGTGGTTATCCAATAGCCCTACTGCTTTATCCAAAGCAGTATTTTACAAGATTTGGAATTACAATGTGCAATAACAAAACCCAAATTAGATAAGTTAGTGGTTAACCATGCACAACTTGCCGCCACAGCCTACAGGACGTTGCTATGTGGTTGCTAAGGTGTTCATGGCGTCCAGTGAGGGAATTAATTTTGAGCAGGCTATTAGACTAAATTAAAATTGAATTAAATGAATATTGATCCAAACAATGAAAGATTGTGCTCATTGTAGGCTATCCAATTTTACCCAAATGATATCCTAAAGGAGTCGGTAACGCTTCCTTTTACAGTACAGTACTTACAGTGTACTTACCTAGAAAGTACTGGCTAATATAAGGTAAGTACATGGAACCCAATAAGTACATTATTACCCAGTAATTGTAGTTACTAAAATAAGTACATAGTATTTACATGGGTAACTGGACTGTAAAAGGAAGCGTTACAAAGGAGTCTATAATGACGCGTTATACTCTAACACCAAACTTCAAGAATATCTTAAGAAAAAAAGGACAGCGCCACAAACACTAATAATTATCTTATATATTATCTCACCTGCGTAAAGAAACTCCACTTCCTCTTTAAGGCTATTTTAGCGAACATTTGGCAAATTTTAAAGTTTTACCTTTTGTCGTAACAACAAGTAGGTTTGATGACAAACTATTGTGATAGAGAAAGATGATTGGCTTGAATATTCACCACTCACATACGATTGGTCAAACATGCAGGAAGCCACGAAATATCCACAAGTTTCCTACGCCCCATGAGGCCTTGCATCAAAAGTGGGCCGGTTTGAAGTAAACAAAGCGTGACTTGACATACTTGACACTCGTTCATTCAACAGTTGACAGTCATTCAAGTTATAGCGATCCAAACTAGCTAACGGTGTGGGAACACAACCTCAACGAAATTAAAAAGGATGAAATAACAGTACCTTTACCCTCCGCAGTAGTTGGTTGGGAGTATTATAATAACATTATTAATAATCAATACTCATCAAGGCATGGTGACAGACAGTTGTGTGAGCTGACAAACAATTAAAATAAAAAATACACACTTAGTCATTGAGCTTTGGAGTTTATTCAAAATTATAAATGAATGTGCCACTTGAATACATTAACTGGCACATTTGGTATTCTGTCAATAACACAGTCTCATCCCAATTCGTCATATAACTGACGTTTTGGGACGTCTTTTGACCATTCGTCAATATACGACTTTTAGGGCCCCCTTAAACGACGGTAGATGACGATCCCAGGGTCGTCATACAACTGACGCTTTACCTTTAACGTCAGTTAGGTGACGAGTTGGGTTTAGGGTTCGAGTTTAGGCCTGGGGTAGAGTTAGGATCCCATAACGTCATCTACCGTCGTTTAAGGGGGCCCTGAAAAGTCGTATGTTGACGAATGGTCAAAAGACGTCCCAAAACGTCAGTTATATGACGAATTGGAGATGAGACTGCGACTGCTGTCAACACAGGCTTTGATCCTGAGTTTAGGCGTAACATCAGTAGCCAAACACATGCTGAGAGAGTTTATAGAATATTACGAATTTAAACAAATGTACACAGGAAGATTTGTCGTCTTTTGGGAGGTGATGGAAACTACAGTCGTTGGCAGGATCACTCTGATTTCGTTTTCGGCTTATGTTCAAAACAATCACGTTTAAGCCACTGAATTAGTTTAGTCCGGTTATACATACAATCGCGAACAGCACATGTTGTCCCTGAGCTCCGTAACGACATCTCTCATAAAGATTTGCGTCTTTAAATAGTAAAATAATTCTCCGAAAAAAGCTAGCCTCATCGCTAACTAACACACAAAATACCATTGGAATGCTACTTCCGCCGCCTCACCGGAAGTTTCACCCACTTTACTTTTTACAGGAGCGCCCCCGGAAACTTGTGAATAAATTATCAATATACTGTATGTGCCTCGATCATTCTTGCAATAATTCAAATTTCTCTGGGCTAGCGTGCAGTGAAAATAGATTAATAATAAGATGGGCCTATTGTGCTTTTTTTTCGTCCGCAAAGGGAAAAAAAACGTATATTGAGATGCAATGGGCAGTTTGTGAGAGAACGCGACAGTAAACAAACACTGAAATATCTTCTTTTTTTACGCGGATAGTGACAGATCGCGATCTGCCTCAATTAAATGGATAATAAGCATGATTTCTTCCTCATCATTAGCAAATTAAAGCACGCACTACACGAACGAACATCAGTGGTAGGCTACATAAAAATATATATAACTTGCCAGAATGTTGCCTAATATCTCATACAATCACCCATGTGTTTCCACTGTGGAATGAAGTCAACAACTCAGCCCGTGAACATCAACTAATATTAACGTTACATCACCTCTTGAGGAAAAAGAACTCTCGAGTATTTTGATTAAATCTGAAAAATATAATATTATAAATGCACTAGACCTATATTTTGTCTTTTTTTTATGCATATTACGTTCAAATATGTTTTGATTGAAGTTATTCTCCCCAATAAATGTATTAAAATCTCAACGCTCCACACCTTTGAACAGCAGTTTTGAATAAAACTTTGATAAAACTTAAAGTTTATAAAAAAGTAAAATACTGGCTGAAAATCAAATTGATGGAGCATGTTACATAGGGTTAATGAAATAAGCATGAATAAACAACACTTGAATGGGTAATTCAGATCAGAAGTCTAACACTTCAGCACAATACACTTCAACCAACAAAGGCCCATTGGAAATCATTTGTTATGTAGGCCTACAGGTGCAACAGTTTGTACACCAGTAATACGGTGCAATGTTTACCCATTTGTTCACGGATACAATATGGGTCCACAGCCAGATGTGAAAAACATCCTACAGGGAACAATTAATTTTAAGCGAACAATGCTTGCGCTCGATTAACTCAGAACAAAAGGTGCTGTCCTCTGCCATTCACATTCTAATGATTTGGACAAACGCGCAGAAATACATTCAGATAATCAGTCCAGCGCTGCTGTCAACACTCAGAGGGTATTAAAGCTGTCACCGTGTATAGCTACCCTATCATTTTTGTACCTTATTTACCCCTAATTGTACCTAAAGTGTAGATATTTGTAACTTTTATAGGGATAGTTCACTTTGAAATGAATTTTTGATATGTTTTAGCTTACCTCAAGGGCATCCAAGATGTAGGTGTCTTTGTTTCCACAGTATTTTCAATTTTGATATTTTTAGGTCAAACTGTTACGTGTCTGTCAGTCATATAATGGAGGTACATGGGGTCCACTTTAAAGAGTATGCACAGAGAAGTCCAAATTAAACATGATTTAATGACTCAAGTAACCACACATTGATGGCCTAAGACCCGAAATGAGCGGTTTGTATGAGAAAACGAACAGTATTTATATAGTTTTTACCTCTTGTAACCACAGCCACAAGCGCCCGCGCCCTCAGATCACTTGGATGTGGCTGTGGTTACAAGAGGTAGAAGCGATATAAATACTGTTTGTTCTCACACAAACCGCTCGTTTCGTGTCTTAGGCCATCAATGTGTGGTTCCAAGTCATTAAATCATGGTTAATCTGGACTTCTCTGTGCATGTCTCTTTAGGTGGACCCCATAGTCTCCATTATATGACTGACAGACAAGTTGGCACTAGTACTAAAAATATAGGTCTAACCGTTCATCAAGATAAAACATATCAAAAATGAATATTAAAGTGAACTATCCCTTTAAAAGAGTCCTGTCAGTGACAGCTGTCCCTTTTTTTCTGAGAGTAAATAGACCATATGCAGTATTGTGATTTTCTACCCGTGTCGTGTTTTGATTGTTTATACGGATCTCTGACGCACGCTTCATTCAAGGTCACCGAGGCCATATATTTTTCCCTTGGCTGCAAGTGCGCCGCTTCTGGAGTCCGTCACTGTGACTTTTAAAGGGAAGCGCAGCTGTCCATTGAGTCAGGCGGAGTTCGCAGGTGTCGGTATGCCAAACTCTCTAGACGTGGGCCTGTTTTCTTCCATTGTGCCGTCACTAAATAGACAATCGCTTTATAAACTGTCATGAACGGATCAGTGTGAATATGGAGACTCAATTCAACGTGCCACCTGCGACCGAAATAGGAAATTATATGACTTTCCCATTATCCGATGGTCCGTTTCCAGAACGTATAATCAAAACAACATAGCCTACAGTGGAGAAAACAACACAACAGAGGCTTCTGTTAATTAGGGTCATTTTATATGTTGGCTGTACACTTCAAAGTCACACATTTAAAGGCGTTGAAAACAAAAGTTTACCGTAATATTCTCCAGCAATGTAAATTGCTCTGTTTATGCCGAACGTGGCCTCCAAACGACACAGTCGAACCTAAAAACTCCCAGCATGTCTAGGAAAGTCATCAAGTAAGGAATCCCTGGCAAGCGTTCCGCCGTCTCTCCAGACCCTTGGCAGTCGTGTGTAATAAAGTTGTGGAAAGGGAGCTGTTTTCAAATGGTAAATTCCTTTCGGGTATTAGCTCAAATTTGCCCATTTGAGGGTCAACAAAAATGCTGCTGGTGAATGTTTGAGCACATATGGAATGATAGGAATCGAATTTATTTGTTCCACACGGAAAATAAGAAATAATTTATTGTTGTTTTCTAAGACGTGAACAAAAAAAATCAAAGATTAAAAATGAAATAATATAAAGGTTGTCAATTTCACATGTTAATATAATTAAGTAGCTATGGAAAAATAAGGGAAACAACTCACTTTCAGTCAGAATGACCCTAAAATTCAAGATATCAGGGCAAAAATTACCCTGTTTTTGTCTCATATTAATATGAAATGATATAGGGGTGGTGATGGCGCAATGAATAAGACACATGCCTTTGGTGTGAGAGACCCAGGTTCGAATCCACTGTAAGACACAAATGTGTTAAGCAATATCGGCATGAGTAACAAGTGCAATTTCACATGAGTGATGTCTGTGTCCCGATTAGCCCGGTGCAAATGTGATAATGATTAAATAAATAAGAAGGTAATATTGTGTTGAATTGTAGACACAATGTTGTCTGTTGCAACTTTGCCAACAAGATCCTGTTTCTGATGAAACACAGCTTTGAGTTGAGGCAAAAAGAAGAATCGATATTTCGATATATTATTTTTATTATATTGATCTTAAATATATTTTTTTGTTCTTATATAAATATTCGTTTTTTGTTTTAGTTTGGATAGCCTAGATTTTTGTTCCGTTGCTAATTAAATTAGTTTTTGATTTTGTTGTTTTTATTCATTTTTATTTCAGTTTTAGTAATTTTAGTATTTAAACTGATCACATCAAACTTCAATTAAAACAGGCTATATATATATAATTTTTTTTTAAGTTAAAGGAGTAGTTCACTTTTAAAAAAAATATTTGCTAATAATTTACTCACCCCATGCCATCCAAGATGTCCATGTTATTCTTTCTTCAGTCGAAAAGAAATTAAGGTTTTTGATAAACATTCCAGGACTTTTCTCCATATAATGGACTTCAATGGGAACCAAACGGTTAAAGGTCCAAAAGACAGTTTCAGTGCAAACTGTTTAAATGGCTTTAAACGATTCCAGACGATGAATAAAGGTCTTATCAAGCGAAACGATCGCTCATTAAATAAATAAATAACAAAGTTTAAGTTTTATAAGCTCAAATGTTCGCCTTGCTCTGTTCTGTGATGCGCGTTCGTGACTCTCCTGTTCAAACTCGTTCATCAAAATGAATTAATCTTTTTCCGAGTCAATACATTCATTTGTTCGTTGAATGAACCAAATGACTCGAAAAAAGATCCATTCATTTTGATGGACAAGTTCAAACAGGAGAGTCACGAACGTGCATAGCAGAACAGAGCAAGGTGACCATTTGAGCTTATAAAACTTAAATTTTGTTATTTTTTTTTAAATGAGCGGACGTTTCTTGATAAGACCCTTCTTCATCATCTTGAATTGTTTAAAGCCCTTTGAACAGTTTGCACTGAAACTGTCTTTTGGACCTTGAACTGTTTGGTTCCCATTGAAGTCCATTATATGGAGAAAATCCTGGAATGTTTCATCAAAAACCTTAATTTCTTTTCAACTGAAGAAAGAATAGCATGGACATCTTGAATGACATGAGGTTAAGTAAACTCCTTTAATGTTATTATTATTTCAATTACTGTAATTGTTTTTTAGGTTTTTTTCATGGTGTTGCTAAGTGCATTCTTATAAAAGTTGTGCATATGCTTTGTCCAGGCTTTAAATCACACGTCATGTATTTCTAAAGTTCTTTTGTGAGTGAAATAAGATCTAGTTCTTCTTTTGGCCTGTTTCTTGTTTAATGCCACCTCATCTCACTCAACTCAAAGCTGCGTTTCATCAGGATCGGGATCTTGTCTGAACACTTGCCAAGATAATAAATCTGATTGTTGGCCTGTGTGTTTCTCTGTAAAAAAATACAGAGCAAAGAATCATTAAAACAACAGCATTGTTCATCAGTGTGCCTGACAACCGTTTTCAGTAATAGCACAGTTCAAACTTTATGTCTGAAATAAAAGCAAGGAAACTCAAACCGATTGTATGTCGAGGAATCTATTTAAATGAGTTTTTATGGCTTTTTTATGTGAGACCACAGAAGCTACTGATGTTTGACTCTGCCGGGATGTAAATTTCTGATTTATGAGGAAATAATTTGTTTACTACATTTCTTTGGATGCAATATACTGATACAAACACTGTCTGGACGCTTGAACGGCTTCACGCTGACATTTTATGGACATTTTCATATTTAATAGATGAAAAACACGTGGAAGCAGCACCGCAATCAGAAACGTGTGATAAAGCAATGCAAATGCATATTAATAAACAAACAAGTTAAAGGAGTAGTTCACTTTAAAAAAAACTTTTGCTGATAATTTACCCCCATGTCATCCAAGATGTCCATGTCATTCTTTCTTCAGTCGAAAAGAAATTAAGGTTTTTGATGAAAACATTCCAGGATTTTTCTCCATATAATGGACTTCAGTGGGAACCAAACGGTTCAAGGTCCAAAAGACAGTTTCAGTGCAAACTGTTCAAAGGGCTTTAAAATCGATTCCAGACGATGAGTAAGGGTCTTATCAAGCGAAACAATCACTCATTTATTTTTTTTTTTTACAAAGTTTAAGTTTTATAAGCTCAAATGCTCGCCTTGCTGTGCTGTGATGCGTGTCTGTGACTCTCCTGTTCGAATTAGTTCATCAAAATGAACGAATCTTTTTATCGAGTCAAACGAAATGAATGAATTGACTCGGGAAAAGATTCGCTCATTTTGATGAACGAGTTCGAACAGGCGAGTCACACAGAACAGAGCAAGGCGAGCATTTGAGCTTATAAAACTTAAACTTTGTTATTTTATTTTTTAAATGAGTGATCGTTTAGCTTGATAAGACCTTTATTCATCGTCTGGAATCGTTTAAAGTCCTTTGAACAGTTTGCACTGAAACTGTCTTTTGGACTTTGAACTGTTTGGTTTCCATTGAAGTCCAGTATTTGGACTTCAATGGGAACCAAATGGTTCAAGGTCCAAAAGAAAGTGAACTACTTTAAGAGAACAAATGTTTTTACATTGCTCGTCAAAATAAGTTAAGCGATTTTCAACTTTTTTAAGCTATACAAGATTCAGCTTGTTTATTTAAAATCAGTTTAATGTCATTTAAGTTGAAATGACTTAAACACTCCAAGTAGATTGTACTTATTTTTTTCTTTTCTTGTCTTTCTACAAGATTATACTTGACAGAATTACAAACAAAAAGAGGCTGTGCCCTCAGATTATCTGGTAAAAGTAGTTTAACTGTTTAATCCGCTTAAAATAATCTTAAACAAAAGCTGAAATCAATATTACTCCGTTATTATTAAGATTTTAAAGATTTTACACCATATTGCTAAATCAAAAGAGCTGAAGATATGATTGGTTGCTTTGCCTCGAACACAATAGAAGATATGTTGAAGAATGTTGGGGATCAAACAACCCATTGACCCCAAAACACTGAGACTTTGTTTTCTTCCGAATATCTTATTCCACAGATGGTGAAAGAATTTATATGTGGGTAACTGTTTAAAAAAAAATTATCATAAGTATAACTTACCATATAAGGTAATACTGTTATATAATGTAAGTGAAACCGACTTCTGAAGACTGATGTCAGAACAAGCAAACCTTTTATTGTAAAGGGGGAATAGCAGATAGACTGAATCTAAACACAAATCAGAAAGCAGCTAGAACATATATTTTGCATTTCACACTTAACAGCAAAATGGCTATGTTCAGAATCATTTATATAATCAATAAAACGACCCTAGAACACCAATGAATAACCACCGCCAGTAATAAAACACTTAATTACACTCTGTCCATGCAGAGATGAGTAATGATGTAAATTGACACACCTGTGCAAATATGTTTCTGAGATCATTATATTAGCCTAGGACCGAAATGGACTTTGCACTGACTCGCCAACATCTTTATTTGCACATTAGTATAACGTCTTACAGTCCGAGTGTCTATGTTTAGCACTGCTATTTCCAGCTTAGGAGGATTTGCTGGACGCTCCAGCCAGTCTAAGATTAGAGCCGCGGGTCTTTGATGCCACGTCCCTCACGTCCGTAAGCTATTCTCAACCGCTCGACGTGCTTTTCACACTGGTAATAGGAAAAACTGACCCTGAAGGGTGTAAACTAAGTGTGGATTCAAAGCCCGGCGCTTCTCAGCCAAAGAGAAAGCTACAAACATGTTTCTTTCTTTGGGTTACAGTGAGGCCCTTACCTTGAGGAGCCATTTTGTAAACATTAATATCCGAACTGTATAGTAACGACTTTAGTGTATAGTACACTGTAAAAATGAATATGCTTTATCTAATCAAACAAATTGTGGCAACAGATTACAAGCTAAATTATTAACAAAATTGAACAAATTAGAATTGTGTAATAATTAATCAAATTAATTCCTTAAAAGATAACCATTTAAAATGAGTAAAACTTACAACAACCAAAGAAACATAAATTGAAGTCACCATTATGGTAATCAGTGTTTGTTTTAAAATTACGGTTTTCTCCTTTAGTGATTCAGGGGTGCGTTTCCCGAAAGCATCGTTAGCCAACTATGGTCACAAGTTCCATCATTGACTGTTCAACGAGTCGAGTGTTTCCCAAAAGCATCGTTCCAACGAACATTCGCAAACAGCATCGCAAAGTTGTGTATATATATATATATATATATATATATATAATTATACACAGTGCACCCACATATACTATGTAAACACAAACTTTTATTTTGGATGCGATTAATCGCGATTAAAGGTGCTGTATGCCATTTTTAGCGGCCTCTAGCGGTGATGTTTCAGAATGCAACAAGAGCGCTCGTGCTAGTGTGCGTGATCGATCTCAAGAGCGAGCATTCGCTGACCAGCCACACGGAGACTTTCAATGCAACGGCGAAATAATCACACAACATGCTGGAAACTAATGTAAACTCCCACTGCAGGTACAATAATAGCCTACTTTTATCAGCTTGACGTTGAGCTAATGCTCTGTGCTCGTCCATGATAATGTTACAGAAACTGCATTTAGCCGACATGTGATGTATATAGCATAAGCCATTTCTCTAACTGTATTCGTGTATCTTTCACAATCAGCAATGTCAACACAGGTGAATGTATAATTTGATAACGGAAACAGTTAGTAAACTAGACTGAACAGTGTCAGTGCATCAGTAAGATCGCAGGAAGTGACATTACTGAACATGTCTGGAAATGTGTATTATAAACAATATGATAGTAACGTTACTGGGATGACGACGTTAGTCAGTGGATCTAGTAAATAATATAAGTTACATCCTAAAGCACCTTTTTGTTATCCTGGAACATTCTTTTGTATTTATGTCATGTTTCATGTAGTTTACCTTGCTATTTCACTGGAGTTTACTATGTTGATCCGCGTTTCATCCAGAGTCGATCAGATTCAAGTTTTGCCTGACGACTGACGAGCTTGAGCAGATAATACTTTTTTTAGTTTTTTTATATTTATGTGGAGTTTGTGTTGAGTCTGTGTTGTGCTGGAGGCAGGATGTTTTGGGGGTTATCAGACTCCGTGTCGTCAGCTGAAGTGCCGCTGGTCGCATAGACTGTATATGAGGATAGAGAGGTTCAGGAGCGCGCATGCACGTCACATCTGATGGATTTCGCAGGAAATCCGACCCGGAGACCTCACTTATAAATATGAATATTGGCCTTCAGAGGTAATAGCAAAACCCGAAAAGTGGATCATTGCAATCTGTGATTACAACCCCTTCAAACACAGGCAATACAAATAGGATTCGTTTTATAAAAAAAAGTTACATATTGAACCTTTAATCGTTTGACGGCTAAACAAAATATGAACAATTTGAACATCTGCATCCTTTGCAAAAGTTTTCACCCCCTGGCTCTTAATGCATCGTGTTTTCCTTTCATAGTATCAGTGAATGCTTAAACCTTTTTAAATATTTGTCTTTGAGTCACTTAGTGTGAAAATATCTCAAAATCAATACAGTTGAGACACTGCCACATTTGTTTATGTGCCTTAGGTACATTTAGGTGCCACAGCCTTGGGTAAAACGTTGATTGTTAGTCACTGCTGGAAAGGGTTCAAATATGCAAAAGATGCTGGAAAACTGAAGAATTTCCAGGACCTGTGTGATTTATCTGGTGAAGATTGTCCAGTTTAACTTAATCAGGACCACTCGAGAAACAACCATCACTGAAACACAGTCGTAGATCATTCCAATGACACAGTATTCAGAATCAAGGGTGTAAACTTTTGAACAAGGTATTTTTTGTGTTGTGGACTATTATGTAACATCATGTAAAATATATTATTCAGGACAGTACTGGATAAAACATTACATGCATCCTCTTTGGAAAAAGAATGAACATTTAGCAGATTCTGCTAAGTTATATGCACACTTTTGAGCATGACTGTATGTCAATGTCAACAGTATACACTCACCGGCCACTTTATTTGGGTACACCTGTCCAACTGTTCGTTAACACTTAATTTCTAAGCAGCCAATCACATGGCGGCAACTCAGTGCATTTAGGCATGTAGACATGGTCAAGACAATCTCCTGCAGTTCAAACCGAGCATCAGTATGGGGAAGAAAGGTGATTTGAGTGACTTTGAACGTGGCATGATTGTTGGTGCCAGAAGGGCTGGTCTGAGTATTTCAGAAACTGCTTAATCTACTGGGATTTTCACGCACAACCATCTCTAGGGTTTACAGAGAATGAGTCCGAAAAGAAAAAACATCCAGTGAGCGGCAGTTCTGTGGGCGGAAATGCCTTGTTGATGCCAGAGGTCAGAGGAGAATGGCCAGACTGGTTCGAGCTGATAGAAGGGCAACAGTGACTCAAATAACCACCCGTTACAACCAAGGTGGGCAGAAGAGCATCTCTGAACACACAGTACGTCGAACTTTGAGGCAGATGGGCTACAGCAGCAGAAGACCACACCGGGTGCCACTCCTTTCAGCTAAGAACAGGAAACTGAGGCTACAATTTGCACAAGCTCATCGAAATTGGACAATAGAAGATTGGAAAAACGTTGCCTGGTCTGATGAGTCTCGATTTCTGCTGCGACATTCGGATGGTAGGGTCAGAATTTGGCGTCTACAACATGAAAGCATGGATCCATCCTGCCTTGTATCAACGGTTCAGGCTGGTGGTGGTGGTGTCATGGTGTGGGGAATATTTTCTTGGCACTCTTTGGGCCCCTTGGTACCAATTGAGCATCGTTGTAACGCCACAGCCTACCTGAGTATTGTTGCTGACCATGTCCATCCCTTTATGACCACAATGTACCCAACTTCTGATGGCTACTTTCAGCAGGATAATGCGCCATGTCATAAAGCTGGAATCATCTCAGACTGGTTTCTTGAACATGACAATGAGTTCGCTGTACTCAAATGGCCTCCACAGTCACCAGATCTCAATCCAATACAGCATCTTTGGGATGTGGTGGAACGGGAGATCGCATCATGGATGTGCAGCCGACAAATCTGCGGCAACTGTGTGATGCCATCATGTCAATATGGACCAAACTCCCTGAGGAATGCTTCCAGCACCTTGTTGAATCTATGCCACGAAGAATTGAGGCAGTTCTGAAGGCAAAAGGGGGTCCAACCCGTTACTAGCATGGGGTACCTAATAAAGTGGCCGGTGAGTGTATATTATGTAAAGAGTACATGTTCAGTAATATACACACACCTCAGTTTTATATGTGATGCATTCACCTGAGAGGCCGTTCTTGTTGAACTATTTCAGGTTCATCCAACTGGAACGATAACACGGAGATGCTCCAGTGTTTCTCTTATGTAATCGTGCAAAGGCCATGAACATGCTCGCAATATGAAACAACACATACAAAAAGATGCAGAAAACATTGATGCAAACCGCCAGTCTTTCTTTCTCATGGGAATCTGAGTTTAGTAACAGGATGATGTGAATTACTGGCAGGTGAAAGGATTAGTCTCTAAAATATTCGCCACAAATTCCATTTTTAAAATGTATCCTCAAAAATGATCCTGTTTCCAGTGTATATTCCAGCACAATAAATTTAAGAGCATTTGGTAGAAGCTAGAAAAAAATATTTAAACCATCTTGAGGCCATGGTTATATTTCTATCCAAATATTTGGATTAAATATTTGATCTATCTGTTGCATATTTTTGTCTGATATTGTATTTATATTTAAAGGGCTGATATTTCACCTTTTCGTCATCTATATTAAATCACTAAATCGTTAATTTCTGCATATGAGCCCACCAGCCTGATATTACAAAAACACTATTTTGAGTCACAGCCAGGTTTTGTTCAGTTCCCCAGGACAGTGTTCCCTCTGGTCCGGTTCCCAAAACTAGCTATATTTGGTTATCACCCCGCTCCAGGGGGCTATTTTAGGCTTGGGAAAAGTTCGGCCATCTTCATTGGGAACTCTGCGTCACTGTCTCACTAATGGGAAAGACCCATTTCATGGGAACGGGTTATTTTGGTGCTCTTCTCCAAACAACTGCTCTATTTATAAGTAACGGAAGAATAGCGTTGTTAGTTTTGTCCCAGGAGACCGTTTAACATCTAATTGAATGTGAATTTGATGGTAATTGTTGGGCAAGTTCATAATCACAGGAGATTGAACACTTCTATGATAACAGGCCCGAGACTGCGAAGGAGAAACAACAGCGCCACCCGCTGGAACAAAACATGTTTGGGGTTGAATGTAACA
Organism: Hybognathus amarus; assembly: GCA_030378365.1. Taxonomy (NCBI): domain Eukaryota; kingdom Metazoa; phylum Chordata; class Actinopteri; order Cypriniformes; family Leuciscidae; genus Hybognathus; species Hybognathus amarus. The sequence continues at coordinate 97,710 of JAQIUQ010002096.1, forward strand.
TTGTCTCCCTCTGTTGGTCTCACCCGAGTAGAGCACCATTTCAAAATAAAACCGTTCAATTCAAAGTCAAATAAAATATATGTAATATTATAATACGATTTATATAACTAAATAACAGTGCTAATAATCGTTATTTAATAGTTCAATTTAAGTAGTTTAATCCATTTGTATTGTACAATTCCTTAACAATAGAGTTCAACTAAAAGCTTCATATGAAATCATGATATAAATGAGAAGATAACTGATAACTGTAAATGGACAGTGGATTTATCATTGCCTTTCTTCATCATAGATATTCAGAAAGTAGGAAAAAGGAAGTCAATTTTATTTCAAAATAAGTGATTTGTGTTAAACGATAACGACAGCGACACAACTGCAGGGAACCACTACACTATAAAAATTAATATGCTTTATCTAATCAAAAAAAATGTGGCAACAGATTACAAGCAGTATTATTAATTCAATTTAACAAATTAGAATTGAGTAATTATTAATCAAATGATTTCCTTAAAAGTTAACCATTTAAAATGACTAAAACTTACAACCATAAAAAAACATAAATTTAAGTCACCATTATGGTGATCGGTGTTTGTTTTAGGTTTGTTTTAAAATGACGGTTTTCTCCTTCAGTGATTAACATCTTCAATGTTGGCAATATAAAATTAAGAGTTCTTAATTAATCTATGACATCTGTCTGTCAGTGAGATATTGTTAATTTTTTTGGTGTAAATTTTACTCATTTTAATGGTTAACTTTTAAGGAATTAATTTGATTAATTATTACTCAATTCTAATTTGTTAAATTTAATTAATAATATTGTTTGTAATCTGTTGCCACAATTCTATTGATTAGATAAAGCTTATTCATTTCTACAGTGTACTTTCATGATATATCTTATATTTATTGGGGATTTATTTTCGGGGTTTTTTCCCTGTCATTTGCATGGCATATTTGACAGTTATGTATACATTATTGTATTTTAAATGGTACAAAAACCTGTTTTTGACCTCAAAATAAAGCACTTCAACTGGGGACGAGCACTTTCTGTGAAAGGAATTCTATATAATTCATTAAAAAACAAATATTGCCACATTGATGGATCAAGAAGGTGTAATTGTTCAAATAACAGTGTTTCATTTTAAAATAAATCGTTTATTTTAAAGTGTTTAAGTGTAATATTTCTGTAAAGGGTAGGGACAGAAAAATCGACATTCCCATAGAATGAGCCTGATAACTACAATGTAAAAATTAATACGCTTTATCTAATCAATAAAATTGTGGCAAGAGATTACAAGCAATATTATTAATTAAACTTAACAAATTAGAATTGAGTAATAATTAATCAAATTATTCCTAAAAAGTTAACCATTTAAAATGAGTAAAGTTTACACCAAAAATTTTACAAAAATATCTCACTGACAGACGATCAAAGATTAATTAAGAACTCTACACTCACCGGCCACTTTATTAGGTACCCCATGCTAGTAACGGGTTCGACCCCCTTTTGCCTTCAGAACTGCCTCAATTCTTCATGGCATAGATTCAACAAGGTGCTGGAAGCATTCCTCAGGGAGTTTGGTCCATATTGACATGATGGCATCACACAGTTGCCGCAGATTTGTCGGCTGCACATCCATGATGCGAATCTCCCGTTCCACCACATCCCAAAGATGCTCTATTGGATTGAGATCTGGTGACTGTGGAGGCCATTTGAGTACAGCGAACTCATTGTCATGTTCAAGAAACCAGTCTGAGATGATTCCAGCTTTATGACATGGCGCATTATCCTGCTGAAAGTAGCCATCAGAAGTTGGGTACATTGTGGTCATAAAGGGATGGACATGGTCAGCAACAATACTCAGGTAGGCTGTGGCGTTGCAACGATGCTCAATTGGTACCAAGGGGCCCAAAGAGTGCCAAGAAAATATTCCCCACACCATGACACCACCACCACCAGCCTGAACCGTTGATACAAGGCAGGATGGATCCATGCTTTCATGTTGTAGACGCCAAATTCTGACCCTACCATCCGAATGTCGCAGCAGAAATCGAGACTCATCAGACCAGGCAACGCTTTTCCAATCTTCTATTGTCCAATTTCAATGAGCTTGTGCAAATTGTAGCCTCAGTTTCCTGTTCTTAGCTGAAAGGAGTGGCACCCGGTGTGGTCTTCTGCTGCTGTAGCCCATCTGCCTCAAAGTTCGACGTACTGTGCGTTCAGAGATGCTCTTCTGCCCACCTTGGTTGTAACGGGTGGTTATTTGAGTCACTGTTGCCCTTCTATTAGCTCGAACCAGTCTGGCCATTCTCCTCTGACCTCTGGCATCAACAAGGCATTTCCGCCACAGAACTGCTGCTCACTGGATGTTTTTTCTTTTTCGGACCATTCTCTGTAAACCCTAGAGATGGTTGTGCGTGAAAATCCCAGTAGATTAGCAGTTTCTGAAATACTCAGACCAGCCCTTCTGGCACCAACAATCATGCCACGTTCAAAGTCACTCAAATCACCTTTCTTCCCCATACTGATGCTCGGTTTGAACTGCAGGAGATTGTCTTGACCATGTCTACATGCCTAAATGCACTGAGTTGCTGCCATGTGATTGGCTGCTTAGAAATTAAGTGTTAACGAGCAGTTGGACAGGTGTACCTAATAAAGTGGCCGGTGAGTGTATATTTTATATTGTCAACATTGAAGACATCTGATGTTAACAAGCAGAATCACTGAAGGAGAAAAACGTCATTTTAAAACAAACCTAAAACAAACACTGATCACCATAATGGTGACTTAAATATACGTTTTACTCACTTTAAATGGTTAACTTAACTTAAAATAATTAATTTGATTAATTATTACTCAATTTTAATTTGTTAAATTGAATTAATAATATTGCTTGTAATCTGTTGCCACAATTTTCTTTTACAGTAATTGTTTAAATCAAGAGAATAAGGAAATGCAGCTTCAGTTTGCAGTTCTAGTGTTTGATATCACATAGATCTACTAATATTGTGTGATTAACAACTACAAATCTTAATTATAAAGCTATTACGCAAATTTGAAGTCAATCCCTGTCTTACCCGATCGCAATTAAACTGTTTATTACAGATAGACTCATCTAACTATACTATTATTTACACCATCAAATTATAGTTAATAGCAACTACACAAAAACCCATGTGTTTGGTATTTAGCCTGCTTTAAAACAAGCAGTTCATTTGTAAATTGTTTAATTGCAGAATTGAATGTTTATTTGTGTGCTTTTCTCACTCAATGGGTCTCATTCATGAAACACGAGCAGAACGAATTTTTGTGTAAATCGTGTGTAAAGTGGTTCTGGCGTAAATTTTCGGATTCATTAAAATGTTCGTATTTTCCAAATGTTAGTTGGTACGCAAGAAATCTACACCTGCTCCCAGCCACGCGTAAATGGTGCACTTAACATCCGAACGTTTTACTCATTAATTAGGCTGCATTTTAATTCACCTTAGAATCGGGTAGGCTACATATTTAAACAGCATTTTGAAAAAAATATTTTATATAGTAGCTTATATTATATAGTATTTTATATATAAAAAAACGTTTGTTTGTTTGTTTTTTTTTTACTTCTATTATGAGAGCCAGTAGGCTAATTTATGGAAGCTTGTTTCCGCCACTGAAAAAAAAGAATAAATGCGACTTTTTATCACACAATTGCGTGTTATAATTGCGAGATATAAAGTCAGAATTGCGAGTTATCAGGCTAAGTCTAAGGGGGAAAACCCTAACTTTCCCCTAACCCCTCAGAATAGTTTAAATCTCACAATTCTTACTTTATAGCCTATCATGCATTTCTGACTTTATATCACGCAATTGCGACTATGTCACGCAATTCTGAATTTATATCTCGCAATTCTGAGAAATAAAGTCAGAACTGTGAGATGTAAACTTGCAATTGTGAGAAAAAAAGTCAAAATTGTGAGATAAAAAGTCGCAATTACCTTTTTTATTTTTCATTCTATGGCGGAAACAAGATTTCATAAGTAATAGCAGATCTGGTGATCGAGAGTGGTCCTTCTCCAGTTTGCGGGATTTATGGTAATTGAGAATGAACGTGCACGCGCATCCCATTTACGACTGGTTGGAATTCACTAACACACACACACATTTCACTATCACATCTGACGTTTACGAAGTATTTGTGAATCAGGAGAAGAGTTTTCGGGAAGATATTCTTTACGCGCAAATCACTCTCATATTTACTCGTATATTTACGAATGTTTCATGAATGAGACCCAATGTGTGGGATGTGTGACGTTCAAATCATTTTAGTAAACCCAGGGAACATACACCATCTCTCGTCTCTCATGCCTCTTTTCCTCCTTGCCTCCTACTTTATCTCATTTTTTATTTTTTAACACCACCACGTCTTGTTAGGGGTTGTGCAAAATCTAAATTTAACCTAATAAATCTAAACGCAATTAAATGTATTTTTGTTCTCATAACCGGCCTCCTCCACCTTATGACCAGTGATTTATTAATGATGTGCTTATAGTGCATAATATTAGGCTAACACAGCAGATGTTTGGCAGAAAGTTTTCTGCATGACAAATCATAACATGAACTTTATTACATTAGTGAACACAGCAGTCATTTGGAAAAATCAAACTTCCAAGATCTTTAATGACAGTCAAAAAAACATAAATGGCGCAAATTAACTGCCAATACGGGTTTTCCAAACATAAAACGAAAGGTCGACTTGAAAAATAAACAGATTTACAACTCTGCGGTTCCAAACGAAAACGTCATCCACTTAATAGTCCACACACTTGAAGAATTTAGAGTCCAAAACTTAATTCTGCGGAGAAGTGATTTATCCGACCCTCAGCGGCGGCGCCACTAACACGACTCCATCGCCTCGGACAAACAGCATGGGGATGTTCCGCTTCGTTGACTGCAAACAAACAGGTTATGCATGTCAACACAATGATAGACGGCTTTAATTCAAATCAATTCAGTGTCATTAATCATATTGCCTTATCAGGCAATGACTTTATAGGCAGCCATTGGAAATGAAGGCTCGAAACCTCACAGACAGAGACACAGTAAGAGACTGTGCCCTCACTCAGGGTTTCCGCGGGTCTTAAAGTCTAAAAAGGTCTAAAATTTCAAAATCACAATTTAAGGCCTTAAAAAGTCTTAAATTTGCTTAAGTTTTGTGTTCTAGGTCTTAAATCTTTTTAAACGGGTCTTAATTTTCCTATGTGCATGTAAATCTCATTGAAATGATCCCACGGTACTTTGGAATGTTTTTATTTATTTATATTACGTAGTTGTAGTTCTTAATTCGCTGTATTACAACTACAAAATAGACCAACATGCAGCAGCCAATCAGTTTTGAGGTTTTGTGTTATTGGCGCATATCTCAGATACCACAGACGATGTTTCGTCTGTTTCAAAACGATGTTTCCTTCAGGTGCGGGAAAGATAAAACGGCCTACATTACGCGCTTTGGAAAAGGGGATTTTATAAAAACTGAAACGGAACAAATTTCCAAAATCACGGGACCTTTTGTACTGATTTTTGCTGAATGTTCAGTTTGAATAAATTAAATTACTTTGTGAATAATTTTGACACGGTAGCATAATACAGGGTCCCTACATTCAAACCAGAAGCATTGAGAACTTTGTCAGTGTCCATACAGTTTAATAAGAAGATATTTTATCCACACAGTCAACTTCACGAATACAGGCAAGAAGCCATCTTTGAAATATAGTCTCTACCAGTCGATTCCACGTACGCCGATCCAAGTGCGGTACGGACCATATGAGATTCTGCACAGTTCAGCGCACTTGGATCGGCGTTCGTAGATCGACTGGTAGAGACTATATTTCAAAGATGGCTTCTTCCTGTATTCGCGAAGTTGACTCTGTGTATAAAATATCTTCTTATTAAACTGTATGGACACTGAAAGTTCTCAATGCTTCTCAATGCAACGGTTTGAATGTAGGGACCCTTATTATGCTACCGTGTTACTGTGGGGCTATTTTGAGCCTTGTTAGTGGTAATAACAAGCGATTTTTATTTGTCATTACTCTATGCCCAATATACTAGCGTTATACTAGCATTAGAGGCTAAACTGTTTTTAAGAGATAAAACTATTTACATTCGGCAATCATGAAAACAAATCTCAGATAACGGTTGACTGAGGTAACAATGTGTAAGTAGACCAAAGGTTCTTTTGCGCGGAGTTGTCCTTTAACACTTGCAATTCAGTGTCTTGATGGTTTTAAAAAAAATTCTGAAGGTAGTAAAAAGGTATTAAAAATTAGTAAATTTAACTTAAGGATTACCGTATATACCCTGTTATTTGTGTACATTAATAATTAACATTAAAAGTACACTCTTTTTACAACTAAAATAACAGTAAAGGGTAAAAAATGAATTCCCAAAAACTAAAACGGAAAAAACGGAATTTGGGAAAAAATAAAATGGATTTTATAGGGCCCTACAATTGGAAACAGAGCTTCACTTTTTGACACCCTGCCCCAAATATAAAGCCCAGAAAGCCCAGCTAGCTCAAACCTGGCCATCAGGTGTGTGAGGTCCTGTCATGACTTAAAGAGCCTCCGGCAGGACAGAGCTACCAACTATATGCCTAGAGACTAGGGCCGTCACTTTTTATTCCATATTCGAATATGTATTCAAACATGACGTGAAATACCCGTATTCGAACTATAAATAAACTATCCGTTTTTTTTCAAAGTGCCATGATTAGCGCATTTTTAACAGTCTATGATTAGACCGTTTGTTTTTTTTATTTTATTGTTTGCCATCTCTGCAGGACAAGAAGCTTTAGGATTAGGAGTGTCCTAATCCTACATCAGGATTGGCATTAATATTTTACTAATTTCCCTAATTTCTGCTGTTGCATTGATTGATATCTGCTGTACTTTCTATTTATCACCAATTTAAGGTTTATTATAATTTTCTTACGCATTCTGATGCAACAGACTGAAGCAAAACCCTTTGTTATTCTCCACTGACATTCAGTTTTATAACTAAACAGAACATGAACATGGAGGACAGTAGCAGCAGTTACCTTATAAATCTCCTCTGTACCGTCTCCTCATCGATCTCCACGGCTCGTCACGGTCTCTAAATATCGCCGAGGATCATGTTTAAGTGCTGGTCATACGCCTAATGTAAAATATGTTTGATATCACATAATGTAGTATTTAATCATGCACAGTTAAACAATTTCAAAACAATTTGTGATGCAAAGCATTGGCATTGATGTTTCAAGTCATTTTTGTACAGCATGCTGTATAACTGTACACATAATGCAAATATAATATGCTATTATATAACTAGGTATGTGGACATTTCAATAAATAGCGGCCGCCATTGTGTTCCAAATCTCTGTGCCGGATTTTCCCGAAATCATTCTGAGCGGGTCTCCTAAAATGCGATGTTTTCATTGACTCGCTGTGGGAATCCTTGATTATTTTTAGCCAATCACATCATTAGGGGTTTCGACTGCACATTTTTTTTCTTTTTTTTCTAGTCAGGCTGCATTTTCCTCCTGAAAGGCGATTTCAAACAATACGGAAGAATTCAACTGTCACGAAATTATTTTTACCCACTTTGGACACTTTCCAGAGAAAGGTAGACATGAAGAACATATGTTTGTGGTGTGCTGTACAAAATTTCGTGGCCATTTAAACTCCCCCACTTTTTTATGACTACCGACACTGAACGTTACCTGTAGAAAAGCTGTCAAAATGCAGCGCGTCGTGTAGGCTACACTCAACTTTTGTGTGGTCTCCTCCACTTTCTTTCCTCCACCAGCGTTAGTATTGTTAACTCTATATTCTTACATAACTGGAAATAGCATGAATCAACCAAAATCCATCTTTTAAATTAAGGATATATAATTTTCCTTGGATCGTTGTTTTCCATTCAATTATTTGTATTTTCAACAACTGCTCGTCAGAAAAATACTATAAAAGATAGGCCAAATCAGTCTTTATGTGTGTTAAAATCAAGTAAAAATCCAAATAACTATATGAACCCATGCTAGATCCAAATAACTATATGAAACCCATCTCCACAGAAAATTTCATTAAGATATCTTGAATATTGAGAAAGTTATGATCATTTTTGTGAAAAAACAACTTGTTTTCGGTCACATTAAATTCTATTGTTTTCACCTTAGAAATGAGACAAAAATAGGTGCTGATTACTGAACTATAAAATGTTGTAACTTTCTTCATACTTGACATATTTACTTTTTTCTTTTTATTTTGTAAAGGGGGTACCCAGGTCTTTCCACACATGCTATCCATTTGTCTATTTGTTGAGTTTTAATTTTTTGTCCACATATCTAATATAACGTTTATATCTTGTAGAGCATAAATTTTGAGCCAGTGTTGTTAAATAACACCACTGGAAATTTAGTTTCGTTTATCATTGTGTTGTTGTGCATTATATAAATTCAGCACTATTGAAAGGAAGGAAAACTGCACACAAGTACCGAATGAATGAATACTGTCAGTGTGTGTCATAGAGGTGTGTGTGTGTGTGTGTGTGTGTGTGTGTGTGTGTGTGTGTGTTCTCACGTGCAGTCTGCCGCGCAGCTCTCTGCTCGTTCCTGCATCTTCACATATATTCTCTCATCCAGACTCAACCTGATCAGATCCAGAGGCTCTTCGACAGTGTTGGTGGTTTGTTGCTGTAAATTAAATTTTAGTAATATAACTATAGGCTTTATTATTGTAATAGATGACCATATGAGCAACCGTCTGAGACCTGCTGAATATTTAAACTGCCTCGACGTACTCGTGTGTTTGTAGAGACGTGAATGACAACACCAGATATGTTTCAACTCCGCTAATATCAAACAATTAAAAACATTCTTGTACATTAAACAAAGTATCATACCTGCTCAGCGTCGTCCGCCATCTTTCAAAGTTACCCAAAATGCTTTGGGCGGGAAATGTAAGTGTTTCCTGTTAAACCAACGCGTTCCTCCAGAGGGCGCGCGAAGGCCCATAAACTGAGTCCGCCTTTGAGTCGCATTCAAATCTTACAACAGTTTGTGTCTTTTGTGTGAAGTGTGTATAAAATCTACTATAACAATTTAAATGTATTCGTTCTAACTACTGTTAACTGACATATAAATGAACATTTGCTCAACCAATCTCTCTAAAAACACTTTTTTTTTCAAATAACTGTTCAGTAACCTCAAACGTCTGTGATTGGTCCATTCTGGCTAGCGTTGAGAAGAGTAACAGGGAACACATAGTTAGGCCGTTTACCTTTAAATGCGCCCTAATAATGTCACAGAGAGGTGAAATATATATATTTTTCAGAATCTAAATATTATGTGGATCTTTTACCCATGTAACCTACTGACATGGTATAGCTTTATGCCATTCTCACGAAAGATATTGTGCTCTTGTAATGTCCACAGGATGGGGGCAAGAACACTGCTTCAATCGGATAGCAAAGTCAATTTGATGTCATATTTACATCTGGAAGATGTGTTTTTAAGAGTGTTTGCTCATCTGCAATACGTCATAGGACGTTTCCTGTCAGATGTCAAATAGACGTTTGTTAAACTGACATCTTCTAAACGTCTATTTGACATCTGACAGGAAACGTCCCAGACGTATTGCAGATGAGCAAACACTTTAAACACATTAAATATACTTGTGCTATCTTTGGTGGTATAAATTCTTGAGGCTTGCAATTACTAAGCAATCAAATGTTTTAAAACAAATCGAGTAATTTACATTTCAGACAAAAATAGCTCCTTGTATAGCCTACTTCTATACGGGTGACCATATTTTGATTGCCAAAAACCAGGACACTTGGCCTGGCAAACAGACTTGAAGTTTACTCAAAGATGCCTTATTAATTTCAATACATTTAAAATAGGTTATGCCTCCTCTGTATGGACAGGACATGAAAACAGGACTGTTGGTCACTGTACCCTATTTTACAGGCATGGTCAAAAGAAATTGAGGGGACATTCAAAAAGGCTTAACATGGGGAAAACTTTGCTTTAATGTAGGCTACTGTACTGACAGTGATATTAAAAGACTAAATTAAGTAAACACCTTATTAATAAACCATACGATGTAGGTCTAAAGAAGAGCAGATGAGCCCATGAGCACAACACCAATCTTCCTCCAATAGAAAACACAGAATGGCCTGAAATCGGGTTGCTTAACTAGGTCTGTTTGTGTGTGTGTGTGTGTGTGTGTGTGTGTGTGTTTGTGTAAACTGGTTAAATCATGCTATCGGAAATTTCCTACTTCCCACTTCTGAAGTCGTAAAACTATTAATGACAATTCCAAAAGTGCATGAAAGCAGCACAATTGTGAATATATAGCCTAGCATAGATGTAGCCTAAAGCCATTTGCACTCAATGCACAAAACATTTTAAACAATTTAACACATAGACCTGCTCTTTTTCTTTTGTTTTGGGAAATCTGTGAGAACATGATGTACAAATGATTTAAAAATAAGATATCTTGGTTTACGCCTCCTCTTTTAAAGTAGGTGAGACTTTGTGGTTCTTATTTCTTGTGAGGCGCAAGACCAGTGGAACATTTTACAAGAACATTTCTAAACCCTACCTCACATGAGGTAAACTACTTTACAGGCGCTGAAACCACATGTACGTGCAGTTATTGACCAAACTGCAAAAAAGTTCTGAGGTTGTTTACCCAGTGTTTTATATTCATTCAAAAAGATGATTGTAACACAAAGATGATTGTAACATAACACACAGGTTCATATCGTCCTCTTTGATTTCAAAGTACAAAAATAAGTTAAATGGACAGATCACCCAATATCAACAATTTTGTCATGTTTCAAACATGCCTTTTTTTCTGCTCTGGAAAACAAAATAAAAATAAAACAAAATAAAAGAATCACAAATAAAGTACCATAAACTGTTTTCTTGCAGTAAATGTAACGTGTGTGTGTGTGGGCTATATTTATAGTCTTCTGAAGCCGCTATCTTTATGTAATGAACAGAGTGTTTCTGTCAAATCTAACGCTTGAGAACTGTCAATGTGTTTAAGATCATTCATTCGAGTTTGGAACAAAATTTCAACATTTTATTTCAGAAGTAAACCATGTAACAGCTTTATTGAACAAATGCATACATGTTGTGTGTATAGACATGCTTTGTGTGCACATACACACACACACACAGTATATATATATATATATGTGTATATATATATATATATATATATATATATATATATATATATATATATATATATATATATATATATATATATATATATATATATATAAGAAACAGATAATGTAGTCAATCTGGCTGCTCATTATTCCACTCATTACTGATGGCAAGACTACTTTCCAAATAAATACATGAGTTTATTATGCGAAGTATAGAGGATTCCAGAGTAGAAAGACATGAAACTATCACTGAAATTCAGTCTGACTTTTTCTGAACACTGAATATCCAACACGTAGATGAAAATGTATAGATCTATGCCACGAAGGTCATTTCTCGTGGCATTTATACGCCAAAAATGGTTGTTGCATGTATATGCTACGCACTGAAAACCCCGGGGTAGGTTTAGGGGGAAGGGGGGTGGTAGTTTGTGAGTATTACACGGCAAAAAGTGTGTATCATATGCACGCGAAAAATGCGTACATATTCACGCAAAAACTGTTTTTGCCGTATAAATGGCATGAGAAATGACATTTGTGCTATATATACAAACTTTCATGCGATCGGTCAGAGTTATCATAAATGTCAAAAAAATATATCAAACAAAACATTTCTAAAGCAAACTGTGCATTTTGAGGTTCAGAATCTAAATGTATCAACATTACAGCATTGAACAGAAGGCTATTTCTGGCAATTGTCCATTCCACAAACTAAATGACAATTACTTATTACAGATATTGTTAACTATTACATCAAAGATGAGCAAGTATTAACCATAACTTACAATTCACTTTAACATTCTTATTTTACATGAAACAGTCCCTTGCACAACACAAAAATATAGCGAGCTAAATATGCGGATTAAAGCAACACCAAGTAACTTTTCCTCAGCCGTCGCCCTACAGGTTGGAAGCGGAATTGTCCATTACTGCTGTCGTAAATAATTTAGCCTACTGTTGCACGCGCATCGCACACACTCCCTGTTCATCCAGCATCAGCTTTGGAACAATGAACAAAATCAACAATGGCCACAGACAAGGTAGAGTATGATCAGAGACTATTTATATAGAGACATACCACTTCCTCAATCCTGAATACAACTATATAGGGAAAATCCGTAACATCAAAGACGGCGGTTGCATGCACATGTCCCGCCCGCCCGCTGGACAGCCAATTCGTCTGCTTTTAACAGTCAGGCCGGAAAACATTTAAGTCTATCATCTGGTTCCACCGACCCATGCGCACAGTTGAGGTTGGCGACAGTGGAAAATATGTTACTGTTTGAAAAGGCGGCTGATTTGATATGCAGTGTATGTGTGCATTGTGTAAATATCAGACATCCCAAGTCTCCCGGAAGTTCCGGGAGTCTCCCGCAGATTGATAGCAGATTCGAGCCGAGCAAGAGCGAGCACTACAGTTGGGTATCGTTTCAATTCGAACGATTCTGATTCCGAATTTCGATTCCTTGTTTCGAATTCCGGTTCCTGAACGATTTTCGATTCCGAATTCTTTTAAGAGGAAGGGTCAAAAAAAGTGTAGCTAACCAACGGTCTTTCTGAAGGAAATACTCCTTCTGTTACAAATACTCCTTATGTCACAAATTTAGCATTTTGCCGAGATTTCGTTATTTTTAGAAAAGTGAAGCCACACTTTGGACCGTCGACGTAAGCTACTCATGTTCAGACTTGCGCGGTTACTGCCAACACTTCTGCGTGACGTTTCTTCGTTGGTGTTGTTCAGCGGTTTATTTTGTTCGGCGGACTGTGAATATCGGAAACTCAGGAATCGAAATTTTTGCTTTCTAACGATTCACGGGAAAAACTTGAAAGTTAGTCCCGGCTCCAATCGAGATACTCGATTCTCGATACCCAACCCTGAGCGAGCACATACTGTGCTTCAAACTGTGGAGCGAGGCGCGCACGACAGAGCGAGAGAACCCTTGGCGCATGTGTAGTAAAAGTATAACCTGTGGGAAAACGGCATTTTAAACCTTATTTTGGGGCAAAGTCATCAAACTTTTTCAGCGATTTTTATTATATTTTACTGCTGTTTCTGTCCTGGTGACCAGTGAAAGTGCGGTTCTGACTCTCTCCCCATTCATTTAGATAGGAGCCTGGTCTTGTTAGTTCGAAATAGCTACCCAGAGGTGTTGCCAAGATGGCGGCTGAGTGGCAGGACTTAAAAAGACTTTGGTATGATGCATGATTTTATGAAAGTGTAGTTGTAATCTACTGTCGAATTACGCTCCACCTATTGGCAATTGTAACTTGTAAAGCAAGTCAAATTTGTAGTTTTCTTATGTCTCATTCGCACTACAGAAACGCGACCTGATCTGGCAGTCTGAAACGTGGATATATATCCGATAAAGGACCGCAAAGCAGAGGCATAAGTGCATTTCACCATGTCATGACTTGATGAACCACTGAAACGATTTTGAAAACATTATTTTAAGGGAAAAATTCTTACTTAGTGTTGCTTTAAAGAGATCTACATAGTTATGCAATATGTGATACTTTTTCACAAACAGTGAGAAAAGAAAGTAAATGGTGTCAGATTTGATGTGTTCTTGATTCTGGCAGCTGTAGAAGCGCATATGTGCTGTTTATTTGCCGGGGCTGAAATCTTTTACATGGTGTGGAAGTATCTCCCTGTAGCGTACTGAAAAAACAATACAATACATTTAATCTCAATTCAGATGTTTGAGTGTTGATGAGTTTTCCGTAATACAAACAATTCTGAACTGCCAGAAAGAATAGTAGCTTTAACTATTAAAAATAAAGATTCTTTATTGGCATTGATGGTTCTATAAAGAATCTTTAACATTCATGGAATCTTTACATTCCATAAAAGGTTCTTAAAAGTGGGAAAATATTCTTTAGATTATTATAATGTTCTTCATATACTACAATAACATGATTATTTTAAGAACTTTACACTGAAAGGTTCTTTGGGAAAACCAAAATGTTTTTTCTATGGCATCACTGTGAAAACCCCATTATGAAACCTTTATTTTTAAGATTGTACAACTGGTACTTCAAACATGAAAGATGCATATTAGAATCCATAAAGGAATATACTTAGAAAACACAAGATGTGATAACACAGGAATAGTTAATCAAATGAAAATTAAACTGTTTTGCCCATACAGTAAAACCTGGGTCCAGTATTGTATACAGAAACAATTTCAAAAATTGATTCTTTAGTGTTTTACAGAATGAATAAATAAATACAGGTTTTGGAATGACATGAACTATACTTTTAAAAGGTGCATATTAGTATTCTTAACTCATTTTAATTGCATTAAAGTTGCTTTACCTGCACTTGACTTGAGTCTTGTGGTTGATTAGGAGTCATAACTTGAGGTTGTTGTAGGTTTGTATCTTGAGTTTGTTTTAAGTTGTCTCTGGTTCTCTTGCTTCCAAGAACAAACATCTTTACTAGTCCTTAAAGTGATAGTCAGATTAAACATTAAGTCTTCCCATCTTTACAGAAAGAACAACACAATCCTCAAAGATCTCACCCATGATCACTATGATCAGAACAGCGTTAAACAGAGCAAGATATGAGGCTAATAATCTGCCAATGTGTCCGATTCCTCTCATTGATCTTCAACGCTGTATGATTCTGGATCTCTGCAGCTGGAGTTGGTCCTGTGTATTCATTGAAGGGGTTTAATATTAATATTTTATATGTATTTGTGTAACAAGAGATTAAGTGTTTAGCTTGATGATCACTGAATGTTCACTCACCGCTGATGTGTATTCTGGTGCCGTCACTGTATTTTGAGAGGAGCGTCTTTGGTCACACAGTAATAAAGTCCTAAATCATCAATAGTGACATTATTTATGAACAGGCGATGATTTACTTTGAACTGAATATTTCTGCTTAAAAGCTTGACTGTAGTGAAAAGTAGATGACGTTGTGGAAGAGAGTAATATGACAACCGGAGAATCTGGAAGTTTCAGAAATAACCAGTCAACCTCCTTTACATCAAGATCACAGTTTATAGACACATTTAGACCCAAATCTGTTCGTTGATCAGTTAAAGTCTCAGCAGCTTCACACCATATGAGCAGATCTGTGAAATAAAAACGCACCTTTAAAAGGATTGTGTCATTAAAACACATGTAAATAATGGCATTAGTTCATACACAGCCGATACATATCAATACAGTAAACTCACAGAGAAGAAGCTGCACGAATCTTCATGATGTTAAAGCACTTCAGCGTGATGCAGTCTAGATTTATGCTGACTTTGAGATGACTTTAACCCAGAGCTTTCAATGGGGAAATTTCAGCCACATCAAGAGGAAGTAGAAGTCATGTTTGCACTGACCACATTTTGTAGATTATTCCACGGTGCATTGCCTAAACTTTACACTATTCATATATAATTGCAATCAAACTAGCTTTCCGTGTGCAATTAACTGTTTTATTGTTGTACGTTAGTTATATCAATTGTTTTCAATAGGTTTTACTTCAAAACCCAGACTTTACATTGGACTTATCTATTGGCAACCCAACACAGACAGTTTATTGTACACATAAGTAATATATCAAACTTAGACATTTGTTCATATGAATGCACAGATCCACAAATATGCAAAATTGTTAACATGTCAAAAGCTGAAAGAAGTAAAACTTGAATTTTTTGTTTGGTTTCTAAGTGTTTCTTGAATGTAGGTGGTTTATTGCTCTCTGCATCCGATACACCACTAGCTCATTGTGGTCAGCACAAACCTTGTTTATTCTCATTGGCAGGCGAATGTAGGGTCTTTTACTTACTTTGTATAGAGTTCATAGTGTTGCATGAGATTAGATGTTCACACCCGTGATTCTTCAAGAGAACTAAGGTTGCTCTACTTTTTCAAGGAGGACACTCATTGAGTTTACATATATTATGAAGTAAATGTACTGCACTGGACATTTTTATAATTTGTTTATTTATATTGTTATGCAAAGTAATATGGTATAAAAATCAAATCCATAATTTTTAACCAAAGTTGTGTTCCACATTAAACTAAAGTCGATATAACAAACAAACTTTGAGGTTCTTGTGAGATTTTTTTTTTCTCGGTCTGACACTCAATGGGTCTCATTCATGAAACACGAGCAGAACGAATTTTTGTGTAAATCGCGTGTAAAGTGGTTCTGGCGTAAATTTTCGGATTACATTAAAATGTTCGTATTTTCCAAAAGTGCCTAGTTGGTATGCAAGAGATCTGACACCTGCTCCCAGCCACAGCGTTGAATGGTGCGCTCTATTTAACATCCGTAACGTTTTACTCATTTAAAATTAGGCTGCATTTTAATTCACCTTACGAATCGGGTAGGCTACATATTTTTAAAACAGCATTTTGAAAAAAATATTTTTCACATAGTAGCCTATATTATATAGCATAGTATTTTATATAGTTTATATATAAAAACTTTTGTTTGTTTTTTTTACTTCTATTATGAGAGCCCTACCCTATCTAGCGACCAATTCAGAACTAGGAATTCGATACGAGTGACTAAAAAGTGGTTAATTCGTACTAATTCGTTACCAACCTAGCACTCGTACAAAATTCGCACGATTTGTCTGAAACCCACGTGACGGTTAAGTTTAGGGGCGGGGTTAGGGGTAGGTCAGTTCGTACGAATTCAGTACGAATTGGCCAATTCGTAAAATATGTACGATTTAGCAAAATCGTACTAATTTGTACGAGTGAGGACGTATGAATTGTTACGAATTAGCCACCTCGATTAAAACTCGATTACGAATTTCCGTAAGATTAGGGTTTGAAGAGCCAGTAGGCTAATTTATGGAAGCTTGTTTCCGCCACTGAAAAAAAATAAAAAATAAATCCGACTTTTTATCACACAATTGCGTGTTATAATTGCAGAGATATAAAGTCAGAATTCGAGTTATCAGGCTAATTCTAAGGGGGAAAAATCCTAACTTTCCCTAACCCCTCAGAATAGTTTAAATCTCACAATTCTTACTTTATAGCCTATCATGCATTTCTGACTTTATATCACGCAATTGCGACTATGTCACGCAATTCTGAATTTATATCAAATTCGCAATTCTGAGAAATAAAGTCAGAACTGCGAAGATGTAAACTCGCAATTGTGAGAAAAAAAAAGTCAAAATTGTTACGAGATAAAAAGTCGCAATTACCTTTTTTATTTTTCATTCTATGGCGGAAACAAGCTTTCATAAGTAATAGCAGATCTGGTGATCGATGGTGGTCCTTCTCCAGTTTGAATACGATTTTTTAACTCATTTGTTTTTTGCTGTCAAGCTTAATGTCGAACCATTTTCTTCTCACTTCTGGGACTGTTCGATTAACAGATGAAACTCCATTAACTGCATCTGTAATATGCTGCCAAGCTTTCTTTTTTAGGACCTGACAGGCCACTATATACGCTTGAAAATAAAAATGGCAGTTTTTGAATGAACTTCTGATAATAAAACTTCAAATTCTGCATCCGAGAAATCTTTCTTTTTCATTGGCGTCATTCCTATATATAGTTGTCAGTTGTAATATAATGGGTGGCGGGATTTATGGTAATTGAGAATGAACGTGCACGAACATCCCATTTACGACTGGTTGGAATTCACTAACACACACACTTCACTATCACATCTGACGTTTACGAAGTATTTGTGAATCAGGAGAAGAGTTTTCGGAAGATCTCTTTACGCGCAAATCACTCTCATATTTACTCGTATATTTACGAATGTTTCATGAATGAGACCCAATGAAACATTTCTGATGTGGTCTCTTATCACAAATAAATACCCTACATTTCTGCCACAATATCACTTCTATCATATATCTGATGTCGCCAGACCACATATCATTGAGAATGAGACGTGGTCTGGAAACCACATGTTAATTTTCTCGTATTTGAGGCTTAGTTTACGAATGCCCAGAGCCATATTATTGAATGTCTATCAAATGCGCCTGTAGGTAACTCATAGCCAATCGGGTCAATGATACCAGATGATCGTATGTAGAGCGAAGACGGCGATGGGTCAGAGATTCAGGAGATTTATGTACACACAAAGGCTGTATCAAAACGTAACTTCGCGTCCGCTGCCAAGATGGGTCCATATATATAAACAAACTGCCCAGCAAACACAGAATGTTCCTCTAACGTTCCTGTATGGTTCCTATTTGGTTATTTTTTTGGGAACCAAATAAGAACATTCTGGGAACGTTCCCTGTAGGTTATTTTTATGTTTAATTTTATAACCTAAGGAGAACATTCTTTCCCAGAACGTTCCCCTAACCTTAAGGGAACGTTCTATTTACGTTAAGGAAACTTTCCTGGGGAACTAATAGGGAACGTTCTGGGAACCAAAACTAACGTTCCCAGAACCTAAAATTGTTTGCTGGGTGCTTAGATGTGTCGCATGTATGTCGTCATCGTCTTGCGGCTCCCTCCCCGTTCTGTGATTGGTTCCCTACCTCAGGCGAAAATTTGGTTCATGGTGTCCAGGCTACCTAGCAACATGAATAAAATCGCTCAGTGGCAAGGCAGCATGGGAAAACCCAGGCTACTTCTATCACACTAACACTGGCCAATTCTGGAACTTCCGAGTCTCAGACCTTTCCAACAATATGAGTTTTGTCAAGATTAGAAAATAGGTTTGATTATAAAATCGCGCTGAAATCATACTCAGATTCTAGTCTGATTGCGAGTCTGATACTGCTCCATTGGGCTGTGATTATGGGGCGTGTTTCAACCATAGACCGTAAAGAAATGGACACAGCGACCCCATAGACTTCAATGGATAAAAGTGAAGTCAATTAGAAGCACTCACTTCCTGATGGCCGAAGCGAACTGTGCAGACTCAAACTGAACGTAGATGTGACGCGAGAAACCTGCCTGACAGTTGTACATTTTCTAGTAGCTGTGCCAATTAAGAGGAATCTGAATCATTCCCTCCCGAATCTTGCAGAGACAGAGAAAGTGAGTATTAGCTGTCCATGAGCAGCAGGATCAACTTTATGACTCTCTATGGGCTTCTCCTAGACTTTATGCCTCCCCCCCCCCCCGATTGCCCTCAAGCTTCTACTTCTGTCTAAACGGTAATTTATACTGTGCAAAAAAGTCGCGTGTTCTGACGCAATTTTTAGCCTATTTTTTTTACAAAAACTGCTTCTATGGGGCCACAACCTAAGATAAAAGGTAGTGGAGCCTTTCATTTTCGTGTTTCTTTAGAAATAAACAATGGACAAATGGAGTCATTAAACACCTCAGATGTAAAGACATTTGCTTTCAAATTGACGCCAAAATGACTGGAATGCTAACAGCAGGTGAAGGCTTGCTAGCCAATGGCAGCCCCGGGAAGACTTCAGTTTCCGGCTGGTGGATTACTCCCTTGGTTTCAACCATAGACAGTATAAGAAGTGAACAGAACCATCTCATTGTAACTCCATTGAGAAAAGTGAAGCCCGTTTTTGGCGATTTTTTTTTTAGCACTTCCATTCCTGACGCGCAGACTCAAACCGAACTCAAACAGAGCTTGATGACGTACGATGTACGAGAGCAACCCGTCTGTCTTCTAACAAAGACTTCTCAGTGTCGAGTTGTCAAGAAAAAACAGTTTGCTAGTTTGATGATTATCTATCAGCTAGATCTCAGTGCGTACAGGTAGATGGTCTCACTTCCAGCCCTCTTAGTATAGACCCCTTTTCAGTTGGTAAACATGGTGACGTTTTCATGTGGGCGGAGCTTAAGTGGAGGCAGAACGAGCGCTCTGGCCGCTTCACTAACGCTAGTTATCAAGTATTGTTAGCTTGTTTTAAACAATGACTGGAGAAAATCCAATTTTATCTTAATGTGTAAGGTCACTAACTGTCCAGGACCGTGATTGTTATTTCCAAAAGTTATTTTTAACGGACAGAACCAGATTGGCTGACACGTAGCCTTCACACGCTCACTCAATGCATGGACGATCTGACAGGATTAACGTTACCTCGGTTGAGTGGCCTGATTTCTACACCTACCTTATGGAGAAACTGATCGTAAAGAGAAACTGAGGGCATATAAATCTTTAGATGCCTATAACTAAGACTTGTGTGTACAGAGCATTTCTGCCGAGCCAGCGCAGAGACGACGACAATGTAAAGAGTGACATTACGGTGCGATTTTAATCATGTAAATATTTTCTAGAAATAAAAATTCCAGAGACAGCATATTCATTTATCATCAATTCTTGCACCAAACAACACAACAAGATGACATTTAATAGTAATAAAATTAATTTAAGCTCCTTATTATGTAGCCAAATCTGTGCTGGTTTGCATTGGCCGCTCTCCAGTTTTCACTTTGTTTTGCCTCCAGCTAGCGCCGTGACGTAACGGTGACTGTCTAGGGGTCTAGAACGAAGGGTGTGCCACAGGGGTCAGTGCTGGGACCACTACTATTTATATTATATATCAACAATCTTGATCAAAATGTCTCTAACGCAAATATTCATTTCTATGGCCGATGATACTGTGATATACTGCTCAGCATCAACTCCAAACCAAGGTCTTTGTCAGCTACAATCTGCTTTTGATGCTGTACAATGTACTTTGTTTGATTTAAAACTTGTTTTAAATGACAACAAAACAAAAAAATATCACGGAACGTCGTACCGATTATTACTTCTCAGGGCTCCGAGATTGAGTTTGTATCTCAATACAAGTATCTAGGTATCCAAATTGATGACTCGCTCTCTTTTAAACCTCACATTCAACAGTTTGTAAAAAAACTTAAGCTGAAACTGGGTTTTTACTTTAGAAACAAGTCATGTTTTTCATTTGAGGCCAAAAGGAGGCTTGTTGCTGCCACTTTCATGTCGGTGCTGGACTATGGCGATGTTACATGCATGCATCCACAACAAGCTTGAAACTGTTGGATACTGTTTATCATGGAGCTCTTAGGTTTATCACAAACTTTAAAGCGCTTACTCATCATTGTTCTTTGTATGATCGGGTTGGTTGGTCTGCATTGTCCACCCGTAGACTTAATCATTGGTACATTCTTATCTACAAGGCAATTCTTGTCTGCTTCCCCATACCTCCAATCTTACATCAAAAGAAAAGTACAGGAAGATAATGTCTTCGTTCTGAGGACTTATTATTATTATCTGTCCCAATAGTCCGGATCGAATTGGGAAAAAGGGCGTTCAAGTATCAAGTTCAAGTAAGCGCCCCTGCACTTGGAATCAGCTGCAAAATGTCCTGAATCTTCATTGACTGATTTTAAATTACTTCTAAACGACATGGAGGCTACACAAACTGGCTGTAGATGTTATGACTGATTAATCGGACAATCCTAGCTGTGGTTACCCCTTGTGATAATGTATATGAAACTGATTCTTTTTATGACTGTATATCTATTTATTGCTGGCACAAATTGTTATATGTTGATGTTATATCTTAGATGTTTTTATGTTTGTAACCTTGTTAATTGTGCTGCGGCCTGTCTTGGCCAGGACGCTCTTGGAAAAGAGATTCTTAATCTCAATGAGTTTTTTTCTGGTTAAATAAAGGTAATAATTCTAGTAGCTGTGGCATGAGAAATCCGAATCATTCTCTTCCGAAACTTGCAGAGGCGGAGAGTGTGAGTAGGAGCTGTCCATGAGCTAGGAGCAGGAGAAACTTTTGCTAGGTATTCTGATTAATTATTTTGTCATTTTGCCTCCAGGTCTCCCCGCACTGCCTGCGAGCTTCTCCTCCTGTCCATACGGTAATCTCTCTCACTGTGCGACAGAGAGTCGCTTGGTTATGACGCAATCGTTAGCCTATTTTTACAAAAAACTGCTTCTACGGGGCCATAACATAAGCTACAAGGTAATGGAGCACTTTATACATTGTTGTGTTTCTTAAGAAAAAAATAATGGACAAATGGGGTCTTCAAACGCCTCAGATGTAAAGTTATTCGCTGTCAAAGTGACGCCAAAATAAATGGGAGTCAATGGAAATGCTAATCGCAAGTGAAGTTCTGCTACAAGATGGCGGCACCCGCGAGGCTTCAACATCCGGTCGATGGATTATACCCTTGGTTTCAACCAAACTGAGGAAGAAAACGCCTCTGCACTCAATTGGCAGAGTAGGGACCTACAACCAATCAAAGAAAATGCCTTGGTCGCGGTTCTCTGTTCTTCTTTTAAAATGAATGCACTCGATCTCTTCTCATAACAGATGTGATGGCTGAATCCACACATCTAAATTCTCCAGCGACAGCCATTCTCTGTTGTAAACCAATTCCACCCAAGCACCTTTGGTGACGTGGATGATTACGTTACTATTGATCATCTGTCCATTTTTGTATAAAGCCCGCCCTGACAATTCGCATTGGGCCGCACAGCTTTGGTTCGGGCATACTTGCGTCTAGACTGAACTTCCCACCCTCTATAGTTTATGTAATTAGTAAATGACATCTGTGTTAAATAGGAATATATTGGAATAATGTTAATAGGCGTAAAGATAGAGCAAAATACCTTGGTACAATCATTGGTGATAAACTTTCCTTCCAAGACAATGTGGATTTTATGGGCTACATAAGAAAACTAGACAGTGTTTAAGTCTACTTAGGAAGTTAAGAAATTTTGATATTGAAAGGAGGATCTTAACCATTGTTTATAGATCAATGATTGAAAGTGTTTTAACTTATAATATTGTTTCATGGTATTACAGTGAAACAGAAGAATAAACTAACATCGAGTAATCAATGAAGCAAATAAGATCATCGGCCAAAAACTGAGCACATTACAAGAGCTATTCAAACATTTTTTGGAGAAAAGGGCATTATCAATATATTCAGACCAGACTCATCCCCTCCATTCCTGCTTTGAGATCCTTCCTTCGGGGCGCAGGCTACGTATATACCGCCAAGAGGAATATTTATAAGAGATCATTTGTTCCATTGGTGGTGACTGTTTTAACCCTTCAGAGTCTTGGGGTATTTTGGCCCCTTTTGAGTACTTTTTATTTTTTTAATTTTGCAACATAAACAAATGTTTACCATACCAATTTTTGGTATAATTTTTTTTAAGCACAACATCACCTATATGACCAGATAATTAGTTTATCACTTTGATGTACTGTATCAACATACTGGACCCAAATTCACACAAAAAACACAAAATCCGAATAGAAATTTTATAGCTTTTCTACTACAAAAAACACAAACATGCTCAATGAAGCATTTTAAAAGGTTTAAAATGTAAACACAAGTTGTAAATGTCAAAATATACCAGTAAAATTCAGATATAATCAAGCTATATACAAAAAAATATGATTTACAAAAAAGCAAGTGTAGCCATAGGCTTTTTTTTTCTCATTTTAGCTTTGCCACTTTTTTAAAAAAAAAAATTGTGCACACAAATATACAGAGAGCTATATTTAAGGCCTTGCATTCCCATAGTATGAGGGTTCCCAAATAGTGCAAATACAACATAAAAAAGGTAAAATTGAGATAAAATGAAACTATATACAGCAAAAAGCAGATGTGGCAATAGGCGTTTTTTCTTTTCTTTTTTGCTTAGAAACTACAAAACACTTCATGTACAATTACACAGCTAGATTACATTACAGGGCTTTCATTCCTTGAGTAAGAGGGGTTCATCTATAGTGCAAATATACCACACAAAGGTAAAATGAACACAAAATCAAACCATACATTCAACTATTTACAACAAATATCAGGTGTGTTTATTTGTTGTTGGTTTTTTTTATCTGTGCCACTCCTCAAAACAGTTTATCTAATCTATTCATAAACTACTCCTAAACTATCTAACTACTCCTAAAGTACCTAAACTACTCCTAAACTATCTAACTACTCCTAAAGTACCTAAACTATCTAAACCACGTCTAAACTACTCTCAAAATCTACTCAAACTAGCAATAATTTCTCTCTCTCGATTATGACGTATGTCTCTGTCTACTCCGTAAATCTCCTGCCTTTCACTTTCGCGTCTTTGCCTCAGTTGGCTCCTCCTTCATTCCGTAAAATGTGCATCCTGAAGAGCAGAATCAGCAGATTCACACATTTTCTCCGTTTTGTTTTATGACAAAAACCGAGAAAGTTATTAGAATAAATGCAACGTCTGTCATATCCCACCTTGCGTTCTTTTACGAACGCGTCAATATACGCGTACATTTTTTATATAAAGTTTAAATGATCATATCTCCGTTTTTACTTGGTCGATCAACACAAAACTAAAAAGTAAAATAGAATTTCAAGTCAGCACTTTCGACAGAAGTGGACGGCAGCGTCTCAACGTGACTTTGTTTTTATGCTTCGACAAGTGATTTGATCACGCCGGCGTGATCGGCGACCCTTGAAGGGTTAAACTCAATTCTCAATTGAGGTGATTTTTAGGTGTGCGAATTTGCACATACTGTATTAATTTAAGTTATGTATGTGTCATGATTCTGCCTGTGCTACTCTTGAGGCAGGATCATGACAGATATTGTTTTGTGTGCAGGCACATGGCCTTGTGTTTGGGCTGTGTGTGTTTGCAGTGTCTCGTTCTCTGGCCCCACCCCTTGTTACCCTCGGTTTGTCATCATTGCTTGTCACCTGCTGTCAATGTTTGTTTCTCTCTATTTGATCCCCTTTGTGTTCGCTGTCCTGTAACACGTGCCATGTCTATACCTTGTCTTAACGAAGTTGTGATCTTGTAAAATCCTTTCCCTGTATAGTGTAATGTCAAAGTGTTATTATAAGTCTTTATTTTCCCTACCACTGTTGTTTGCCCCTCGTGGGTTTTGTTTTCTGTTATCAATTAACGTTGTGTGTTTGCATACTGTCTGCAATTGGGTTTGTTTGCTAAATCTACATAACAGTATGTATTAATTATTTATTTCTTATGTGTTTTTTTTTTGTTATGTGGTTGTTGTGCCAGTGTCAAAGATGAATTTCTGTCCAGTACATCTGAACAGACAATGAAGTTAATCAAATCAAATTCGTATTCATGTTATTATATGCCTAGATGTCAGTCGGAGATGACGGACTTGATTTTTGGTAATTAATTTACGACAGGTTGGAATTCATTAACACACACACACACTTACACTATGACATCTGACGTTTACGATGTATTTGTGAATCAGCCAGGAGAAGAGTTTTCGGGAAGGTCTCTTTACGCGCAAATCACTCTCATATTTACTCGTACCTTACGAATGTTTCATGAATGAGACTCACTGTGAGGAACTGCAGGCCAACGCTGACGTCACGCGCATACCCATTAATTTCTGAACATTAAATCTCAGAATTTATTCACCCTTTTCTCATGGTTTCTCAATAAAGTTCATACAAGTATAGAGTAGAAAATCAATAATTCTAATCATTTGCTCATTGCAACGCGGTGTGACAACATGCCCCGCCTGCACAACTGGGACAAAGTTCTCTTAAATATAGAACCCGGCTAGTCTGTCTTCTGCCGTCACACCAGCATTCAAGAACTGTCTCAACTGTTAATTAACAGATATAAGATAAAATAATATCAGACTTGTTTAAAATTAACACAAGAAACTTACTTTTGCTATGCTAAATAAATGTTCAGTAATATCTTCAATACAGGCTATATATTTTTAAAATTTTACAGTGTTGATATGGCAACTAGAAAATTCGTCCGCTAACCTCCATAATGTGTCGTGTTTCAAATCAATGCCAGTTGGAACTCCTAATCAAATGATAACATTAATTATTGCCAAGTGGTGGTTAATTAATTGAATTAACGAGATGAATGCGTTCCTGATATATTAAGCCCCGTTCACACCGCAAGTCTTAATGCTCAATTCTGATTTTTTGCTCAGATCCGATTTTTTGGGTTTTGGCTGTTCACATCACCTTTTAAAATGTGGCCTATATCTGATTCCAATGTGAACTGTTTGCATGTTTCAAACTAACCCACATGCGCAAAAGAACAACAATGACATCATATGCAGCACGCTGTTGCACTAATGTTCGTGTGGTTGTGGAGAAAGTAAGCATTTACGCTTTTATTTCTAAATGTCTGTGTAATGGAAGCTGTAAAATTAATGAGCATGTGATGATGAGGAGAAGAATGAAGAGAAAGAAAGCAATATTGGCTATTTTTTAATTAGCCCATATATTAATTAGGTCCAGTGGTGGAATGTAACGAAGTACAAATACTTTGCTACTTTACTTAAGTACATTTTTCACGTATCTTTACTTTACTTAAGTAGAATAAATAGTGCATACTTTTTACTTTTACTTCGTTACATTTTGCAGCAATTATTATACTTTCTTCTCCACTACATTTCTACAACTTCTGTTACATTTTCATTACATTTTCTGATCAGTTTTCCCCTGCCAAAACATGATCTGACCGTCCGTCCGTTGCACGTTTGTATCACCAGTGACGTTTGGTTGCCATAGATATATCAACCCGGTCGCAATAAATGCGTCTTGCACGCAGTGCATTTATCGTGCAATTTATACGCAAAAATTCGTTTTTACGTGCATAGGAAATGCATCGTGTGTAATATACGTTTGGTTCGGATTATGGCAAGCCAAGAGGTTCAGAATTACACCATAAATTAATTGCGTTTACTGACATTTTATAGTTATTAACATATAGTAAGGATAAGCATGAAGTGTATATTGCCTAATTGCAAGCTTGTTTCAGAAATGGTGACAACATTTTTTTTTCCATCATTATTGAACATCATTATAGGAGTATTAGGTTGAATGAGTTAATTGTTGAATATTAGGTTGAGATATTAGGTTGAATGAATTAAATGTTTTATTAATCATTAGAAAACAAACATTAAGAAAATAAATTATGCAAGTACTTTTACTTTTAATACTTAAAGTACATTTAAAATCAGGTACTTTTTACTTTTTACTTAAGTATGGTTGTCATTGTGTTACTTCTACTTTTACTAAAGTAAATATTTATCTGGTTATTTGTACTTTTACTTAAGTACTGAGATTCAGTACTTCCTCCACCACTGATTAGGTCTAACACCTCACTCTTCCTCCAATGACTCACTCAATCACTGTTTCTCCATATGTATTCAAGTTTTTAATGTTACTATCTCTGAAGAAGTCTGACCTGGTCACTTGACCCCAAAAAAATCAGATTTGGGCCACTTTTGTCTGCAGTGTGAACGGGGCCTTAAGTCTGAAGAGTGGCTTGATGAGGGTTAGTCTTGGGTGATCTGTTCTCATGGCTGTGAGGGAGATTTGTGTTTGGAAGAAGCTCATTTTCACCCTTTTTCTCTTTGCTGTTGATGGACTTAAAGAACCAGGTAAGTAGGCTACCATTAGGCTTTGAAGTGAACAGAAGCATTCTCTTTTTATGTTAGAGTTGTTTACTAAACTTTATAGATGGTGAAAATAAGCTTTGTGAACCATTGAAGCTTTCCTTCGAACACGATTACTAGTCTTGGTTTGTTTGCCATCCAGTGATCAAATGGATGATTGTCCTGTTTTTTTTTTGTTTTTTTTTTCACAGGTTATTCATGGTGAATTTTCCTGTGGTGATTGAGTCTGGATCTGACTCCAAATTATGCATAACTCTTCTGAAACCTCAAGAGATTGGTTGGGATTTTCCTTCTGCTTTTGTTTCCAGGTCTGTCATTAGATGGGTGTGGTTCTTTTTGTCTTGGTTTCTTGTATGTTAACTGAAGTTCTCTACAGGCTCCGCGGGTAGAAGGAGATTTGGTGCAGGAGCTGAAGGTTGAAGTTCAAGGGAAGGTCGCAGTCACGGTCACCTAGGTCTTTGTGTCTCACTGCCTCATCGCTTCTCTGGCTACGTGGTGTGCTCCACCTCCATCACCTCCGGTAATCCCCTTGGTAGTGTTGGGACTCTTCACTCCATGGCTACTCCATTCTGCGCCGCCGCCGTGGGATGCAGTCCTGACTGTGGGCTGGGTCTCCGTCTGCCCTTCCCTGCTCAAGGCCAACCCCCTGGCTGTCACCACCATCTGCACCAACCTTTTGCATGGTTCTCTTCAGCTTTTTATTGTCCTCCAGCTAAGCCGCATTCCTTCCGGACTGACGCCTGTGGGTGCTAGTATAGACCATTACAACACAAAAGACTACATTTTATCCAATGGCTTGCAGTTTCAATGTCCCTAACTAGTCTAAGGGACGTGGAAACTGCAAGCCGTTGGATAAAATGTAGTCTTTTGTTGTAATTGTCTATACTAACTTTTGTTACTGAATGTGATCTTTTAATGTGACGGACGGAAGTCAGCGTCAGCCCGTCCCGAGCCGTCCGTCTCGCCCGCCGGCCCGCCCAGCTGCCGCGTCCCGTCCCGCCCCCCGCCGGTGCCGCTGGGCCCCCGCCTGCCCCCTGCCCCAGCAGCTGAGTCTGCCTGCCCGAGCAGCCGAGCTTGCCCCCCGCCCCAGCAGCTGCAGCTCAGCCCTGCCCCACAGCCAGCTGAGCCCTGCCCCCAGCAGTCAGCTCAGCCCTGCCCCCAGCACCGAGTCAGCCCTGGCCGCCCTGCCCCCAGCAGCTCAGCTCAGCCCTGCCCGCCTGCCCCCAGCCCTGCGCCCCAGCTGCCCCGCGCTGCCCGCGCCCTGCCGAGCGGCCCGCCGCCGCCCCGCCCCGCCCGCCCCTGCCCGTGCGCCCTGCGGTGCTGCGTGCCGCCTCGTGCTGCCCTGCCCTCGTGCGCTGCTGCCCGTGCGTGCGTGCGCTGCGCTTGCCGCGCCCGCGTGCGTTGCCTGCCCGCGCGTCGCCGCCCCGTGCCCCCAGCCCCTGCTGCCGCCCGTCTGCCCGCGCTGCCCGCGCGCCTGAAGCAGCTCAGCCCGCTGCCCCAGCTCGCCGCGCCCGCCCCGGCCGCGCCGCGCCCAGCCGGCCGCGCGCAGCGTCCGCCGCCGCCGCGGCCGGCCGGCGTCGCGCCCGCCGCGCCCCGCCGCCCGAGCAGAGCTCGCCCCGCCCGAGCAGCCCAGTCCCGCCCGTCCCCAGCAGCTGCAGTCGAGCCCGTGCCGAGCAGCTCCAGCTAGCCCTGCCCCGAGCACCAGCTCAGCCCTGCCCCGAGCAGCTCAGCTGCAGCCCCTGCGCCCGCGTCCGCCCGAGCAGCTCAGCCCAGCCCTGCCCGCCCGCCCCAGCCGCCGCCCGCCCTGCCCGCAGCCGCCCGCCCGCCCGCCCCAGCTGCCCGCCTCGCCCGCCCCAGCCGCCCGCCCGCCCGCCCCAGCCGCCCGCCTGCCTGCGCCCCAGCCGCCCGCCCGCCCCGCCGCCAGACGCCGCGCCTGCCCGCCCCAGCCGCCCGCCTGCGCCGCGCCCAGCCGCCCGCCGCCGCGCCGCAGCGCTGCCCGCCTGCCCGCGCCCAGCCGCCCGCCTGCCCGCGCCCAGCCTGCCCGCCCGCGCCCGCCCCAGCCGCCCGCCGCGCCCCAGCCGCCCGCCCAGCCTGAGCCCTGCCCCGCCGTGCCCCCAGCGCCTGCGCCAGCTCAGCCCCTGCCAGCCCTGCCCGAGCGCCAGCTAGCCCCGCCCGCCAGCCAGCCCCAGCTCAGCCCTGCGCCCGAGCAGCCTGCCAGCCAGCCCTGCCTGCCTGCCCCGCAGCAGCTCAGCTCAGCCCTGCCCGCTGCCCTCGAGCAGCCGCCCGAGCAGCCCTGCCCGCCCGCCCCGAGCAGCTCGCTCAGCAGCCTGCCCCGCCGCGTCGAGCAGCTGCCCTGCCTGCCCCAGCAGCCTGCCCCAGCAGCCCTGCCCTGCTCGCCCCCCAGCAGCCCTGCCCCGAGCCGCCCCGCCGCCAGCAGCCCGCCGCCCGCCCTCCGAGCAGCTCAGCTCGTGCCGCCCGCCCCAGCCGTCCGCCCGCGCCCGCCCCAGCCGCCGCCCCAGCCGCCCGCCGCAGCTGGCCGCCTCGCCCGCTCCGCCCAGCCCGCCGCCCCGCCGGCAGCGGCCCAGCCGCCCTGCCCGCCGAGCAGCTGTCCAGACAGCCCCGCCCGAGCAGCCCGCCCGCTGCCGCTCAGCAGCCCGCCCGCGCCCGCTCCCAGCAGCCCTGCCCGCCCGCCCCGAGCAGCCCGCCAGTCCAGCCCGTCGCCCGAGCAGCTCAGCCCTCCGCCGCCGTCCGAGCAGCCAGCCCGTCCGTCCGCCCGCCGCCAGCCGCCCGCCCGCCCTGCCCGCCGCCAGCCAGTCCGTCCGCCCGCCCCAGCAGTCCGCGCCCAGCCGGCCGTCCGCCCGCCCCAGCAGCCGTCCGCCCGCCCAGCGCGCCGCCCCGTCCGCCAGCAGCCAGCCGGCCCCGCCCGTCCGCAGCAGCCAGCCAGCCCGTCCTCCAGCAGTCCAGCAGTCAGTCGGCCCGTCCCTGAGCAGTCGAGCAGCCAGTCAGCCCGTCCGAGCAGTCAGCCAGCCCGTCCGAGCAGTCAGTCAGCCCGTCCCGAGCAGTCAGCCAGTCCGTCCCGCCCGTCCGAGCAGTCCGTCCGCCCGTCCGAGCCGCCCGCAGCTGGAGGAAAGGTTGGTGCAGGTGGTGGTGACAGCCAGGGAGGTTGGCCTTGAGCAGGGAAAAGCCGACGGAGACCCAGCCCACGGTCAGGACTGCATCCCACGGCGGCAGCGCAGAATGGAGTAGCCATGGAGTGAAGAGTCCCAACACTACCAAGGGGGTTACCGGAGGTGATGGAGGTGGAGCACACAACATGGCCAGAGAAGCGATGACGCAGTGAGACACAAAGACCTAGGCGAACCGCGACTAGGCCGCGGCGTCGCAGAATGGAGTAGCCATGGAGTGAAGAGTCCCAACACTAGTCTCCCAAGTTTTTGAGGTGAAAATACGGTAAGTTGTTGTGTAACGGCAGGTCAATGACAGATCTGAGGCCTAATCTAAAGCGCTTTGTTTCTGGTTTAGTTTTGCCCATGTTTGACGTGACGGTAAACGCACTGCAGACCTACAGCGTTGCAGTTATGGGACTGAAAGTTGAGTCTTGTGCCAAGTGAGTGATGCTTTATTTTCTTGTCTTGTGGTTGGTCAGTTATTTGTGTAAGGAATAATTGACGACAGGCCGTTGAATTATTAGAAAAATAATGCTCACCCGAGGTGGTAATGCGGTCACGACGCAGAAGCGGAGTGGCCGTTGCACCTCGGGTGTGCATTATTTTTCAGATAATTCAACGGCCTGAAGTCAATTATTCCGCTTATACTACAGTTACCACACCTCAAAACATTGTTCAGATGATTCATATCAAGACGTTTGTCAAGATTTTGACATTGAAGCGCTCTTGTATGTAGGACTAATTTCTTACGCATCTAATCCCATGCCTCCGTTGCTAATTCCAAAACGTCCTTTTAGAGGTAGTAAATAACGGAGGTTTGAGTCACTGATAGCAGACTAATGTAATGATGGGGGACACACTTACAATTCGCTGAAATATTCGAAGACCGACTGTTTCCATCGACTGTAGCAGGTCCTACTAATCACCAACTGTGTGAACACAGACTGAACGCGCTGCTGTGCTGAAGTATTAAATTAACGTTACATTCATAACTGGCGTAGGCCTAAACTAGTCTGTCCCGGCTTTATGCAGTTATTAATGCAGTTATTAGAGAGAGAGAGAGAGAGACGTTGAAATAATGAGACAGAAAAGCATGTGCGTCAATATTATTTATTTATTTATTAACTTCGTTTTAATTAATTCGTTCATTATTGTTTTCTATAATTGACAGTAGATAACCCAATAAATGAAAAACACAAAGCCCTTTTCACAAGTAAGCCTATCAATAATTATTTATTTGTTATAGGCCTATTATCTGGAATAATTACGAAAATCTGTGCAGCAGGACTATTAATTTATTTATATATTCAGTTTAATGTTCTATTTAGCCTATTAAAGATAGGACTATACTTTATTTATTAAAGTCAATTGATTGTGAAGTTAGACATCGGAAATTGCAGATCAAGCGCATGGGGCTGCATGTCTTCTTTTGTTATGAATTGAAGCCTAACTCTGCGCAGTGATCTGGAACTGTAATGCGGTTCAAACTTGCCTGAAACTACTTTAGCCGTGCGTTTCCCTGAAAATAATGCACACCTTTAGAACGTTCTCAACCAATCAGAATCAAGCATTCAACAGCCCTGTAGTATAACTTGTTATAATGTTTCCCAGATATACATATGGCCAACCTGTACCTGGTCAAGCCTTAGTGGAAGTGTGCCGTGATCCATTTCCATACAGTCTGCTTCATAATTTGACCAGACAGTGCCTGACTCAGAACCACAAAGGTGTGTGACTCCTGCCTTACTGCTGAGGATTTTCCTTTAGCCTGTGCTTGACTTAATTGTGTCTTTGTTCTCCTACCAGATGAATGCCACGGGCAGTGCCTCTCTTACTGTTGATGCGTCAGTGTTTTTCAACACCAAATTTGAAGACCAAATGCAAGACACATTTCTTGTAAATGTGAATGTGACTGAGGAGGGAACAGGTGAGCTATTGGCTGATCTGAACCATATACTCTATCACCTTTACAAGACATCCACTTTAAACCACAAAGTTGACATTCTTCACTGTTTGGACTTTCTCTTGCAGATGTAATGGTGTCAATCTGCAATGGTGTCATTTACAAACAAAGCTGTATAACTCTTGGAGGGTAAACACTGCTAATCTTAAGGCTGATCTGAATCTGGTGGTACGACTTGTATTTTGTAAAAATGAAGACTTTCTCTAGCATGATACTGATTAAGTTTTATCTTCCCCAGGTCAGAGTGCTAATCCAGAGGATTTTCATGGTTCTAAATCACCAAACTTCACTACAGATACAAGGTTTGTTCAGCTTCTCCTACCTGTTTCTCCCTGACAATCCATCGTTTAGTGAATTGACTATAGTGAAGCTCAATCAGCCGCTCAAATGTCGTGCTTTCTTTCCAGTGACCGTGGAGTATTCATTTGTTTGAGAGGCTGGTAGCTACAGCGCTGACAATCTATATGGTGAGTGGACATTAGTTTTGTAGTTAAGTTTGCTGGTCTGTTTGTTCCGCAACTTGCACACCTATGTCTTCTGTCAGGTCTTATCCAAAGGAGTGATCGTCCTCCATGGATTTCAGACGGTTGGAGCAAAGGCTGGTGATGCAGTCACAAGTGGCTCTGTGACGTTCCAGTTGTCCGTCAGCGTCGATATGGCTCCAGCAGTGCAGATTCTGGTCTACAGCGTTCTTCCAGTGAGAATGTAGTTACTGCTAGTGTGCCGTTTGACACCGATATGTGTTTCCAGAACCAGGTACTGTATGATGTGACTATTTTTCAATTTGAGAATGTTGGTGTGTGTCCTACAAAGTGTTGGTCCTTGTTCCAGGTGTCTCTGCAGGTCCGTCCGTGCGTTGTGCTGCCGCGTTGTGTGCCCATTGCCGTGCGTCCGTCCTGTCCGTCCGTGCCCGCCCGTCTGCGTTGCGTGCTGCTCGTCCGCGTTCGTCCGTCCGTGCTGCTGCGTCATGCCGCTGCCCATGCGTGCGCTGCGCTGCCTGCCCGCCGCCCGTGCTGTCTCGGTCCGTCGCGTGCTGCGTCCGTGCTGCGTGCCGTCCGTGCGCCCGTCCCGTGCTGCCGTCCTGCGCGTCCGTCCGTGCGTCCGCCCGTGCTGCTCGTCCGTGCTGCCATACGTCGCGCTGCTCGCCTTGCGTCCGTCCGTGCGTCCGTCCGCCTGTCTCATCCGACACCAAGACCTAGGCGCCGCAGAATGGAGTAGCCATGGAGTGAAGAGTCCCAACACTAGTCTCCCAAGTTTTTGAGGTGGAAAAAATACGAAAAAATACGAAAGACACCTTTTCTTCATTTATAGAACCACACCCATACTGATGTATGAATCGAAAGACAACAGTAAAAAACTCTATTGTGGACATGGACCATGTGATTTATTGTTCTGCCTGAACAATCTGTAGCGGTTGTCATCCAGTTTAAGATCCGCACCTCAACAACTTCCATACAAAATTTGGTCCTTCAAGCCGGAGCAGACAGCTACTACAGCATTACCATGTCTAGAACAGAAAGACAGGCTACGTCAGTGCCACCAGTGGTTCGACCACGTCGACAGGTCATCCCACCAAGATACTTAGATGACTTATATGTTGATTATATAGTGCCCCATCAGTTACTTCATTCTGATGAACAGCCTACAAATGGTGCCACTGGATCTGAACCAGGTAAAAGGCCTGCATTTAAAGAGTTCACAAGTATTGAAAGCGGACCAGAACTAACGAAAGTACGAGCAGTGGATCAAGTGAGAGGAGTTCATATCTGGAGACATCAAGATTTGCCGCCGTCACCGCCGCGGCCAATGCCCCGTACTCGGACTTATCCAAGGTGAATAATTTTTGCAGATCAGAGAGTTCTCTCCTCAAGTCCATATACAGCAGCCACTGAGGGCAGGCCAGTTCTGCCTAGAGATCAAGACTATTCTCCTCAGCCCATGAGGGCACTGCCTGTAGATTCACGAGGTGACAATCTGCATTCTCATTCTGTCAGTCACAAAGAGATTGATTATCTCACTGACAACCTAGGAGACCTGAGACTACCAGCCTCGGCAGCTCGGCTAACTTAAAGTCATCTTTTCTCTTCTTATGTAACCAACACAAGCTAGCCCATCAAGAAGATGCTACATATCCTCAACCTGGTATTAGGCACATAGATGGACCAGGTGGTTACTACAACACAGACCACAGAGGCCATAACTATATCTCCACTGACCAAAGAGATCGCAACCAATATCCCGCAGCTGTTCAGTTTATGCCTCAGGACTACAGTCAAGAGACGGCAGCTATGTATGGGACTTATAAAGATCATAGTCTGAACTGCAAATCAGCTATTTCCACTGAAAACCTTATCATGGGATTCCAGCTTCAAGTCCAGTCTATCAAGATGAGAGACTTACTCTAAGGGATACATTAGCTCACCATGCACATGAGAGACATGCGTATGAGAGACACTCAGACAGCTATGGTCAATCAGCTCCTAATCCTGCAGACAAATCAAGCTTCTTGATCCCACGACAGTATGCAGATTACGCTCAGCCTGAGACATATTAGCCATACCACCCAGTGTGCCCTCCTTCTCTTATTTTTCAATTTGGGAATGTTGGTGTGTGTCCTACAGAGTGTTGGTCCTTGTTCCAGGTGCCTCTGCAGTTGCGTCCGTCCGTGCGTCCGTCCGTGCGTGTCGTCGTCCGTGCGTGCGTCCGTCTGTCCGTCCGACACAAAGACCTAGGCGCCGCAGAATGGAGTAGCCATGGAGTGAAAAGTCCCAACACTAGTCTCCCAAGTTTTTGAGGTGGAAAAAATATGGTAAGTTGTGTAAGGGAAGTTCAGTGACCGATCTGAGGCCTTTATCTAAAGCACTTTGTTTCTGGTTTAGTTTTGCCCAAGTTTGACATGATGATAAACGCACCGCAGACCTACAGCGTTGCAGTTATGGGACTGAAAGTTGAGTCTTGTGCCAAGTGAGTGATGCTTTATTTTTCTTGTCTTGTGGTTGGTCAGTTCTTTTCTTTTTTTTTTCTTTTTTTTATCCTTTTGCCTGTGCTTGACTTAATTGTGTCTTTGTTCTCCTACCAGATGAATGCCATGGGCTGTGCCTCTCTTACTGTTGATACGTCGGTGTTTTTCAACACCAAATTTGAAGACCAAATGCAAGACACATTTCTTGTGAATGTTACTGAGGATGGAACAGGTGAGCTATTGGCTGATCTGAACCATATACTCAATCATCTTCACAAGACATGCACCTTAAGCCACAAAGTTCATATTCTTCACTGTTTGTTTGGACTTTCTCTTGCAGATGTAATGGTGTCAATCTGCAATGGTGTCCTTTACAAACAAAGCTGTATATCTCTTGGAGGGGAGCAACTGGCCCAACAAACTGCTTTAGAATCAAACCACAAACAAGAATGGACGGGCTGCGTTCTTCCTAAACACTGCTAATCTTAAGGTTGATCTGAATCTGGGGTAAAAATTAAGACTTTCTCTAGCATGAAACTGATTAAGTTTGATCTTCCCCAGGCGAGTGCTAATCCAGAGGTTTTTATGGTTCTAAATCGCCATACTTCACTACAGCGGATTCTCCCTCGCTGCTTGTGGTGGGCTCATGCTGTTGATCCTCAAGCCTAGGTGGTCTTAGCTGGGAACTGGGTTGTTGGCGTTGTTGTCCACAGTTACGATGGTGAGTGGTAATCCACAAGACGCCAGCACCCACTCCACGAATTCTGAATTTCTACTCGAATGAAATGAGGTCTTTATACACCTCTTAGGTCAATTAATACGACTTATCTCCAAATTGCTGCAGTAAAATGGTTTGAAATGAGGTGTTTATACTGTATGGGACATCCCCTATAAGAAATAACCTTTGTTATTTTCTACTTATTAGAAATTAGGTATTTATGTGCCTCTAAATTCGAATAATGTGACATTTCTCCAAAATACTGCAGTAAAATGAAAAAGAAATGTAAGAAAGAAAATTACTGTCCACATCCACGCACGGTAATAGAGATTTTGTTTGAATTTTTTGCTGCTCCAGTCAGAAAGACTGAGAGAAAATGAAAATGAGTTAAATTTATTTTTGAAAACCTAAAAGATTCGGGGCGTTTGACAATATTTGGGGCTTAAGCCCAATTAGCCACCCCTCGCTCTGCCCCTCGAAGGGCTTGCGCAGCAGTTATGTTAATTCTCCATTTTCAGTGTATGTTTCCTTAAAAAAAAAATACACACACTTTACCTCGTGAGGTGAAAAGTGACGTGCAATAGGTAGCTAGACAGAAAAGTTGATGCTAACGATAGGATCTCTTATCTTATTTCCTAACCTGAAATAAGATAGGAGGAAGCAAGATAGGATTCCTGAAGATATAGTATTTTCTTAGGTAATACCAATTGGGGAAAACAATCCACCGCCTTCTTTAAAATCACTAAATTCAAGGCTTCTGGTCATTCCTAGGATATCTAAGTCCACTAAAGGAGGGAGGGCGTTCTCACATTTAGCTCCAAAACTCTGGAATAGCCTTCCCGATACGGTCCGAGGCTCTGACTCGCTGACACCATTTAAAACTGGACTAAAGACACATCTCTTTAGTCAAGCATTCACATAATGCTTACCTTTTATTCCTCTGTTACACCATACAGAACCGTTTGCCGCTGAAACTGCTTAACGCACCAGTGGGGCTCGACAGCCTTTTAAGACAAACGTTTCGGCACGTATGGTTGGGTTGCGGAGAGTTTGCGAGATAGTGATTTTCTAACACCGACTCCCGTATAATGGAAATCATTATGAACATCAGCTATGCTAATTATTTCCTATCTGCCTTTCTGCTGTTACCTCGGGACGTTCGTCCCGAGAAAATGGCGTTCGTCAGGTCCAGTTTGTATCCAGCCTCTCACGGGGAATTCAGATGTCCCAACGCCTGTGAAGAGACGACTCAACGCTGGCGATATGTTATGGCTCCGTGTTATATATATAAACAATATTTATATATAAACAATATGAATGTAAGCCAGAGGAGAACTGGCCCCGACTGAGCCTGGGTTCTCCCAAGGTTTTTTCTCCATCCAATCTGATGGAGTTTTGGTTCCTTGCCACTGTCGCCTTGCTTTGCCTGCTTTTGGCTTGCTTAGTTGGGTTTATTTAACATTTAACAATATTATTGATCTGTGTTGTACTACTTTCATGTTATCACTGTGAAGCTGCTTTGATACAATCTGTATTGTGAAAAGCGCTATATAAATAAATGTGACTTGACTTGACTTGATGTTTATGAAATTAGTGGCTGGTAGACTAAAAATAGAATTTGCATACTATAGTCTTGTAAATAATGAGAAGGGTTTCAGTGATTGGTGGTATGGATGCTTTGCAGAGATGTATAGTAACGAAGTAGAACTACTTAAGTACTGTACTTAAGTACTAAAATGCTGTATCTGTACTCTACTAGAGTATTGTTTTTTTTCTCATACTTCTACTTTTACTTCAGTAGATATTTTCGATACAATATTCTC
Source organism: Hybognathus amarus (assembly GCA_030378365.1). Lineage (NCBI taxonomy): Eukaryota > Metazoa > Chordata > Actinopteri > Cypriniformes > Leuciscidae > Hybognathus > Hybognathus amarus. The sequence goes on from JAQIUQ010002096.1 coordinate 135,824, forward strand.
GTTACAATTATAAAATTTTTACGAATCATTCGTGGCAATCACATGCCAGTTTTATAGGGTAATGGTAATGATTGACACACACATTGACAACTAATGCAGGGGTTGTCCTGCAATGACATTTTTTTTGACGCCCGCCAAAGCAAATTTGTATCCCGCCAAAGCGCCTTATTTGATTGCTAGACTGTAAAAAAATATTTTTTGGTAAAGTAAATGCTAGTGAAAAAAAAAACAATGTAATTTACTTGAAAAAGTTAGTTCAGGCAAGAATTTAAAAAACTAAGTAAATTCCATATCAGTACTTAATTCAAGCGAGTAGAAATGAAAGTGTAAATATCAACTCGATAAAATTAAGTAAAAATTACTCAACTTTTCTGATACTGGGGTTCCCATCATGCACTGGACCTTGAATAATTAATGAGGCTCATTTTTCACTGGTTTCCAGCTGTATTTACACTTATTTATAATTGATTTTTGTTGTCAGTATTAGTAACTTGCCATTTTGTGACATTTCGGGTAAATTTTTTGCTCAAAATGACCCATCAAATGTTACCACCATTGTGTATTGTCTACCAAGTATTGAGGTGTTTGCATTCACATGATGTTTAACATCTGACATGATTACTTAGATGATCTAAGTAAAGCACATACTCTAAAATACTAATAAAGTTTAAGATTATTGTTTTTGTGAAATCAAAATGTAATACAAAGGCAAAGGAAATCGATATTAATCAACCTTTTACTAGCCGAGTTAAAATTACTTATTTTTTTGTAAAGTTTACTTAATTCCATATTCCAAGTAAATTTACCTTAAAGATTTCTAATTAAAGCTAGTGATGAATATGTTTAGGTTTTTACTTGGCAAATCTTTGTAAATTTACTAGCATTTTCTGAGTGAGATAGTTTAGCAAGCATTTTTCAAGTAAATCCTACTCCAATTTTTTTACACTGTAGTTCAAACTTTTGACTGCTTTCTTTAATAATTACATGACACAATACTTGTACTTTTACTTTTAGTACTTAAGTAGTGAATTTTTAAATAAACTACTTGCAATACTTAAGTAGAAAAAATGTTGAATACTTTAGTACTTCTACTTAAGTGTGGTGCTTAAAGAGCACTTCAACTTCTACTCAAGTCACTTTTTTGATAGAGCACTTGTACTTTTACTCAAGTCCGGGTTTCTAGTACTTTATACATCTCTGATGCTTTGTGTGTTTACGATGGAAATCTGGTTTTGGAATTTTAATTTTTTCATATATACAAATAATGTTAATTGTTGAATATTAAGCGTTTTAAATAAAGTTTTGTAAACCTCTCTCTCTCTGGTGCGCAATCTAAACTTAAGCCTGCTGTGTAACCATAGTAACTTTGATCTGCTTGAATATTTTAATCGTCTTTAATACATGATTCCGAAGGATAGATTAAAATACTTGTTTTTTTTATAAATACTAAATTATTAAAACTTAATAATAATTAACTATCTTTTTTCTTTTTTTTTTTTTGATCCGAGGCTATACAAAAAACATCCGGGGCTGAAGCCCCGAATGCCCATGTCTAACGACGCGCCTGCTTGTGGCTATGACAAAAGTAACAGAACATGGATAACGAATCTCGAATCGCGGTGAATAAATGATTTATTAAACTCACTTAAGACAGCGACTAGGCCTAGGAGTAATGTGTGTGTGTGTATATATATATATATATATATATATATATATATATATATAATAGGATGCCATCCTATAGCCATATGTCACTTTTCGCCATACTTTTAAAAGACATTCAATAAGAAATGTAACTTAACTACAAAATAAGTACTATGGTTGAATTTACCACGTAGTTTACGCCATTTACAGAGACAGACATGGAGTGTCAGGTGAAAATGCTGGATAATAGGACCCGATCAACAGGTTCATAATTTCCATTTAACTGTTCCTTTAAAGGAACACTCCGACTTTTTGGGACTTTGGCTTATTCACTATATCCCCCAGAGTTAGATAAGTCCATACATACCTTTTTCATCTCCGTGCGTGCTGTAACTCTGTCTGACGCACCCACCGCTGAGCCTAGCTTAGCACAAAGACTGGATGTAAATGGTTGCAGTAGCATACTAATCCCAAATAAGTGACAAAATAACAAATAAGTGACAAACATTTTCCTATTTACATGTTACCTTTGAAATTGCAAACTTGGGTGCGCAAAAGATGCAACATTAGCAGGCCCTATAAAGTTATTGTTTTGTCACAAACACGCTCTATCGCCCAGTAACAAATGAGCGGAGCAAGAGGTAAACTCAAAACTGTAGCCTTCACCTTGCTAATGAATCTGATTTTGTATAGTCAGTTAGATTATAATAGCTGATTTTTTTTTTTTGAGAAACAGTGACCTTGTCCAGTACGGGTAGGCTATTGTGGGTTCATTGTACAAAAATGTGCCTTGTGCGATTACTTTCCCCTTATTCAGCCTATTGTAATGCAGTTATCTAACATTACTGTATTATATGTTGTTGAATACATTTGGTTCAGCTGTAATAAATTGCATTTAAAATATCGATTACTGTAATAATTCTTTATTCATGTTTAGTCAGGATGCGTTTTTGGTTGGAATTCTATGAAAAATCATGGTATTACCTGGTCTCCCATGTTTATTGTTGCAGCCACAATACAAATAACACCCATGATTATAAACTATGCTTTTACAAAGTAGTAATTGCTGACTCTATGACTCCAACTCCGAACAAACTCTGCTCCTAATCACGGTGCGTCTCGGGTGCTGCGGTTATCATTCCGCCCAAGTAGCAGTGCTTCGCCTTCTGAGAATATAGTTCCCAATATATATATATACAGTTAAAAGATGGCTGTGTCTCATATGACCTTGTTATTTGTACACTCTGTGACTATACAGATCACAACATGTAAATAGGAAAATGTTTGCGTCATTTTGTCACTTATTTGAGATCAGTATGCTACTGCAACCATTTACATCCAGTCTTTGTGCTAAGCTAGGCCAGCGGTGGGTGCATCAGACAGTTACAGCACGCACAGAGATGAAAAAGGTATGTATGGACTTATCTAACTCTGGGGGATATGCTGAATAAGCCAAAGTCCCAAAAAGTCGGAGTGTTCCTTTAAGAAATACGACCAAAAGCACCGAGGGGAGGGCTTAACAACCATCCAACATTTTTTAAGGTGGAACGAAGTTCGACGAATAAGGAGCTTGCGAAAAAGCTGGAGTTAGCCTCGCGATGTGATGTTGATCAGAGCTCATCCTCAAGGCAAGGGGATCCTCCGTCTACGGATCCTCTACTGGGATCCCCCGTCTATGGGATCCCGAGAAGAGATAAAATGCGTGGCTGCAGCCGATAAGGAGGTAGGAGAGAATCTGTTAATTTTGAATGGAAGTCAATGGAGGATTTGCGTCAGTACGCGGAATAAACTACTTTTCTGTGGTCACGTAAAAAAAAAAAAAAAAAAACCTTGTCCGCCAGTCTTTAACATATTTGCTATTAAATATCGACTTTCGAGAAAAAAAAAACATTGAGACTACAACGGAAAAGTACTGTTTTGAGAAAAGTCAGGGATGATGTCTATGTCAGGGACTATTTACGACAGCATTTAACGAGCTGTCGTAAAACTGAAAGCAGAAAGTCCCTAGGAAATTCTCATTGATGCTGAATCGTGTTTCGTCTTTATAGCCGTTATTTTTTTTATATAAATTCTCCAGAAAATTTAAGAAACCGTTTAAGCATTAGATATTTTTGTTATTTAACGTTTTAAGTCATGATAATCAGGTATGAGAACTGATTTATTTTCATGTCACAGACTAGTGCATAGCATATAGATGTTACTTGGTATTTCTGCTAAAGCTAATGCTAACTGCTTAAAAAAATCTAAACTTTATTATTGTAGTCCACAGACCACCCGATTCTGGACACAGATAAAGAAGATAAATATTTAAAAATAAAATTTTAGTGAAGAGTAAAGGGGGAAAGTACTAAAAATGTTTTAGTTCTGATATGTTTGAAGACTCCACCGAGACTGCTGTAACGGTTAGGGGTTGGATAGTAACGCCACTAACGTTAGCATGTTTGAACTTTGAAACTGTTTCTATAGACACACAGATACTGTAACTAAGAATATGTCCACATTAATGTGGATAAAATAAGAACTTTTGTTTTGAAACTCGTCTACACTAGCACAATGCTTCAAGCATTTTCCAAGAGTTGCTTCCCCACACAGAAACATCTTATTGGGTAGGCTATATGTTAAACATAAAAGTTCAATGAGAAAAAGATTCAAATTTATCGTGATTGATGTGGATGAAGTTATAAACAAGGCATAAACGAACATTAAATGTCGTTTCTGGCATTCTAGGCTTAGTTGCAACAAACCCCTCAGGTTAAGAAAGCCATTAGTTGTAGGTTCCTTGCAAACAGATCACCATTGCAAATACCCTAGCACATATGTTAGCGAATCACATTTATGCAACACCGGAAAAGTAATGTAAGGATCAGCATCAGCGTTTGAAGCTTGGTGCTGACACATCTATCATAGTGACAACAGCCAATCACATTACTTTTCCGGTGTTGCATGAATGCAATTGGCTAACGTCTGCGCACAACTCATAGATTGGCTGACACCTGCATTGGCACTTGAAAGGTATAGAGAGCCTAAGTCCCGCCCTCCGCTTCCGGTTCATGGGACCTTATCTCGGAAAAATAATGCATGGTAGTCAATGGCGAGAGATAACTTATCTTTTTATTCCGTCTGAACTGTGTCCTGGATTACACATATGATGTTTGTCAATTTAAAAGATAATTATGAAAGCCAAGAAAGTCGCAGTTCGTCATAAAACAGAAGAGTAACTTTTAGTTTTATGTGAAAAACCCTCAATGAACTACATCTCCCGGGAGGCGAAACAACGAGCGAGATCAGCTGCTGTGTGTAAGACTATAGAAACAATGACATAGCCTCAGTAAAGTTCGCTTCATTCATTGAGAGAAAATGTGCGCCTTTGGGGTTTGTAGTCTTTGTAATTACGTATTTTCACAGTCTTCTATCTCAACAGTTTTACATCAAACTGCGACTTTCTTGAATTTAAAATGTGTCTTTTAAATTGACAAACATCATATGTGTAATTCAGGGATCAATTTAAACGAAATCAAAATATTTGTTATCTCTCGCCATTGACTACCATACAATATTTTTACGAAATAAGGTCCCATGGTGGTTGACCGGAAGGGGAGGGACTTAGGCTATAAAAGATTTCAACTTCAGCTGCGAAACAACAAAACGGAAACCACAATTCAGATTGCCAACTCATGACATCACCCATTGAAAGTAAATGAGAATCATTATCGCCTACGATACGAATGTATGAATGCAGCGTAATGGAAGGGGAGTAGAGAAGGGGCAGATGCATTTGACTGACTTTTTCTGTAAATTTGACATCAAACAACAGACTGGGCCATCTGACCAATCAGAGCAGAGTAGAGTCGCATATAGGAGGGATCTAGATAGACTGAATCCTTTATCAAACCGTTTCAGAGATTGAGAAAAGAGGCGTCAGTGTCATTCTGTTTAAGCTTTCTTTTAAACAAGTTCCTCGAATGTGCAAACATACCTGGAAATATAACTCGGATTCTGATTACAATAATGCACTAACCAAACAATGGACTTAAACGGTTTAACAGCAGGAATGTGAATTTTATTTTTACGTTGCTAAATAAAAGGTTAAAAGTAAATATTTCAATTTTTTCTGTGTTTACAGGTGCTGTATTGTTTTAGTTCCTCTGTTAATGGTGATTACTGAAGGTGAGCACTACAGGGTCAATGACATGTAAAGGGTCCATCCATGATAAAGAAAAGGAAACATCTGCAACAAATCTAGTTTAAAACAAGCACTAATTCATGTTTTTGCATTAAAACCAAGTTTGTTTATTATTATTACTTCTCCCTGTTTTCAGCGTCACAGGTCACCGTTGAGGGTTTAATCGGAGGTTCTGTCGTTTTACCGTGTTCTTCTACAAAACATCAGCTTACAGTTCAAGACATCACAGTGAATTGGAAATATGATGGACTGAAAGTGTTTGATATTATCAATGGCAAAGACTCTGGAGAAGGACAGGATCAATCATTCAAGAGCAGAGCAGAAACCTTCCCTCAAGAGTATACGAAAGGAAACTTCTCACTCAAACTCGACAATCTTCAGTCCAGTGACGCAGGAAAGTATCAGTGCTACATCGTAGAGGAATCAGTCATCAGGACTGTGGAGCTTTTTATCGAAGGTTTGTGGTATTTTTTTAACTACACAATTTCAATGGTCCATTTTAGACTTTCCGTTCACTAGAAGTAACTTATACTTTAGTACAGAGGTGCCCAACCCTGCTCCTGCCGATCGACTGTCCTGCACATTTCGCTATGTTTACACGGAAACGATTCTGAAGAGAAAACGTAAAAGTGGCGTTGCGTCATCATTTTTATTCTGCATTTAGACGAGCGTTTTGTGTGGGGAAATCGCGCGCAAATGGTGACGCAAATGTCTGAGAAATTCAATGTAGTATGCACTCCAGGTGGCTAGGAGTGCATACTACAGCAACACCAAGTCCACGCGCCTGCGTACAACCTTCATTGTCAAGCAGACTTTTGCGCTTTTACCCTTTACACGGGAACGCGACGGTGGAGCGTTTTTAAGATTTCCACTCTGGAGGGTGGTTTCACTTTTTGCGTTTTTAAGCCTCAAAACGCCGTCGCCGTGTAAACGAAAGGCACATCCGGTAAAATATTTTTACGTTTTCACCCGCGAGCGTTCTCGTGTAAACAGGGCCTTCATCTCCAACCCTAATCAAACACACCTGCTTTTAATTTTCAAGTGATCCTGAAGACCTTAATTGGTTGCTTCAGGTGTGTTTGATTAGGGTTGGAGATAAACTGTGCTGGACAGTCGATCGTTTTTTTTTTAATCGAAATTAATTCACAATCTTGAATATTCGAATCAAAAATCGGAATCGTCTATGCTGCCACGCCCCCATGTCACGTCCGTTCGGCTTGTCAAGCGGAAAAGCGCGCATGTTGAAGTGCTGCACGTCTATGGTCAACCTCCTCTAACTAAAGCTACAGCCATTCAAAAGAAAGCATGGAAACTGTAGATACTGGAGACCCATCAACAGAACTTGAACCCCTCCTCTTTCGTTGAAGTCGCAGGAGTGGAAGTTTTTTGGATTTCCAGTGAGTAATGTTCACAACGTTCGCGCTTCAAAAAAGCCACAGTTTGCAGACATCCCAAATTACAGGGTTCCTGCAGGGTCTTAAAAAGCCTTAAAAGCATTGAATTTATGAATTTGGAAATAATACCTTAAAGTCTTTAAAAAGTCTTGAATTTTGATGTCTGGGTCTTAAAAATTGTGCTGTATGTCAGTGTTAATTTCATTGACGAAAATAATGATAAACCTTTCTTCAACGACATTTTTTCACTGACGAAAACGAGACGCTAGTTTTGAATGACAAAAACTATGACGAAAATTCGTTGACATTTTCGTCAACGAATAAAAACTAGATGAAAATGTTAGTGTCGAATCTGGGAAGCGATCCAGTCAGAACTCATGTCCTGCCTGTGTGTAGCTAATGTTAAAACACAACTTAACATTGTTCGGCAACCTTTCTTGTGGCCAACTGAAATGTTTTTATTTTACCTGCTTGACTTATCATCTGTTACCCATTCCACATTTGAAAAATAAATTAACACAAGTTGAAGGATTTTGTTTCTGTTTGCTGGTAGGGACGTGAAATAGGTATTCATTTTTTATATAAATGGTCTTAAAAAGATCTTGAATTTAACTTGAAGAAACCTGTAGGAACCCTGAATTAGTTAAAATCTCCCGGAATCTAAGAGTAAACGAGAAGAGCGAGCGTGCATGCCGAGACAGAAAGAACTGTGCTTCAAACCGTAATACGCGCAGAGAGCTAGAGACTTTGACCCAGATAGCACGTCTATTTGATGTAATTTTTTACATCTGGAAGACGTATTTTAAAGAGTGTTTGCTCATCTGCAATACGTCTATAGGACGTTTCCTGTCAGATGTCAAATAGACGTTTAGAAGATGTCTCTAAGGCCTCGTCCACACTAGAAAGCCATAGCTTCCCTATCCGATATTTTTTTCCTCGTTCTAAAAAAAAAGTCCATTAACACAGCGGCGTCTCGAAAATATCTGCGTCCACACGAAACCACTGAAACCGACTGAAAACCAACCAGTATGCGGCGCTGTAATTCTGCCATAGATATCCACTAAAAATGCGAGAAGAAGACTTAGAGCATGCGCATAAAACCTTGCGCTGTAGGCAGTGAAATAAAAGGCTTTGAAATATTACGCACAGTTGCTTATTTTCTTTTTTACCAAAAACTTTATTGAACAACCATAAATTGCCTGGTACAAAATAGGGAGTCAAGATATTCGATTAGTTAGCGGACTCTAACTAAAGCTTGCCACAAAGACCAGCAAAAGTAACGAATGTGTCAAATATAGACATTTTAATTGGTTATTAATAAACTAATGTTTTCTGTGTCATTCTTGACTGAAAAAGAGGAAGTTGATGATGCTGCTGACTCGCCACTTAAAGGGTACCTATTATGGCATTTAAAATGTTCCTAATATTGTTCTGGGAGTCCCCAACAACAGTTTTACAAGCATGCAATGACAAAAAACCCTTTTGTTGTCTTATAATATGCATTTATTTTTACCTGATTTGCTCACCGACTCCCATATGAATCGTTTAGCGAGTCCTTTTTCCAAAACCCGCCTTTGCGTGACGCTAATCTGCTGTGATTGGTCAGATGACCTAGCCAAGTTGTGATTGGTATTCTCTGTGCAGAGAATATCGGAAACGGAACGCCCATCACCTTAAATGGGTTATGGTTTATTAATTTATACATAGTTCCCACAGGCGAATTAATGTCACGTGACCTCCCCGGAGATCTTGCCATCTTTGAGGGCAAAGCCGCTGTGTTTACCATAGGTTTTTACAAAGTTTTATCAGAGAATGTCGTTTTACAAACAAATATTTATTTCTGTTTATATTATTATGCAAATCATGAAAAGACAAAGTGAAATATATTATAAAGAGTCTATTAAAAAAGAAGACAGAGAGAGGTACAATGCGAAAATTTCATTCATAAATGGTGTGGATCCGTATGCAGTAACGAAGGAAGCACTGAGCAATGATTATGCAGCTTTGCCTCAGATACAGTATTTTCATGTGTGCAATTATCTGGTATTGGTGAGGAGTTTTCACATTGTGAGCAATTCCAAGTCTGGAAATCACTGGAGGCGTACGATCTGCTTGGCGTGTGGGTTGGTTCGGTGACGTCTGTCAAGTGCAATCAATGGAAAAATAACTTATCATAGCGAAGAAGCATCATGATGCTAATCTGTCTATTAAAAAGCCATAGCCTGCACAACTTAATTCATGTTCCCCTTTAAACAGTCACCGGTGCTTTCTGTGATATGCATGTACTTGCGGGCGTCATGGTTTGGTGCATGAATATAAAAATAAATAACTCGCGTGCAATTTAATTAATTTAATGCGGAACTACATTATATGCGGGTTCTTTAGGGACATAATCTGAGATCGCAGTGCTACAATGCTGAGATCAAACAGTGGAAACAATGTTGTTTTGTATGCTTTTAATACCTCGTCATTTTGTTCATACAGGACATTATTCAAACTGCAATGTGTTAACTTACACTCGCAATAAAAACAACATTGTGCTTTTGTCAAACAAATTCTTGCGTGTTTTGAGTGAGTTTCTTTCCTGTTTATCCTCCCCAGCCATAATCTCGCCGTTGTTCAGACAAAAGCTTAGTCTTCTCACATCCATGGATAATGACGGGTATAGTGTAAATCCCCGATTTAATCTGAACCTCCGGCACGATTTTATCATCCATTGACCCTCGTTCAACTCGTATCTGTTTCTTCTAATGTTTTGCCCGCAGCAATAGCGCCGGGTCAGCAAATGCCCGTATGTACGTGACAGTCATGTGGGAACTATGTATACTTGTATATATGAACTGTAGCCACTTAGTCTTCAAATGCTCCTCTCCTGGCAGATGAAAAAGTTCGCTTTTGCATCGCACTTCAAAACACAGCGTCTCGTCGACATGATTGTTTTCCGGTTTTCCCTGGCGTCTCAGAGCCGCAATAAGTGGGCGTTTCTTATTCAAATAACTTGTCAAGTTGACGTCAACTAGACAAAGGCAAAAGCATCGTTCGTTGAACGATTCATATCAGAGACTCAAAGTCGACTCTTACTTTTGAGAGACAATAACTTTGTATACGGTGAACTTTCATTTTTAAAACTTTGCAGGATGTTTTCGTTCACTTAGATCTATGTTACACACTACATGAAGGGCAATTTTCAAAACTCCATAATAGGTACCCTTTAACAGTATTGTGAACGCGCCTGTGGAGTAACGTAGGCTAATGCACTTCATACGGATTAGAGAGCTATCTGTTTCTGTTCGTTTTTCAAATTGTTGTTTGTCGATGTTGTTTAAACGTAGCCATTTCAAGATTTCTATATATTTCTGAGTTTTCGGTTCATTTATGAGACGAGCTCCAGTTCACGAAGCAATGCAAGTTATTTCGGCATTCGGGCGTCCACGTCCTGGTTATGGCTATTGTTTGCTATATATTTGCTTCTTATTTATTAAATCCAGGTAACTGGTTGATGAAACATTTATTAAAATAAAGATAAAATTGTTAAAAAATCGAAATTCACTTCAAAGAAGGGCTTTATACAAAACAGAACTTAATGTGGTCAAAATTAGGTCTCCCGATATAGCCTATTGCGCATATGCACGCGGTTCACTTTACATAATCAACAAATAAAAGAATAACATATTTAAACATAAATATTAAACTGAATACATTCTTTAATGGATTTAACACGTAGCCTACGCTTAACCTACAGAGAAATGTAATGTCGGAGTGGAACATTAGGGGTGCGTTTTTTTGAATAGCCAAAATAATCAAATAAATCCCATCGATCGTTGAATATTATTTTTGCTTTAAATCCCCATCCCTATAAAATACGAAATGTCTTTACCAGACAACAGACAAGCAGAAAAAAAAATTCAAGTAAATAATAAATAAAGGAATACAAGAGGCTCAAGAAGTTTCTGCCGCATTTATATATTATTATTATACAAGCAGTTCGGCAGTTGTTGTTGTCTGACACGTAGGGTGATGACAGCATCATTTCACAAAATATACGGATTGGCCGTACACACGAAAACGGCAAGGGTGTCGTTTTTAGATTTATCCACCTTGGACCCCGGTTTCAAAAATAGCGGTTTCAGCTCTCCCAAAACGCCGGATCCATGTGGACGAAATGCCAATACGATAAAAAGATGTATTCGGATCGCAGCGAAACGCGTCTTTGTGTGGACGGCCTAAGATGTAATGATTTAGAATTCATGTTAAACTGACATCTTCTAAACGTCTATTTGACTTCTGACAGGAGACATCCTATAGACGTATCTGGTAGATAAGCAAACACTCTCAAATACGTCTTCCAGATGTAAAAATCACATCAAAAAGACTATCTGTGGAGTGTGTGCCTCATGAAGCGCATGTAAGACAAGAGAGTAGAGCATCCTGATTGGCCAATTGAAAAAATAAAAAATAAATCGAGACTTTTAATCGAAACGTGACCTTACAGGTTTAACATGATACATTCTAAATCATTACATCTTAAAGACATCTTCTAAACGTCTATTTGACATCTGACAGGAGACATCCTTAGTAGACGTATTGCAGATGAGCAAACACTCTAAAAAATACATCTTCCAGATGTAAAAATAACATCAAAAAGACTTGTGCTATCTGTGGAGTGTGTGCCTCATGAAGCGCATGTAAACACTGCACATCAAATAGACATCCCCGTGATGTACGTGTGGTATTTGGGCGAACTAACCTTGCCTTGCTATAAAAGTCAAAATAGCCAATATTTGGTTACACTTTATTTTAGGTGTCCGTGATGCAGAGTAATTACTTAATTAATTACTTAGTAGTAAACATTGTAATAACATGTAACAAAATGTAATTAACATGTAACTAAGTTATGGAACAGCCTGTACTTACAGATTGTAATTACACTCATGTAATAGGCAGCTACTGTTACACATGTGTAACAGGCCGAGTCGGTTACATACGTGTTACCGACTTGGTACAATGTAACAAGTACTTAATATGTTACTAAGGTAAAAAGCCTGCAGTTACACATGGTCATTTTGTACCTTCTAAAATAAAGTGTATCAAGTACTTAAGTGCACTTCATGAGTATCTACATACCTTATCCATCTGAATTAACCCTCTAGTTCACAGCTTAAATACATGCAGTAGCTTCTTAATTACATTCAATTTACATAATATTACACAGGGATAAGCTACGTAAAATAAAGTGTATCAAGATTGTACTTAAGTGTACTACATGTGTATCTACAAACCTTATCCATATGTAGTTTAGTTTAAATTAGGCCTAACTCCCTCGTTCACAGCATAAATGCATGCGGTAGCTTCCTAATTACATTGCAATTACATAATATTACACAGGGATAAGCTACGTAAAATAAAGTGTATCAAGATTGTACTTAAGTGTACTACATGTGTATCTACAAACCTTATCCATATGTAGTTTAGTTTAAATTAGGCCTAACTCCCTCGTTCACAGCATAAATGCATGCGGTAGCTTCCTAATTACATTGCAATTACATAATATTACACAGGGATAAGCTACGTAAAATAAAGTGTATCAAGACTGTACTTAAGTGTACTTCATGTGTATCTACATACCTTATACACATGAAGTACACTTAAGTACAATCTTGATACACTATTTTAGAAGGTACAAAATGACCATGTGGAACTGCAGGCTTTTTTCACACCTTAGTAACATATTTAAATAGTTGTTGTTACATTGAGTAGTACAACATACTTTTTTATATAATTACATTGTACCAAGTCGGTAACACATATGTAACTGACTCGGCCTGTTACACATGTGTAACAGTAGCTGCCTATTACATGAGTGTAATTACAATCTGTAAGTACAGGCTGTTCCATAACTTTGTTACATGTTAATTACATTTTGTTACATGTTATTACAATGTTTACTACTAAGTAATTACTCAGTATCATGGACACCGTAAAAATAAAGTGTTTCCAATTAAGGTTTTTGCAGTGTCCTCTGATCTGAGAGTAAACTCTAGTGTAAAGATGCCATTCAGTCAATAGTCATTGATTGAGCAATTATTTTTAAATTATAACTACTCTCTATTTTCAGTGCCTGTGCAGGACCCAGTTGTGGGATTTATTGGAGGGTCTGTCGTTTTACCCTGTTCTGCTGGAAAACATCCACTTACGACTGAAGACATTACAGTCAGTTGGAGCCACAATAAGACCCTGGAAGTGTTTAACATTATTAAGGGTAAAGTCTCCATGGAAGATCAGGATTCAGTATTAAAGAACAAAACTGAAACCTTCCCTCAGGAATATCTGAATGGAAACTTCTCACTCAAACTCAACAATCTTCAACGCAATGATTCGGGAATCTACAAATGCAGCATCACGAATGAATTACTAATTCAGAGTGTGAAACTAGGTTTGTGAAAAAGACGTTAGATTCATTTAAACTAATAATGTTAAGATGATTAATTTTAATTGAGAATTTTTACTTTTAAATCACAGTGAAATGTTTTTATCAGTTATACTGAACCTAATGCAATTGTCTTTTGTGTCCAACAGAAATAAACCAAGGAGCTCAATTGAGACTCAATCAAGGAGCTCAATTCGAGACCAGAGAAGATTTTACTTGTAGTGGCTTTTCTTTCTGTTTCCATTCTGCTCTTTATGTGAGTATTGGCAGAAGGAACTACAATATAGCAACCTCAAAACAACCTGAGATCACCACATCTTCTAAGAATCAGCTGATGACGAAGCAGAAACTGGCACTGCAGCCTACAGTAACAATTCAGTTATTCCGCTTTTTGTTATTGTATATTTTATTAATTTTATATTATAAGACGGATCATTTCAGTCTTTGATTCTGATTGGTTGAGCTGCGTTTCGCACACCTACGACCACATTACTTTAGTGTTACCGCGTGACTGTTGCATGTGTTGCTTAGCAACCTCTTTGGAACAACATTGCTTGGCGGAGGAATAAATGTGTCATAACGTTATATTTTTTGTTGCTGGTATTATTTTATGAATAACTCCGCTCGCTGTCGTGCCTAACAACGCCCTAAGCTGTACTAAATCCACTGTAAACACGGCTTCAAGGGGGTTATTCCTTTAATTTATATTATTTTATTATTTTATACGCCATTACTTTTGACTATCTTGCCATGAAGACAATGCGATTAAAAAAAAGATAAACAAATACTTTTGGCCAAAATACTTAGCTTTTTTTTCCCTCAAAGTTGTTTACATTTTACTGAAGTCATTTAGCTTGTGCATTTAAAATACAGATACGTTGTGGAAGTATCAGTATGCAAGCTTGTTTCCGCCACAGAATGAAAAATAAAAAAGGTAATTGCGACTTTTTATCTTAAAATTCTGACTTTTTTTCTCAGAATTGCGAGATGTAAAGTCAGAATTGCGTGATATAAAGTCGCAATTGCGTGATTTAAAGTCAGAATTGCGAGTTATAAAGCAACAATTGCAAGATATAAAGTTCGAATTGCGTATTATAAAAGTCAGAATTGCGAGATATAAAGTCAGAATTGCTCGTTGTAAAGTCAGAATTGCGAGATATAAAGTCAGAATTGCGTATTATAAAAGTCAGAATTGCGAGATATAAAGTCAGAATTGCGCGTTGTAAAGTCAGAATTGCGAGATATAAAGTCAGAATTGTGCGTTGTAAAGTCAGAATTGTGAGATTCAAACTATTCTGAAGGGAAAAAAAGTTATTTTTCCCCCTTAGAATTGGCCTGATTTCTCGCAATTCCATGTTTATATCTCATAATTCTGAGAAAAATGTCAGAATTTCGACAAATAAACTCGCAATTATGTGTTATAAAGTCAGATTTGCGAGATGTAAACTCGCAATTGTGAGAAAAAAGGTCCGAATTGTGAGATAAAAAAGTCACAATTGCGACTTCATATCTCGCAATTGTTTGATGAAAAAGTCGCAATTATTTATTTATTTATTTTATTTAGTGGCGGAAACAAGCTTCCAGAGATCAGAGCTTCACAACTCTTGTCCAAGCACTTAGTCTCTCGAGACTGGACTAGTGTAATGCTCTCCTGGCTGGTCTTCCAGCTTGTTCTGTCAAACCTCTGCAACTGATCCAAAAGCTGCAGTGAGAGCGGTCTTTATCGAGCTGATGAGCGCACGTCACTCCTCTTCGCGTCAAATTCTGCGTTTGCCTACAGAACTACCACTGGCTCCGCTCCCTCCTACCTAAACTCACTACTCCAGACTTGTGTGACATCCAGAAGCTTGCGTTTAACATCGTCCTCTAGGTGCCGTCACCTCAAAGATAATAGCTCCACATCTACTAAATCTGCTGAATTATCATGTAGCTCTAAGATTTGTAACCAATTCCAATATTCGTACCCCTCATTGTTGCTTGTACCGAGTCAGTCGGCCATCTTTGCACAATCGCTGGAGCACTGGTATATTTTTCTTTTGAAGTCTATACTTTGTAAACTGCCTTATGTTCGATCTGAAATGTAATCTTCGATCATATGGGCAAATCATGTATGAAATCCCACGAACGCAAACTATCTTTCGCTGAAAGTGCCTTTGAATTTGTTGCACCTTTTTTCCAGTAGCCTATAAATTGCAGATTCAGCTATTTACCAAAGTTTTAAATTAGGTTAATGGACTAGGAGTATTAAATGCACATATGCTATCACTGAACGCTGCTGGTGATTATGTTGATGATGTTAAAGGTCAAATATGTAAGGATTTTGTAATAAAATATCCAAAAATCACTTGCACAGTGTGATATATTTCCTGCAGTTGTGTAATTACAATATCCCAAAAGCCTCCAAAGTTCTTTTATTTCAGAGAAATTCCAATTTTAAATAAGTGGCCGTCCCGGAAAAAAATGTCGCCTGTAAATTACGCAATATCCGCGCTATCCTCGGCTATCCTCGTGTCCGCTCGTATTGCCATAGCCATGACGTAACCATGGCGACAGACGCGGACAACTAACTGCTAAATGATTAAATGTAAATCCCAGTTGCGCTGGTGGGAAATGTTTTAACATTGCATTACAATGTGCCCCTATTATAACTATGCTATTGTATTCAAAATTGTATGAATTCTACTGGGAAACCATGAGAAAAAGATGAATAAAGACAAAGAAATTATGAATTGTTATTATGTTTTGAATTATGCTTTATAGCTGTGTTTTGTGTGGTTTGTTGTGGAACTCAAATTACTTTGTTATTTGTATAAAAAAAGGCCATTATTTTTTGTGGAAAAGTGAATAATTGTATCTTTTCTCAAAATATTTTAGATTGTCTTGAATTTTTTTTTATTAGATCAGGTAACATTTGTGTCCGTCACATGAACGTTTTCAACGCGCAAAAAACACATTAAAAAACGTTGACGAATAATGCGCGCTGATATTCGTTCCGGTGTGTACGGGCCTTAACACTGTAAATAAGTTATCAATAATGGCCTCCAGAGGGTGACAAAGCTTTGATAAGAAAAACTTGCATTTACAACGATTTGCTCTCGTTTTAGTTAACATGCTTGAGTTAACATTTGTTTTGTGCATTACTTTAAACTTAAAAAAAGATATTACTGTACAGTGAGAGAAGAATATTTGCTTTCTTTTTTTGGCACAACAATTAGAAACAGCCTGATGACTTTATTGACATGAAACTTGCAGTTAAATCATCTTGTTGATACTCTGATTATTACTAGATTATTCTGATTATCAGTAGATTATTCTAATTATTTGTAGATCCTCTGATTTGGTGTGATAACAGTGAAAGACTCGTCGGAAGAAATCGGTCCAGTGATCATTACAAAACTCCTGAGTTTGCACACCATTCTGAACAATTCATTAAAAGAAGCAACTCAGATTGTAGGTGCCAGGTTTGGGTTGATGTCTTTTATTTTGAAATTTTTACTTTCAGTTTGTTACCTCACTTGGGTTAGGTTACCTGCTAGTTTGTGTGTGGTTAGCATGTAAGGGGTGAGTAACAGTCACTTTCTGTTCAACCGTTTACATGTCAGCTAGGGTTAGAGGCTGTCACTCCGCCCTTTAATGATCCGTGCAAGAAAAAGTGGATGGCCCACTGGATAGTGGATGCCATCGGCTTGGCTTATGGCCCTTTTCCACTGCATGTTACGGTTAGATTCGAGTACGGCACGCTGTGGCGCTTTTCCACCGCATGGTGCGGTACGGTTAGGTTCAGTACGGCACGCTGTGGCGCTTTTCCACTGCATGGTACGGTTAGGTTCGGTACGGCATGCTGTGGCGCTTTTCCACTGCATGTTACGGTTCAGGTTCGGGACCCTGTGGCGCTTTTCCACTGCATGGTACGGTTAGGTTCGGGACGCTGTGGCGCTTTACCACTGCATGGTACGGTTTAGGTTCGGTACGGCACTGCATGGTACGGTTAGGTTCGGCATGCTGTGGTGCTTTTCCACTGCATGGTACGGTACAGTTAGGTTCGGGACGCTGTGGTGCTTTTCCACTGCATGGTACGGTTAGGTTCGGTATGGCACGCTGTTGCACTTTTCCACTGCATGGTACGGTACGATTAGGTTCGGCATGCTGTGGCGCTTTTCCACTGCATGGTACGGTACAGTTAGGTTCAGGACGCTGTGGCGCTTTTCCAATGCATGGTACGGTTAGGTTCGGTACGGCATGCTGTGGCGCTTTTCCACTGCATGTTACGGTTAGGTTCGGGACGCTGTCTGCGCTTTTCCACTGCATGGTACGAAGTTCGGGCAACGCTGTGGCGCTTTTCCACCGCATGGTACGGTAAGGTTCAGTACGGCACACTCTGGCGCTTTTCCACTGCATGGTACGGTTCAGGTTCGGACGACACACTGCATGGTACGGCTTAGGTTCGGCATGCTGTGGCGCTTTCCACTGCATGGTATGGTTCGGTACGGCACTGCATGGTACGGTACGCTTAGGTTCGGCATGCTGTGGCACTTTTCCACTGCATGGTACGGTACAGTTAGGTTCGGGACGCTGTGGCGCTTTCCCACCGCATGGTACGGTAAGGTTCGGTACGGCACACTGTGGCGCTTTTCCACTGCATGGTACGGTTCGGTACTGCACGCTGTTGCACTTTTCCACTGCATGGTACGGTTAGGTTCGGGACGCTGTCAGCGCTTTTCCACTGCATGGTACGGTGCGGTTCAGATTCGGCATGCTGTGGCGCTTTCCACTGCATGGTACGGTTAGGTTCAGGACGCTGTGGCGCTTTTCCACTGCATGGTATGGTACAGTTAGGTTCGGGACGCTGTGGCGCTTTTCCACTGCACGGTATGGTTCGGTTCGGGACGCTGTGGCGCTTTCCACTGCATGGTACGGTACAGCTCGCTTCGGCACGCTTTAAATGGTACCTAGTCTGTTGAGGTTCCAAGCGTACCGTAGCTGTACGAAAATGTGACGTGAAACACAGCAGATCACTGATTGGTCAGACAGAATCGTCACTACCAGCGTCATTGTATTTGCGTCCAATAGACACCGACAAGAGAAACCAAACCCGCTAGATTTAAATAGCCAGTAACAGCCACCGCTGTTATCGATCAGTCTATAATCCTACCCACTTTATAGCGGTACTAACTGCTGTGGAAAAGCAACCAAGCTAAAGCAAACTGAGCTGTGCCGTGTCAAGTCCAGAGTCGTACCATGCAGTGGAAAAGCACCATTACAAAGCACAAGTTCGTGCCCTGCCCGCTCAGGCTGCAATCTCACTCAACAAGAAGTGTTGCATCCTCCTGGGTGCTGGCACGTGGCTGGGCGACAACCAAACACGTTAGCTGAGGTTCTATAGCCTAGGTTGTGTTTTGGCCTATTTTTTAAATGGCCATTTTGATTTTAGCCTGGAAGTCAAGCTTGGAATGCTAAAAAGATACTTTTTTTTCACCAGTTTTGGTGTAAAGAGAAAGATGCTTAGAGAGTCTGCTGGAGTAGTATGACGAACATGTTTAAACTTGTAGGGTGCAGCTGAAGGCACATGCTTTCCCTTACTACTCCAGTGTATGATTGCAAAAAAACTTTGTAAGTTAACTTGGTTGCCAAGTCTGCAAACTGAAAACTTTATAAGTTAAATGTACATTTATAAAGTTTAAAGCACTTACAAAGTCAAGAGATCAGCAGAAGAGTTTAAAATAAGTTTTATATTTGTAGCATATTTACTTGGGAAAATTGTCTCAAACTTTGAGGCAAATAGCAGACATGTTACAAGTGAAACCAAAAAGTGTTACATGTGCATAAAACAAGGGACTGGTTTATCATGCTAAAATAGAACATAAAAGCAACAAAAAAGAAATGCATCCATAACATTTCTTTTATAAATAGGCTACATTCACTTCACAAGAACACAATGCAATCTCAATCACACACTTACATTTCACAAAAATACTCTAAATGATAAAATAAAGTAAATGCAAAAGCAAATGTCAGACAAATTAAAGTCCTAATATGCAATGTACATAACATTAGACATGTTACATTGAATAAAAAAGTAATACAAAAATAACTAAATGCTCATCATCAAAATGCAGCCTTATAAACACTTTTCTCTCTTCAAAAAATCTCCACAACACCACACAATTTATAGCCTGCTCTATAACATTAAAATATACATAAACAATAAAAAATAGATATTAATGAAATGACCTATTCTAAAAAAAAATAAAGATATGAACATACCGAACGGTGTCTGGAACCTGTTTTCTAAATGACGGATCACTTCCAAAATCCTGATTCTCCCACAGAATCACTTCCTTAGTTTCATGTACAAATGGTCCCTCCACACAACAGCAAAGGGCTCTTTAGTTACATTATGTGGTGCAGGCAGAAGTAGACGAGGAAGAATAAAAGCTTCCAATACAAACTCTTACACGATAACTCAAATAAGTACAGACATGCAGAAGGTTCACACACACCAACAGCGAAAAGACCAAGAATGACTGAACAGAAGGCATTAAACACACACACTGATGGCCAATGATTAACCAAAAGCAGGTGACACAGATAGTCAAGTCATTTTATTTGTATAGCACATTTAACCGATCAACAGTTGACCCAAAGTGCTGGAAAAAACAGGAAAGGCAGAAACAATATGCCTTAACAAATTCATAAAATGAGTACAGGGCTCCTTAAATACACTTAAATAAATAAATAAAGTAGAATTAAAAGCAAGAGAGTAAAAGTGTGTTTTCAGATTTGTCTTAAAACTGACAATTGTATTGCAGGACTTAATATGAAGTGGGAGGGAGTTCCAGAGTTTAGGAGCTATTACAGAAAAAGCTCTGTCCCTCGATGTGTCTTGGGGATAGCAAGTAGCTGTTGGGTTGTAGACCTGATCGAGTGGTCTGACAAGGGGGCTTGACCTTGTAGAGCTTTAAAAACAAAACGTATATTTTAAAATCAATTCTGAATTTCACTGGTAGCCAGTGGAGCTCAGCTAAAACTGGGGTTATGTGCTCATACTTTTTAGTGGTTGCAGCCGCATTCTGGACTAATCAAAGTCTATTTAAATAATGTTTAGTTAGACCTGTGTACTGAGATTTACAGTAGTCTAAGCATGAGGAAACAAAAGCATGAATTACTGTTTCAAGATCTTTCTTAGATAAAAAAGGCTGATAGAAACTACCTTTAACAACAGAGCTAACTTGTTTATTAGAATTAAGAGAACTATCAAAAATGACACCTAGATTTCTGGACCATATTCTGCAAATTTGATGACCAAGGGCCAAGGGCATTACTCCAGTGTTTTGAAGTGGGGGACGAGCCAAACAAAATCATCTCGGTTTTCTTAGAATTCAACTGAAGGAAATTTTCTGCCATCCATGATTTAATGTCCAAGCAATTTAAAATAGTATTGATATCAGAAGTACAACTGGGGGAAATGGGTAAATACAGTAATGTATCATCAGCATAGCAATGGTAACTTAAGTTGTGCTTTTCAAGGATGGAGCCAAGGGGCAGCATGTATAGGGAGAATAACGGGACCAAGAACTGATCCTTGAGGGACACCATATTTAATATCCACTGGAGGGGAAGAATGAGCACCTAGTTTAACAGAGAATGTTCTCCCTGTCAGGTGTGATTTAAACCAGCGTAAGACAGGGCCCTGTAGTCCGACACTATTTTCCAGGCGATCAATAAGAATGCCATGATCAATAGTGTCGAAGGCAGCGCTAAGGTCAAGGAGGATAAGTAATGCACTTGATCCAGAGTCAAGAGAGATGTCATTGTAAACTTTAAAGGGGACATATCATGCAAAATCCACTTTTTTAGCCCTTAAATGCTTTTTGTTGTATATTTGGAGTGTTTATAAGTACAGAAAAGATGAAATTATTCTCTTCAGGTGCTTCGTTTGTATCTTTATATTGTGTTTTGGTCATATTTTTCAACCTGTTCAGATTTTTCTGTTGTCTATGACGTTTTTTTAAGCAAGTACGTCACCGGTATTTGCAGCAGAACTGACAAATAAGGACATTGACTATCGGTCCAACACTGCAGCAATCCGCCATTATTATTTCTCGCTCCGATTTTGTAGTCCAAGCTCAATGATGCAGAAGTTACGAGAGGGCTAGTCAAAATGTTCGGTTGTTTCAGATGTAGTGACCTGAAGCACTTCAAGGATCCCCACTTCAACAACCTCAGCCAGTATACAGAAGGGTTTGCCGATCGACTTCTATCATTTAGCTGCTGTGTTTCCTGATGCTTTCTAAACGTTAAGTTATCATTTTATTATCAATACAGATTTTTAGTGGCAGTCATTTATCTTGTCAGTGTGTTTGTTTTAACAAGAGAAATAGTCGACTTTCACTAATAACACAACATAGTTTACTTACATACCTGCCTCCATATGAACTTAAGACGTTCTGCAGGTTCGTTGTCGTCATCTTTTTCAAATCGCTTGCTCAGGCTCGAATATGTAAGGTTTGATGGACAAGTCTTCCATTGTTGACATTTTGTTAACGTGTGAATAAAAATGTTCTTTGAAGCTATAGTAATCATATATATTAACAGAATAGGTACCTGTTAGTTTTTAAATAATTGCATTATAAATAATTTGCTTGTATATCTGGTTGTACCCCTATATTACCCTAAACTTAACATACACTGTAAAAATGAATATGCTTTATCTTTTCAATAGAATTGTGGAAACAGATTACAAGTAATATTATTAATTAAATTTAACAAATTAGAATTAAGTATTAAACAAATTATTCCTAAAAAGTTAACAATTTAAAACAAGTAAAGTTTACACCAAAAAAATAACTAAAATATCTCACTAACAGACAGACGTTAAAGATTAATTAAGAACTCTTTATTTTATATTGCCAACATTGAAGACACCTGATGTTAACAAGCAGAATCACTGGAGAAAAACGCAATTTTAAAACAAACACTGATCACAATAATGGTGACTTCAATTTATGTTTTTTAAGTTTTACTCATTTTAATGGTTAACTTTTAAGGAATTAATTTGATTAATTATTACTCAATTCTAATTTGTTAAATTTAATTAATAATTTTGCTTGTAATCTGTTGCCACAATTTTTTTTATTTGATAAAGCATATTCATTTTTACAGTGTATTGTTCCCTTATTCCTACACGGAGGAACACTAATTACAGAAACATACACCGTAATTTTTGTTTCTTACGCAGTTGTTTGCGGGTCGCTAAATAAAGTGTTACCTAATCTTTTCTCACAAGCTGTGCGCTGTTGTTTCCGCTCGAGCTGTTTCAGATCCTTATTTTATGTGTTCCCACATAAGACTGAAACACAAATCTCCTCCTATTTCCTGTTTATTGGTCTTGTTTATTGGTTCACAATTGTTAAATAATCTGCTTGTTATGCATATTCATAGAACAGAAACTTGCTTGAATAAACAAATTATCAGCTTATCACAAGGCATGTGTTTTACGTCAAATGCATATTTGTGGAAGTTTGACTTTTTCTAAACTGAAATCTGTCAACTTCAACACAAATGAAGATGAACATGGAATTCTGTCTGCTGTACAAGCACACAAAACAATACATTGCATAATACATGTTCCACAAAATAAAATCATCTTGGTTGCAGTTCCGTTCGTTCGACTGAATTCGTTCGAGTCTATGGGGCTGAACGGCTAAATGTGTCTCTTTCACCTGCTTGTCGTTGAATCAACATAGATTTTATTGCTGATTCCGCAAGTTCAATATAGATTATCGGTCAAAAGTCGAATGAACGAGTACTTATGTCCTTTTGATTTCTTACAGGTTAGGCCGTTGTTGGCCGGAACACGCTAGCATTATGCTATTGTGTGATGTCATCACATTTTTGAACGGATTTTTAGAACAGATAAGTGAACTTAAAAATGCAATTTTCAGCTGATTGTATTATCTTAGCCCTCCCTTTTGAATGCAACTTTCAAATTACTTGACAAAAAATTACATCCTGAGAAAAGTGGATTTCTGGGGGTGAAACCCCATTGACTCCCATTCATTCTGCACTCAAGCATGGACAGAGATGTGTTACTGCAGCCAGTTCAGAAACCGGAAGTAACCAGCCAGTGCCTATTCTCTTCAATTAGACATTCTCTGATCTTGCTGATTATGTACAAGTCAAAGCCTCATTGGTATAATTAATGAATCTGCTGATTGTAATAGTTGCAATTAATCCATTCTATATATACCTAGAAGCTGTTTCATTCCTGGCTTTAAATTTCTTTGAAAGACCTCTAGGCTGGACAACTACCATCCACAGCCACATATTTAGTCTAAGGTTACAGAATGAAATGGAGGTTACGAAATTCAGGCGGCCCGGCTAACAAAGAGTTTATGACATCGTTCCAGAACTTCTGTATATCAGAACATTCCCATAGACAGTGAATTACAGTTCCTTTACAATTTTGTCATTTTGTACATATATCAGGAATATTGCTGGACATATGATCGAGTTTTTCAGGTGTTATATAAACCCTTGTCATACTGTAATTTTAATCTGCATGTTTATAATTTGTTTTTGCGCCTTCAAACATGCTTCAGTCCATTCAAATTCCTGCGAGCCCGTTCTCATCCTTTATCGTCATATAGAACGCTATATGCAAAAACGGCGCTATACTACGCACATGGCGCCCTTTATCGTTAATATAACACGCGAACCCAAGGCGTAATAAATCCAATAAATCCTTTAGCGTAATATGAGACTACCCTACCCTACCCCACACCTAAACCTACCCATCACAGCGCGTGTTACTATTAACGATAACGGATGCCATGTGCGTAGTATAGCGCCGTTTTGTCATATAGCGTTCTATACGACGATAAAGGATGAGAATTGGAGCCTTCTTGTCTTGTATGTCTTTCCTCCATTGTGTTTAATTTGTCTACAGCAGACTCTTTAAAGTTAGACATAAATTAAAATAATTTGACAGTTGGCCCTTTTCACCTCTTTTCCAATTATTTCCTCTATTAATGACAGTTTGGGAATGTAAGACCTGGAAGACATTAAAACTTTTTAAGCTGTGAATATTTGAAAAAATGTTTTGAGGGAATCTGGTGTTTATCACACAATTCTTGAAGAAGTATTCCAGTATGACCCGGCCCGGTTCTTTTAACACTGCATTGGCTCATACGGGCTCCCTAATAATCCCCGTAGGCCTATACCAGGCCCGGATTGGCCATCTGGCAATTCTGGCACATGCCAGAAATGCCGGTGTGGTTTTCTATTGTTTTGGGCCGAGACACAGATAGTTGCGTGTTCTGAGTCAGTTAACACAGTCAGAGCGTAAAAATACGGGATATTTAGGATGCTGACGCGAAACAGACGTTTCGAAGCTTTGCGAGATCCCGAAGCGCAGATGAGTTCGAAACACTGATCCGAAGCTTGATTCAAAACACCTACGTCACGTGACTCCAGCTAAACGAAGCACCAGGTGTTTCATCAGGTGGAGTGCTCCGCCGAGTCAGGGTTGAAACCCGATGGTGGGTCAAAGACGCTGCGTTTACAAAAGTGTTTGGGAAGTTTGAGGATCCAGAAGGATGTATTTACATTGATGTTGTTGTTACACTCAAGGCTCTGAGCGAGAAAGACAACATGAAGACGACTGAGCGTGCGAAGGCCGACGGTTGTGCAGACGCTCTGCTGAAATACCAAACCATCACTGCCCAGACGTTTTTACCCATCTTCCAACAAACAACTCCACTTTCCAAGTTTTTCCAAACTACTGGAATGGATTTGCTCACGGCCCATCGCTTTGTCACAAGCACACAAGACAATCTGAAAAAATATGCATGGGATTTTAAGAGGGTAAAGACAGCAACAGACGCATTTGTGCAATGAGCCAATGGAGAATTAAATGTGTGTGAGACAGACGCAGAGGTGGAATATGGGCTGCCAAACCGGAGACCAAAGAAGACAAAAAAGATGCCAGGCGAGTTATGTGATGATGACACAACCATATCAGATGCTGACAGCAAGTATGAGGTACAAGTGCACAATGTCATTCTGGATACCATCATTGAAAGTATTTCCCGACGTTTTGCTGAAAACAGAGAACTGTACACAGATTTCGACCTTTTCGCTTGATCCCCATAATTTCAATGACTTGAAATGTAACGGTGTCTCAATGCCCTGAGCGCCAAACTGATCAGACACGATAGCAGAGCAACTCCTGAGGCCTTACAGGGTGAACTATAGCCTGGCTACGCACTGGGACAAGCTGAAGGTGTCTGTATCTGACCAAGATGAGTACTGAGGATGGAGATGATGAGCAGACTCCAGATGAAGAATGGGATGTGAACAAAACCTGCCAATCTTGCAGAACATGTCCCATCTGTTGTTATTATGTCCTACAAAGGTATCCGCTCACTGACTCCTACCATCTAATCGGACTTGGATACAAGTTTCTGTTAACTCTGTCTGTGACACAAGTTGCATGTGAGCGAAGCTTTTCCACGTTAAAGTTCATCAAGACTCGATTAAGGAGCACAGCGTCATCTTGAAGCCTTTAAGCCTTCAACATCTTGAAAAAGAGACTCTGGTTTCTTTGGACACGGATTGCATCATTGAAAGGGTCGCGGAGAAGAGCGCGCTGATGCAGTAAGGTAGGTCATGCTTCTTTTTATCATACCTGTATTTTCCGCACAATAAGGCGAAAAGTAGGTCTATTTAAGTTGAATGTGCGCCTTATAACCCGTAAATTATATTATAAAATATTATATATAATATTATTATATTATAAAATGTTATTATTTTATATATTTTAGAACATTTTTATATATATATAGGGCGGCACCACCTATAGCCTAATTCGTATTCATATGATTAGGCCCATTGATTCGTTTAATTTTACAGTGCCTTTTAATTTTAATTTTGCCTTATAGTGCGGAAAATATTCTATTGTGGTTTGGTCATGGTCCTTTTTCTTTATTAAGCAGTTGTGTTGTGTGCGTCGGGCCGCTGTGCCATGCTCGTGTGTGTTTTGGCCGCTGTGCCATGCTCGTGTGTGCTGTGAGGGTCCGAAATAAACTTTTTAGCTCACCTGCCACAGGGACTGGTAGATGAAAAAATCCACCAGCAAAGCATATTTTTTAACTGGCCAAAATAATAAACAGCCTTTTTGTGTCACATATAGGCTACATTAATTTATATATGTTATATTTAAATATTGTTGTCATTATATTTCTAGTCTATTAGCCTATTTTCCATTCTTACTGTTATATACACACATTTTACACACTTTACACACCATTAAAATCATATTTTTATTGCGGCGCCTATAATAGGCCTAGTTCTGTACAAATTAAATGTATTAATTGTATATTAAATAAATAAAATGTAAATAAATAATAAAATAATAAAATGTATACAATAATAATTATATACTAGCCTATAATTATATTTAAAAAAATAGTTTTACTCTGCCTATTTTTTTACTCCATTTACCCTGACTAATCCGATCAGAAACTGAAGGACTGGGAATATCCATAAACAATAAAAGGAAATATCAGTTGTTTTAACCATTCATTAAAATGAATCGGTAGGAGTCATTAGTTCACGAATTGGACGTGTCATCATCGGATGTGTACACGTTGTGTGATTATCCCGGCATGGCAGCTTGGACATCCAACAAGTTTTGTGTCAACACAGAAAATATTTCCTCACTAGATGGTTATTTTCGTTTATTTAAAGTGTGGTGAATATTTGACTATTCAATATTGACTATTGTGGCGCGCCACGGTCGAGTTTACTCGACAAGATGCGTCACTGAATAAAACGGCCGATTTTGTCAAATTGGGTGTCAAATTTCGTTCGACATCCCCTCTACTGGATGGCAGACATGTCATACTTCATCCCCGACTCAAAAAAACTTCATGTTTCTATACAAAATGAAAATAAAAAATAAAAATCCAATAAATTCAGAATTTTTCAATATCATTGTATATTCTTATTTATAATATTCCTCAACAAAATAGATTTTTTTAGTAATACATTTTTAATGCTTAAAGTCTTTAAAATATATTGTGTCCCTGAAATGAATGTCCCCCCTGTTACTCTGATGGAAAATCCCTCTGGACATGCCCCTTGACTGTTACTCTAATCACATGACTCTCAGGAATTCGAATACTTTTTGACTGCAAATTAATTCACTCTTTTTCAATGTTAAAGAGTGATTTACTGATGTGGTAAAGCATAACATGTCCACCCTGTTATGCCTATATATAGTGTAAACTTATAATTGTTTTTAATTTTGAAAATATGGTAAATAAACAGGTTAAAAATCTTCCTTAGTGATCACTGCACACTAGCTTGTTTATCATCATACACTGTAAAAAATAAACCGTAAATTTTACGGTAAAAAAACGGCAGCTGTGGTTGCCAGAACTTTACCGTTAAAAATACAGTAGGAACGTTAATGGTTTTACAGACTTAAATTCAAATTTACAGTAATAAACCGTATTTTATTTTCTGATAAAACGTTGATTTACCAACTTATTGATGTATTGATATCTGTTTTAGACCATTGAAATACACTGACAACCAACAATCATCACAGCAGTGATGAAAGTTACATGAGCAATCAGAGCTCATCACAAGAGAATACTTGTATAAAGCAATACTTATTCAAAGAAACTGCACAGTGTCATTCTCACAAACATTAAGCACCATCATGGTAACACACATGAAATTAAAAAATGCAATAAACATTAATTTAACAACATTAAATGTAACATAAAACCCTAATGTACATAACTGATTAGAAAAAAACAATAAAATTATGAGGAACCATAGTTATTTCAACAAAAATACATAAAATGTGAAGTGTGACGCAGGGAATTGTGGGAATGTCAATTTACGGTTTTTCACTGTAAATTATACAATGATTTGTTCTTTTTCACTTTCAAAAACTGTAAATTTAACAGTATTTTACTGTAAAATTATATCACAGTTATTTACCGTGTATAGTACGGAAACTTTCTGTTTACCAATTAACAGTTTTGCACTGTAGCATTTTTACAGTATTACCGTTAAAATCACAGATATTTTTTACAGTGTACGAGTAGCAATGGCTAACTTTAGCATTAAATGTCCACCCTGTTACTGTTTTGCACTGTTACTGTTTTGCACGGTAACAGGGTGGTAATATTGTAACAGTAGGTGTAAATGCTAAATAAATAAGTGTCTAAAGTGATTTGGTATTATAGTGAATTTAATATAATATTTATTTGTTATATATTTATTGTTGTTCAGTGGTGTGATGTCCACCCTGTTACCCCTCTGCCCCGTTTCCTCTGTGTTGGTTTAAGCTAATCAAATAATTTTAACAAATGTTATGCATATTTTTGTGGTTAATTTTAGGGAATGAAATGGCTAAATGAAATAATTTAAAAATTGGGCAAAATTCCATTGAAATGTCTTTTTGTTCTAAAAGAAATGTGATCAAATTACCACTGTGCCTTAAAATACAACAACTTTTTTCAAGATAATGCTTGTTAATGAAGACTGACGTTAAAATTCATTTGAAGGTTAAAGTGAGAGACATGTTACCTCTCAGAAAATGTAAATATTACATTAATTGTAAATTCAAAACATTCATTAATTGAGATGATAATGTCCGGTAACAGGGTGGACATTTGGCCTTAGCATGTGTGAAGAATCTGGTCAAAATTATTAGAGTCATATCCTGAGCTGGACCAATATATTTTTCTTGTATAGTGTAACAAGCCATTCTTGTTTAAATCATGGAATTTTTTACTTTTTTTGATGCGAATTTACCAAGCTGAAATGGCACTGAATAGTAGGAGACCCATTACTATTTTGTAATGAACATTCACCCTCCAGTGATTTTGAGATTTACTCGCCAAACGGAAAATCTACCCGCAATCGGCGCTTTGCGGGTGTTAATTTTCGGACCCTGTATGGACTAAAGTCTATGCGCCTCAGTCTTATATCATGACATGTCGTGTATGCCTAGACCACAGTGTGAAAGTCATTGCTGCCTTGTATGTTGTGTCTCAGTGGGAAAAAAATTTCAGATTCTGGGGACGTTTTTTAACGTCATCAATAGTTGGGCCGGTGAAAACCACAAATGCCAGGGCCGAATTTTGGTCGCAGTCCGGCCCTGGGTTAAATAGGTTAGGCAGATGACCTGACTTGACAATCAGTGCCATTTTCTGAGAGATGTTGAAACCTCAGTAAGGGATGAAGCTTTTGGTCTGTTATATCTTGCTCCAAAGGTCAAGGAGACTCATTACAAAAATATGTTTAAGATTTAACCAGCTAATGATTTTATACATAAACAATTTCATTTTTAGGCTTCATCATTGTTGTTTAGTTTTACATCTTTTTGGTTTGACATTGCTGTTTGTCAGTAAAAATGGAGACAATTCCTCCAATAACCCAACAATATGTGCTTTTTTAAGTAATGTTTAAAAAAACAACATAATAGCAAGTCTGAAATTCAATGTTTCTGTCAAAATATTTACTTTTTCTTTGATATCTATGGCAACTACCTGCTAACATTGCTGTCTTATGTACATTCATCCTCCAGAGGGCGTGTGAATGCTCCGAAAACTGAATCCACATTGGATGGATTTTATCTTACAGGACAAATTTGTACTCTAAAAGAGTCTAAAAGACTTTTACATCTATATATTCTTGGGACGTTGCAGCTGACATATACATGGAAACATGACCTATCAATCTTTCTGAAAACACAATCATTTTATGCATTCTTTTACAATATCACTATAGGGCCCTATAAAATCTGTTTTATTTTTTCCCAAATTCCATTTTTTCCCCAAATTCAGTTTTTTCCGTTTAAATTTTTGCAAATTCTGTTTTTTACGTTTTAATTTTTGGGAATTCATTTTTTTACCCTTTACTGTTATTTTAGTTGTAAAAGAGTGTGCTTTTTATTCCGTGATCGCAGAAATTATAGGGCCCTACAAATGTATTTGATTCTGGCCAGTGGTGAGAAAAGTAACATTAATAAAGCTGATTCTTCAGCAGTGATGCTGGTTCTTAAAGGGATACTCCACTTTTTTTGGAAATGGGCTCATTTTACAACTCCCCAGAGTTAAACAGTTGGGTTTTACCATTTTCGAATCCATTCAGCCGATTTACTGATATTTCAGTAAATCAGACAGTTTCTGGTCTCATTGACTTCCATAGTAGGAAAAAAATATACTATAGAAGTCAATGAGACCAGAAACTGTCTGGTTACTGATATTCTTCTAAAAATCAGAAAATCGGCTGAATGGATTCGAAAATGGTAAAACTCAACTGTTTAACTCTGGGGAGTTGTAAAATGAGCCTATTTCCAAAAAAAGTGGAGTATCCCTTTAAAGTTTCTCAATATTTTTTGAGAACCCCTTTTGACATTTTCACATCTAATGGTAAAAAACCCTTGTAATAATGTAAACTGCACTGCTATGTCATGCATTTATGAAAATTACCATTACTATAACCTTTCTCATTTACAATTATTTGCTAGGCTATTTGCGTACTTTATGCGTTATAATACAAAGATAATACAACAGATACAGATAATCCAATACAAACACAAAAAGTGTGCATGCACAATATATAGGCTAAATCTTTTTTTCTCAATGCACAAAACGATTTACCCATTTTTAACAATTTAAAATTAGGACATCTAACATCATTTTACCACTCTTCCTGTTGAGACAAAGATAATCGTGATCATTTGATGCATAAGGTCAAGCGAAAAACGATTGGTTACAAAGCCGAGACTTTATGGTTAATTGCTTGTAACAAGCAAGACCAGTCACACTTTACAAGACCATCTCTTAACACCTTTTGCATAGAGTGACCTCATATATGGTAAACTCCTAGTGTTAGCCACAGGTTAGCAAAGCTGTGCAGATGTAGCTATAGAAGTTGCAGACATGAACACAGAGAGAAAGAATGATGGTGAAGAATGATTTTTTAATAACAAAATACAGGATGAGGTGAGCAGGGTAGTGGAGATCCAAAGGGTGATCAGGATGGTGCTGGAGACAGGGAGATGGGTCCACATCTCACAAAATCAACAATCAAAGTCAGACAAGGAACTGAGGTAAAGAGTGTCTTTATAGTAGTGTGATGGTGAACCAAGGAGAGTGCTGGGAAATGAAGTGAAGAGGAAGGTGGTTAGGGTGATCTGTGCCAATAGAGCATCACAGTCCCGCCCACAGCCGGTGCCGGAAGTAAGAATTCAATACAATATCTCCATTGACAGTTGGGGTATAAGCCATAAAACGTAACCATACATGGTAGACTTAAAACCAGCTACGGCTGTACTAAGCCATTGTATATGCTCATATTAACGCCAAAAGTTCATGGGGCACTAACCTTGTTTTAAGATAAATGCCTTTAATTTGCGATGTCTTGAATAAGTACTTCATTACCCACAATCCTGAACAATCTCACAGTGATGCATCTGATTGGTGGAAGTCGTGTTACTGTCTGGTTAAACCCGCGAAGGTCCGTGAAGACTGAAGAGCGTGTAATGACGTAGGGCTAAGTTCATTGGTCGCACCTCAGAAACGCCCCACGCCATTGGATGTGCAGTTGCCGCAACATAGCCTATGAGTGAGCCAGATGCTCATTGTGTTAACTGTGCAGCTGCAAATGCGCTTTACATATAAGCTTCAGTAAATCGAGGAAAAGGAGTTTCCCTGCACATTCACTATATAAAATTCACTGTAGGAAAAAAGTTCACGTGGCCGTCGTCAGATTTGGAAGTCACTCAAAAGGCTCTTTTACGGTGGCTTCAGTTGACTTCAGTTTTTTCTAAGTTACTTCCACCGAACAGACAGCATAATCTATTATCAATTCTAGGAAGTATGTTATTTTCCTTGCCAAGGAAGAATAACTTTTGCTAATGTACTTGAAGAGTAATAGCATGCCACAAAACCAAAATGTTTCAGAGACTTTGATTTGTGTGCAACCAACACATTGACCGAGAGAGAGAGAGAGAATGGCAAGGTTACAATCAGTTAACCACAGCCTATGAGAAATATTAAAGAATCTGGGTCACCTTAAAAAGAGGAACACATCTACAGGCAAGACAGATACTTGTGTTGACTTTGGTTGCAGAGATTCTTAATTATTTTTGATAGAAGTGCGCTTCATTCAGTTCTTCTGGATGGTCCACGTTGAATCAAACAAAGTTAACTTGAAGGTAAAATAGCCGAAGAGGTCAGAGAAACAGTCTAAAAAGAGATTGTTCAATGATGGGGAACTCTTTAAAGGCAGTCAGTCACACCCATTTCTGGCACAAAGGCCAATCAAGCGAAAGTCTTTGTACTATCTTCACCCTATTTGCATATTTATGTTGGCCTGAAGAATTTGTGCAGTTTTGCACAAAAGACTGGTAAAACTTCTTGGCATTTTATCATAACATATAATATACACCATAAATTATTAAATGAAAAGAGGATTATTTTGAGACCAAAGAGATCTGTAAACATTAAAAACAGCAATACTAAACCCTGGATTTCAGCATTTAAGTTACCCTAACTTAACTAAAGAATCACAACAAGGATAATATATCATAGGGATACCTTAACCACCGTGCATAGAACTAGTGCATTTTAAAATGTGTGAACTGAACTTTGAGCTAGTTCATGTACACTGCACCCAGCATACATCTAAAAACCCAACAGAATATAAATGGCATTTTATTAAATGCAGTGAGAAATGTGGTCATTGGTTGGGTATTCTTGCTTTCAGCAGCTGTAGAGGTGCACTGGTGCTGTTGACTTGCAACACAACAGGAAACCAATAAGCAGAATGCAAACATATTGCTGTTGTCTTTAAATTTAAACAATTCTACACTCAGAAACATTATCTGTGGAACACAAAAGAGAAAAAGATGAAAAATAAGAATTTCATGGGGTCCAATATTTTGGACCCCATGCATTGTCCGTGCATCACAATAGTCACTTCCTTTTTAACAGAAGAGTAAGAGATGCAATTCTTTCAGAGGAACTAATCACAATGATCAGTAGACCATTCAACAGATCAACTATACTATAAGAGGCAACCATTAACGGGTTTTACAGAAAAAATAATCACTGACTGAACTCAACAAAGATGTGCAGTCTGCCGTCATTGCTGTATTTCGGAGAGACGTCTTTGGTCAAACAGTAATAAAGTCGCAAATCATCAACTGTGACATTATATAAGAACAGGCGATGTTTAGTTTGCACTGAAATTTGTGTCTAAATCTATTATTGTAGTAATGAGTTGTAGATGAGAAAGTGCATAATTTCAGAGCCAGGGAATCTGGTAGTTTTAGTAATAACCAAAGTAACCTTCTTACATCAAGATCACAGTTTATCGTCATATTTTGACCCAAACTCCTCACACCATGAGCAGGTCTGTGAAATAACACACACAATATGGATCATTATTTTGTCATTAAACATCATAATCTTTAATTAATCTGAGAACACATGCTCTTTCAGGGTCTTAAACACTTTCAGATTGACCTAGTCTTACTTTCTCATGAAACTTTACCTCTATAGCTGTAAA
This sequence comes from Hybognathus amarus, assembly GCA_030378365.1. NCBI lineage: Eukaryota > Metazoa > Chordata > Actinopteri > Cypriniformes > Leuciscidae > Hybognathus > Hybognathus amarus. The sequence continues at coordinate 170,073 of JAQIUQ010002096.1, forward strand.
ACGGTTATTCACACACATCAAGAGGAAGTTAAAGTCAGGCTTGGTCTGACCACACGTGTAGTGTTTTATTCTGTTGCATATCACAATGCATATAGCCTAGTCTTTTTTTGTGAAAAAAACCCCCAAAAACAAATCATATTTCATACTTATGACTCAAGATACCACCAATTAGATATTATCTTCAACTGTAGCCTATACAGCCATTAGATAAGTAAACGCTAATGACGGTTTTGGCAGTCAGTAATTTGTTACACAAATTGGTCTGTGGTCCAACTGTGGTCGACACAAACCATGATGTTCACCAAAATGTTTGAACCATGTCTATTATTAAAGTAAATAAGCCCGGATTGTATTTCTTTCACTTTTTATAGTTTGTTGTTTTTACACCACCAACCAACAGGGGCTAACAGGCTATGATAACCCACCCCTATATACTCAACTAAAAATCCTTTTTCTTCTTCGTTTAGGGGTAAAACGAAGTTCAAAATATACGAGCAGGGAACTGTTATGGAACATCTGATGTCGCCAACGCTGCTAAGAATGACGGTTAAATTTAATAAGTAAATGTGAATGCGCTCTTTCTCAATAACAAAATAAACACAACAAAACAACATCTGACCTTAACCGCCTAAACAGGCCAACTGAACACGAAAAAGGTTTTCATGTGAAAGAAGACGGAGCCTCTGTGCTTATTACGTAATCGTCAAGGACCAATGGAAGTAAAAATTAGTTTACCAGCTTTGGCTGTTTCAAACTCCCCAAACCAACTTCGTTTCGCATTTTGTTCTTAATGACATCACACCAAATCGTTCTTCGATTTCGCTTTAAGTATACCAGGGCTTTAACTCCTGAAATATTTGTTCGGTTTTGTGGAAGCTTTTTAAAGTTGGACACGTACAACAGAATAGATCCCTGCAAACATGCTGGCTTTTTGCAGACACAGTGGGCTAGGACCAGCCCACACCAAACCTGAAACAGGCCTACAGCTTTGGGCTCACCGCAGGTTCTCTGTGAGCAGCCAACATTAGCGGATTGCCCACATTAAGGTCATGATGGCCCAGTGTGGGGTTTTGTACCTTTGGGCCCATGCAGGTTTTGTGTAGGCAGCCCGCTTTCATTTCCCACACTTTCATTTGTTTGGCTGCTTTTTAAAATGTGATGTGAAATTCAATAAGACCTTCCTATTATGAGGTCTGAAAGACAACGCATGATCCCTTAAACTCATGAACAAATCTTACTTTAAAAAGGGCTTTTTTTACTGGATATGATGTATGAAATAGGGTTGAAAATGAACAGTGTTATAGTTACGTCAATTGCAGCTGGGCGTGTATTGTCATTGCAGAAAAATGCCTTTGGATGTCAGAATCGGAATGAAAAAAAGATGGGCTTCATTTTTATAGAGTACAGTTGGCATTGTTGAAGACTCCCAAATATAGACAATGGACAAAGCCAAACATAGACAACAGACAGACTGATAAAACCTGCAATGATTACCTGAATGTTAAAGCATGAATTTGATGTAAAGATGATTTCCATTACACGAGAGTAGATGTTAACTTCATGCTGACTTGTACTAGGCTTTCGCCAAGATAAGCAAAACTAAGACGTAGCTTTACAGTAACCTATGCTTCTCCGTCCATTACGCTTCTTTCCATATGGTGGTGTGACTCCTCTTCTGTCCGGCGTTAACGGCTGCAGTGTACAGTACTTGGCGCATCAGCACACACGACGGCTGCAACTACAGTGTGGTCTCCCTAGTGGACCAACACGACAACCGTCTGGATTGAGCAGAGTAGGGGACATCTCTAGGGTCTTCAAATGGGCACCTTCCGTCGTCAGTGTTTCGTCGACTAGCCCACAACACCTCAAGAGGGCTCGACAGTGACTCTGGTTTCCCAGATTCACCCCTTCCGTCCCCCACTCAACTCAGCCCAGCTTACTGACCTCTACATCCCTCCTGCTGCTGAGACCTAACCGCAATCTCTCCGCAACCCAACCATATGCGCCAACCCGTTTGACTAAATCTGTCGAGCCCCACTGGTGGGTTAAAAGAAGTTTTAGTAGCAACGGTTCCTTATGGCATACCACCTACCGCAAAACACAATATCTGGCCAACCACATGCAATATACACAGGAACGTAATGACTGTAAATACTATGCAACCTATACAAATAAACCAACAGACTCTTCAAGTTATTCAAGAATTCTACGAAACCATAGCGTGGCCGTCCTGTACACAGCCAACCAGAATCTTTCTGTCTAAACCACAGCCAGTTGCTGCTCCTCTCTGCTGCTTCAGATAATTTCTTTACTGTGCGACGCAACTCTTGGCCACTGAATCCGACGTCTCTGTGGAACCGGGTTGTAGAGTGTGCCACAGATCCTCGACAACCCACTTCCACTGGATAAACCTGATCTCTTTATCCTCGTTGTCCTGCTTCAGTGGCCAGTTGAGCATACCACAGTTTCTTCCTCTCATATGCCTCATCTACCGCATCTTCCCATGGCACTGTCAACTCTATCAGTTGTTCTATGCGTGCTGATCCAGACCACAAAAAAAATATCTGGTCAAAGGTTAGTGGAAGATGAGTTAGTGAGATGGTTAGTGAGAATTGGTGTTAACACCTTTTCTTAGTGGTTGCTCGCCTGGGCGGAGGAATATTGGCTTCTGCGTGTAATGTTTTGCTAGAACAGCCGGCAACTTTTTGGTCATGCTACGCTTGCCTTCCAATGCTAAAGCCAAACATCGCAGTACTTGGTCATGGCGTCAAGTAAAACCTGACCTTGGCCAAGAGCCACCTTACATTCTGTCAGAATGCGATGATCCTCTCCTACCCCAACATGGCATCATTACTTTTGCGTAAACATACATAGGCGTGTTGTACATAGACACGGAATAACTTGGACATTTAACGCCGTAGATATACACGCGGATAGCTCAAAATGCATATAGATAACACGCCACTTGACTTGAAAGTGGCGTGTTATCTATATGCATTTTGAGCTATCCGCGTGTATGTCTACGGCGTTAAATGTCCGAAGTTATTCGCGTGCTATGTACAACACGCCGTTAAATGTCCAAGCGAAATGAAGCAAAATGTAGATCTACATCTGGGGAGCGATATTTTTTTCCTAGGATGGTAGGGGAAGACTCATAAATGCTATTAACCCCAGTGACGGGTAGGTTTAGGGATGGGTTTGTGGTACGTCATATATTTCTATATACAGTAATGTAACGTTAAGTCAATGGTGTTCATAAACACACGAAAAGCAATTGTGCGTGTTGATAGCATGCCAAAAATGGAAATGCGAATTGACGTGTCATATATACGCCATTTTATGAGATCAGTCTGCCTACCCAGAGGTTTAGGTTCTGTGGTGATGGGAGAACATCATATATTGACCTAATAAGGAAACCGATCCTACTCTAGATAAATAATGTAGTAAATAATATCCACATGCAGTTCATATGGGACATAATGTACTATAGTCACAGCATGACATAATATTGATCTGTTTCACAGACAGAATAATGAGTTTATATCTCTCAATTCTTCTGATTCTGAGATATAAACTCGGAATTGTGACTTGAGGAAAAAAAAGTCCAAAATGACGTATTTATTATTTTTGAAACCTTTTATTCCGTGGCTTCCATAGACCGCCACAGCAGAACAGAGAGTTTTTGTAACCAGTTAGGGTCCGCCCACAAAACACGTCAATGCTGTTCGCAAAGACACAACTGGACTGTTATTCTGTAGTCAAAAGAAACATTTACGAAACATGGCATTTTATCTTGGCGCTTTACACCGCATGCATTATAAAGATTTTTTGTCTATCTCTCAAAGTCTTATTCTCATGGGCATACAATTAGGTTTGGCATCAATGGCATATAAACAAAATATAAATAAACTAGCAGGAGTGACTCATGACTAGAGCTGTTTCTATCAAGTGACCAAACTGTGAAAAAGTTTGTTTCCAAGGAACCATGCCACCAATGTCAACCACAAAGAAGATATGAGCCGTAGTGGGGGTTTAAATAGCTTAAAAAAGGTTAAAAACTAGTAATACACAAGCCATTGAAAGCTTCTGATTATGAGCTACGTGTCAAATCTTTATGAAACATAAAAGTAGCAACATTTGAGAAAAACAAATTTTATATTCAGACGTGTCATTTGATCTGTGGTAAGATTAAGGATTATTTGTTGCAAGTTTCATGAAACTGGGCTAAGAAGCTGCTTCAGGCCCAAAAAAAACAAAAACAGTTAGTCTGTGGTTTTCATGCACCTTCCACTGCTACTCTGAACAAAGAAGAGCTTTACAAGCAAGATCTCCATTCAAAACAGCATCATTTAATGCCAGACCAGAACAGTTTATTATCTACAACACTCATGTACATTCGACCACACTGAATGCTTACACAAAACAATTCATTAAGAAGCAAAACAGTAACACACAAAGACATGCTTGCAAAATACTCTGGTGCAGATCAACCTCGTGGTTAAAACCACCAGTCGTGGAAACACCCGTTGGACTCAACTTTATAACTTAGCTAAACAGGTTGTCTTTGTGACAATTTCCTCTTGTGGAAAATAGCCCCAGTGTCCACTACTTTCAGCACTTTATGTTCAACCAATACGCATTTTAATTCTACTTTTCAACTTTAAAGGGATAGTTCACTTTGAAATGATTTTTTGGTATGTTTTAGCTTACCTCAAGGGCATCCAAGATGTAGGGTGTCTGTTTCCACAGTATTTTCAATTTTGATATTTTTAGGTCAAACCGTTGTGTCTATCAGTCATATAATGGAGGTCTATGGGGTCCACCTCAAAGAGCATGCACAGAGAAGTCAAAATTAAACATGATTTAATGACTCGTGAAATGTAAGTATGATGGCCTAAGACATGAAATTGAGCGGTTTGTGTGAGAAACCGAACAGTATTTATATAGTTTCTACCTCCTGTAACCAAAGCCACAAAGTGCCCGCGCCCTCAGATCACTTGGACGTGGCTGTGGTTACAAAAGGTAAAAACTATGTAAATACTGTTCGTTTCCTCACACAAACCGCTCGCTTCGTGTACTTACATTTATGAGTCGTTGAATCATATTTCATTTGGACTTCTCTGTGCATGCTCTTTTAGGTGGACCCCATAGACCTCCATTATATGACTGACAGACAAGAACGAGTTTGACCTAAAAATGTCAAAATTGAAAATACTGTGGAAACAAAGACACCTACATCTTGGATGCACTTGAGGTAAGATAAACATACATTTCAAAGTGAACTATCCCTTTAACTGTTGAGTGTCAAATGATAAAATAAATCAACTAGTCAAATAAATAAATAAATAATACTGTCTAATACACTATGTTCATACAAGTATGAGTCCATGACAACAGATTTTGTTCAACTTTTTCAAATCTGATCATGTTCATTTACTCTGCATTTGATATGAATCAGAATACGCAACTAAAGGGTTTAAATCCATGAATTCCCACAAATAGAAGTACAGAAATGTTAAACTTTATATTTTTATATACACACATGTTTTATATTATAAATCACTAAATATCATACATTATTACGTTTTCACTGGCTGTAGAAGAGAGTAGATCTCATCCTGGGAAGGCCTGCTTCCAGCGGGAGGTATGGATGATTCGAACTGCAGCATACTGAAAGATTAAGATAGCAATGAATATATGTAATGTAAGGAATAATGTACAGCCAGGCCATCATTATCATAAAATAAATCCTCCGACATGTAGATGTGTCTTGAACGGGTTCACTTTGCAATAATCAAATTCAGTCTGTATAAATGGACATGAAATGGAGTTCTGACAAATTAGAAGTGCAGTTATGAAACTATAGTGGAATTAACAACAGTCAAATATGCATTTTAGTGTTCGTTATACTACTGTAGTTTTTTAATCATACTCATTTAAAATCTACAACACTATTTGAAAATAGTATGCTAATTTTTTTTTTTTTTATTTTTTTTGGTTAAATGAAGCTAATACTCATTACACATTATTCTCACCTGAGCTACAGTGGCGCTTTGGTGGTTTCTTCTGAACTATTTTTAGATTTAGCATGAAGGCAGTTCTTCACCACACCTGAAGAAAACAACAGTGAATAAACATTTCCGTATCACTACACTTTTTGACGGATTAAACAAACAAAATGAAAACTGAAATTAATACTGATATACAATAGGATATTGTTACATGTGTGTAGATCTTGTCTACTAGTGAGTTCAGTCACCTTCATTTATATAGCCTATAGCACTTTTAATAATACAGATTGTTTCAAAGCAGCTTTATGGTGACAATAGGAAATTAAAGAGATTCAAAGAGACTTTTACTGTAGTAAAACAAGAACAAACCTATTAATGCAAATGATCAGAAGCACATTCAGCAGGACCGATATTAAGATGGTCGTATTTCTCCATGATATCTGGTGTTGTGGAGCGTCTTCTGTCCGATTCCTGTCGACCGAGTCTGTAATATTCTTTTGGACAAAGTCTGTAAAAAGTTTGTAGTTCAATCTTTCAATTTCAGTCTTTAACAGAACAATAAAACTATTATTAGTTATTCATACAGTATATTCAATATGTACTCCATCATGTGGTTTATAAAGACATGAAATGATAAAATAACTCACCGCTGATGTGAGATTTTGGTGCTTGTTGCTGAATTTTAGTAGTTCACTAGTTTTCACACAATAATAAACTCCTAATTCATCAATGGTGATATTCTTGATGAACAGACGACTGTTATTTTTCACTGAGTAGTTGTGTTTATAGATGATGTTTTCATATTTACCTCCTCCTTCATATGTGCTGAGGAAAGTGCGTAAGATAAACACTGGAGGATTCGATCATTTCTGTTTGTACCAGTAAATCTCCTTATATCAAGATCACAGGTTATAATCACATCAGATCCTAAAGTTACTGGTATGTTTGTTAGACTCTCTGAGGCTTGATACAACATGAACAGATCTATGACAGAAAGAAAAACACATTTATTAAGATAAAATATCAAAAGAAAACTGACTCAATCAAATGTGTGATGAGAAACTCACAGATCTGCAGCTGTATGATCTTCATGATCTGATCCAGATGAATAATATCTGCTATAGTGATCATTTACACATCTCTGTGAGCGCGAAACACAAACCTCGACCACACAGACGAGGAAGTCAGAGATGAAATCATGATTGCACAGCACTTATTTATTCATTTATTTTATTTTGTTAATTAATTTTGAAATAATTTCAACATTATATGATGCAGGCTGGATTATATCAAAGTCCCCTTTCTACAAATATTAAAAAAAAACAACCAAACATTTAAACTCCATTTAACGCATATTTATGATTTGCATAACACCACTAACTCTTGTTGGAATGGTTTAAAATTACCTACACTTAAGTATATAATTTAGCCAAAAATCACTGACAAAAAATTCAACTCTGGGTTTGAACTCTGGGCTGTGCATTTGCAGTTTGAGGATACTACCAGCAGGTGATAATAAAGTACTAAATATCCTAAATGTGTAAATGCAATAGAGCATACACTGATTTACAATTACAGTTACTAACTAACATACAATAAGAGGCCCTTGCAATTGAACAGAACTGGAATGTTTTGGCTAAGAAGAGTGTAAAAATATTTCCCAAGTCAAGATGTGCCAAGCTGACAAAGTCCTTTCCAAACAGTCTTGAGTGCTGTAATAAAATCAAATGGTTCTTCAAATTAGTATTAGTTCAGTGTACACAATTATGCAGTAAGTAAAAAAAGAAAAAAGAACTTCTTTTCGTTTGGTGGGGACGATACAAACAGAATTACCCAAACAACAGTTTCAATATACAAATATATATTTATTACAATCTCTGATTACAATGATAAAATGAATAAGGTGCTCCGTACGCACATACACACAGTTGGGGTAAAATCTTTGCGTGGCAGGGGGAGCTGCCACTGGACTAGTTTACATGCGCCTCTCACTGTCACAGTTACATGTGCCACGTGCGCCTGCCACTGGACCAGTCACCGTTACATGCGTCTGCCACTGGACCAGTCGCGTTACATGCGTCTGCCACTGGACCAGTCGCCGTTACATGCGTCTGCCACTGGACCAGTCACCGTTACATGTGTCTGCCACTGGACCAGTCACCGTTAAATGCGTCTGCCACTGGACCAGTCGCCGTTACATGCGTCTGCCACTGGACGAGTCGCCGTTACATGTGTCTGCCACTGGACCAGTCGCCATTACATGCGTCTGCCACTGGACCAGTCGCCATTACATGCGTCTGCCACTGGACCAGTCGCCGTTACATGCGTCTGCCACTGGACCAGTCGCCGTTACATGCGTCTGCCACTGGACCAGTCGCCATTACATGCGTCTGCCACTGGACCAGTCGCCGTTACATGCGTCTGCCACTGGACCAGTCGCCGTTACATGCGTCTGCCACTGGACCAGTCGCCGTTACATGTGTCTGCCACTGGACCAGTCACCGTTAAATGCGCCTGCCACTGGACCAGTCACCGTTAAATGCGCCTGCCACTGGACCAGTCACCGTTAAATGCGCCTGCCACTGGACCAGTCACTGTTAAATGCGTCTGCCACTGGACCAGTCGCCGTTACATGCGTCTGCCACTGGACCAGTCGCCGTTACATGCGTCTGCCACTGGACCAGTCGCCGTTACATGCGTCTGCCACTGGACCAGTCGCCGTTACATGCGTCTGCCACTGGACCAGTCGCCGTTACATGCGCCTGCCACTGGACCAGTCGCGTTACATGCGTCTGCCACTGGACCAGTCACCGTTACATGCGCCTGCCACTGGACCAGTCACCGTTAAATGCGCTCTGCCACTGGACCAGTCGCCGTTACATGCGTCTGCCACTGTACCAGTCGCCGTTACATGCGTCTGCCACTGGACCAGTCACCGTTACATGCGCCTGCCACTGGACCAGTCACCGTTACATGCGCCTGCCACTGGACCAGTCGCCGTTACATGCGCCTGCCACTGGACCAGTCGCCGTTACATGCGTCTGCCACTGGACCAGTCACCGTTACATGCGCCTGCCACTGGACCAGTCACCGTTACATGCGCCTGCCACTGGACCAGTCACCGTTACATGCGTCTGCCACTGGACCAGTCACCGTTACATGCGTCTGCCACTGGACCAGTCACCGTTAAATGCGTCTGCCACTGGACCAGTCACCGTTAAATGCGTCTGCCACTGGACCAGTCGCCGTTACATGCGTCTGCCACTGGACCAGTCGCCGTTACATGCGTCTGCCACTGGACCAGTCGCCGTTACATGCGTCTGCCACTGGACCAGTCACCGTTACATGCGTCTGCCACTGGACCAGTCGCCGTTACATGCGTCTGCCACTGGACCAGTCGCCGTTACATGCGTCTGCCACTGGACCAGTCGCCGTTACATGTGTCTGCCACTGGACCAGTCGCCGTTACATGCGTCTGCCACTGGACCAGTCGCCGTTACATGCGTCTGCCACTGGACCAGTCAAAGTTACATGCGTCTGCCACTGGACCAGTCGCCGTTACATGCGTCTGCCACTGGACCAGTCGCCGTTACATGCGCCTGCCACTGGACCAGTCACCGTTACATGCGCCTGCCACTGGACAAGTTGCCGTTACATGCGCCTGCCACTGGACCAGTCACCGTTACATGCGCCTGCCACTGGACCAGTCGCCGTTACATGCGTCTGCCACTGGACCAGTCACCGTTACATGCGCCTGCCACTGGACCAGTCACTGTTAAATGCGCCTGCCACTGGACCAGTCACTGTTAAATGCGTCTGCCACTGGACCAGTCACGTCACATGCGCCTGCCACTGGACCAGTCACTGTTAAATGCGCCTGCCACTGGACCAGTCACTGTTAAATGCGTCTGCCACTGGACCAGTCACTGTTAAATGCGTCTGCCACTGGACCAGTCGCTGTTACAAGTGTCTGCCACTGGACCAGTCACCGTTAAATGCGCCTGCCACTGGACCAGTCACTGTTAAATGTGTCTGCCACTGGACCAGTCACTGTTAAATGCGTCTGCCACTGGACCAGTCACTGTTAAATGCATCTGCCACTGGACCAGTCACCGTTAAATGCGCCTGCCACTGGACCAGTCACTGTTAAATGCGTCTGCCACTGGACCAGTCGCGTTACATGTGTCTGCCACTGGACCAGTCGCGTTACATGCGTCTGCCACTGGACCAGTCACCGTTACATGTGTCTGCCACTGGACCAGTCGCCGTTACATGCGTCTGCCACTGGACCAGTCGCCGTCACATGTGTCTGCCACTGGACCAGTCATCGTTACATGTGTCTGCCACTGGACCAGTCACTGTTAAATGAGCCTGCCACTGGACCAGTCGCCGTTAAATGAGCCTGCCACTGGACCAGTCACCGTTAAATGAGCCTGCCACTGGACCAGTCGCTGTTAAATGAGCCTGCACTTGGACCAGTCACCGTTACATGCGTCTGCCACTGGACCAGTCACCGTTACATGCGCCTGCCACTGGACCAGTCACCGTTACATGCGTCTGCCACTGGACCAGTCACTGTTACATGCGTCTGCCACTGGACCAGTCACCGTTACATGCGCCTGCCACTGGACCAGTCACCGTTACATGCGCCTGCCACTGGACCAGTCACCGTTACATGCGCCTGCCACTGGACCAGTCACCGTTAAATGCGCCTGCCACTGGACCAGTCCCTGTTAAATGCGTCTGCCACTGGACCAGTCGCGTTACATGCGTCTGCCACTGGACCAGTCACCGTTACATGTGTCTGCCACTGGACCAGTCACCGTTAAATGAGCCTGCCACTGGACCAGTCGCCGTTAAATGAGCCTGCCACTGGACCAGTCACCGTTAAATGAGCCTGCCACTGGACCAGTCGCTGTTAAATGAGCCTGCCACTGGACCAGTCACCGTTAAATGAGCCTGCCACTCGACCAGTCACTGTTACATGCACCTGCCACTCGACCCATCACGGATATGCGCTTGCCTCACAACCTTACACAATATGTAAGATGTTTTTAAACCAAATGCAGCGTGTATCCCCTTTAGCCAACAGGAGCCAGAACGGTGCGCACAATAGGTCAATATTCACCATTAACCAAACGCTTTTCACTATTGATGTGACATGAACCGAGGTGTCGGAGCGTGTCTCGAGAAAAAAATGGGCGTGCCAGATGAAGCCGCGATTTCGAGGCTTGTGTTGTTAACGTGAAAATCACGTGACTAATGACAAACGAGACCTCCTTTTGTATGAATGTCATCGGTTCAGTCTGAGTGTCGCTTCCGGATAAGGGATTTGAAACTCGCGCCACCTTCTGGATGTTGCAGGAGTAGCAGAAGCAGGTGTAGCAGTGTCAGAGAGTAGTCAGAGAGTTAGAGAAATCTCATTTGCATTGCTGTTATTTTGTCATGTGTTAGGGCTGTATATTATTACAATATATCAGATTAAAATACTTATATTGTTATTAATACTTATAGTATATTGTAATTAATACTTATACTATTAATACTTATAGTAGCTAAGTTATAGTCTTGTCCAAACAATCCAAACAATTTATGAATAATTAATGAACTGTGTGTGTGACAGTTGTCTCTGCACAAGTAAATTCAGACAGAGAAAGATACATATTTTATACCCAGGCAATGAACAAATGTCTGCTCAGGTCTTTTTATTATTCCAAATGAAAGGCTACGGATGAGTAGTGGAGTGGATGGGTTACAGACATCATAAGTCATTGGTTCAGAATTAATTCCTTTGTCAGTTACTTCTTTGTATAGTAGCTAGGTGTCACTTGTGAGCAATGCTGAATGGAGCTTTGGGCAAGTAATTAACCTTTGGGTGAAGCAATGGGCTGCGAGGTCTCAGTGGTTCAGGAAGCCTAATTTTGCCACTACCTTTTGACCATTTATAGACTATTGCTATAATTGTGAATTGGCACCAGACTTCTGATATTAATGTATGCTTTATTATTGTTATTACTAGGCCTAATAGTAGATATCATCTGCATTTTTACAGAAGCTTGCAGGTAGGCGTTGTTAATGTGAGACCTGAGCCCATGCTTTGCTTTGCAAAGATCCTCAATTCTTGGCTCAATGTTTGATAAACATAGCCTCAAATAATTCTGAAATTAGCCATAACAGCTAAATGATTGATAGCACCTATAATGATCAATAATTGATGTCTGGATAAAAAAAAATGAACTGTATAGGCCTAAGGTAGGACACATATAGAAATTGAACAAAGTTATCAAACAGTCTGCGGCGTAAATTATATATAGACTAATCCTTATTAAAGCTACACAAGTTCAAGACCAGTTAGTCATTTTCTCTGTTCCCTTTGTTCATTACCGACAGAACGCTTTATCTGGCAGCTGGCCCTTTAAAATCAGATCTCACACGAGTCACAACTCTTTTTGTCCCTCATAAGACTGATCGTTATGTTATGAAGATACTCAACAAATATTTTGGCATAATCTAGATTCCAGAGCGAAAGAGAACCGTATTCTGGCACGCGGTCTGTGCATGCGCATTATGGTGGCGCACGTCTTTATGCCGAGTCACATTTAGGACAGGCAGTGCGAAAAATGTGTTCGTTTCAAATCGCTAATACAATGCTAAATCATAAATCAGATGTACAATAACATAATGTCCGGCATTCAGATTTAAATAATACATTGTGTTTAATTTGATGTTATGTGTTTGTGGCAAATGACAAACATGAAAAAACAAAATAATAAAAAAAAAACAATACGACAGTTTCGGATTCAGTCAGGGTGCAAGGACCTTAAACTTTTGAGGCATGCACAGCTTTTTGATGTGAAATCAAACAAATGAGCGCCGTTTTCTAAAGTCTATGAGCGCAATAAACTAAATTGACATACTGCAGTTACATATGCAGTTATATGTAACCAATTTTATAAAATGATTTTTTTTATTGCCTGTGTTTGAAGGGGTTGTAATCACACATTGCAATGATCCACTTTTCAGGTTTTGCTATTACCTCTGAAGGCCAATATTCATATTTATATGTGAGGTCTCTGGGTCGGATTTCCTGCGAAATCCATCGGATGTGACATGCATGCATGCTCCCGAGCCTCTCTATCCTTATATACACTCTATGCGACCAACAGCACTTCAGCAGAGTCTGATAAATGCACTGCAAAAATATATATAAAAACAAAAAAAAGTTTTATCTGCTGAAGCTCGTCAGGCAAAACGTGAATCTGATCGAACTACGGACAAAAACGCGGATCAACATCGGCAACATATTAGTACAACATAAACTCGAGTGAAATAGCAAGGTAAACTCATAGACTGTAAAAAATATGGACGTAGTCTCCGTGACGTCAGCCATAGGTTTCTGAAGAGTGTTTTTGAAGCCTAAAGTGGGCGGGGCCAGCCGTCGCCATCTTGGCAGTGCGTCACCTCTCGTCACTACCGGATAAATTAAAATGGCCAAAGAAGTGGTAGCTATGTAGCTGAGGTGCTAATGCTATATGCTACTGCTCTCACGCTGAAGTGACAGCTGATTGAAAAAGTAAAGCCAATGGTATAAGTTCATGTTTTGCCCTTCAAAATATTACAATAGTTAAGAAGTAACTAAAAGTGAGACTTTACTTATTTATCAACTTTATTAATCTCACAAGGGATAATCAGTTAAGAGCATGTATACAAGTACATAACACAGATCACACACATTTCTCACAACATACAAGCAGTCAACTACATGTATCGTGATGCATTATTATTCTGCTAGTTCAAAATGTATTAGTAACTTACAATATTGCTCCAATCTTGTGCATGTGACAGTGATTCAAGCACATGATGTCAGACGGCATCTCATGTCAAGTTCGTAAAGAGCTTTATTCGGTTCCATTTTACAATCTTGATTTTGGCCACCAGTTTCTCAGATGGGTTAAACCAAAGATAAGGCGCCAAATTATACGGATTGTTGAGGAGAGGTGTGCTGTGACTTTTCTAAGTGATCGGTTGTACGATGTTCGTCTGGCGGGCGATAAATCAACCAAAAAAATTTACATTCTACAGGCATGTGATTGGCTAAGGACAAAAAAGCAGGAAAATATACCGAGCCGCATTCGGCTCCCGCATCCCTGATCCCGCATTTTTCCTCTGTTTTATTAACATTAAATAGATAGTTCTCCCAAAAATTGTAATTGTCATAATTTACTCTCTCAAGTTGTTTTAAACCTGAATAAGTTTCTTTCTTCTGTTAAATTTATTTGGAAGAATGTGGGTAACCAAACAGTTGATGTACCCACTGATTTCCATAGTACATTTTTCCCTATGGAAGTCAATGGGGACCAGCAACTCTCTGGTTACCCACATTCTTCAAAATATCTTCTTTTGTGTTCAGCACAAGAAATAAATTAATACAGGCTTGGAACAACATTACAGTGAATAAAAAATGACAGAATTTTTATTTTTCAGTCAACTATCCCTTTAAGGACAAAAGGGATCGCGATAAGGACCTGTACATGACGCGTCTTATACACGCGCATTTGACAAGCAGATTTCTCTCAATTTTCTCGGTTTGATTTCAGTTTAGAAATAACCAAATGTTCTTCTGTAAACTGTGTGTGTATTTGAGAGTATTAGCGAAATAAGACTAGAAAGATAACTTAGTCCAGCAACCAGGTGCTGTGAGACAAGCTTTTAGTCATGTGTGTGTCGGGTGCATCAGCAGTGAATGACATTTAACCGGCAAGGCTTTAAAGCACATGCAAATAATGAACTTTTGTGAACTCACTGAACTGATTTGGCCGTTCCTCTGCGTTAATATTTTATGTGAGTATTTGTCGCGTTGTACACTAATGCTTTTGAGACGGAGGCGTCAGAACTAAAACTGATAAAATGCACGATATTCATATTACTACAAAAGCAGTCAGCAGCTTGATTGGAGCAAGGATTATAGTGCAAATTTGAACTTTATCGATATATCGCCCAGCCCTACTGGGGACCTAACGGTGATGTTCTTGTAAACTGACAACGATAACACAATAGCGCGAGAGCGACTGAGGTACGAAATTGAGCAGGTGAAAAAGCTGAACGCAAGTACGTCTTTGTTGATACTTGGAAAGGAAGGAAGAATCTGTACGCACGTCAGCCAGTTATGTCCTCATATCCTCTCCTTTTCACTCCGGCAGCCGACCCAGCCGACACCCGTCCCCCTCACCCTTTTATTTTTTTTTACAGATCTGCATGATTCACGTAGGTCACATTTTCAGGTCGGAAAATCCGGAATTCCGTATTAATCCGGAAAAATCACATCCCTGATTCTAGTTGTAACTGCAGTGGGAGTTTACATTAGTTTCCAGCATGTTGTGATGCTTTCGACGTTGCGTCCGTCGGTAGTGATTGAATGCTTGCTCTTGAGATTGAGCACGCAAAAGCACACGAGCTGAGCGCTCTTGTTGCATTCTGAAACATCACCGCTAGAAGCCACTAAAAACGCATAGATCACCTTTAAATGAATAAACTTGAGCAACATACATCACACGACCCTAACGACCATCACTTAATTTACCATCACCTCATGATTGAAAATGTGATACTGATTTCATATGACAGTTCAACAAACAAGTTAATTAATAATATTGTGTCACTTACAGTAGCGAAATAATGACGAAATAATGACTGTTTTGGTATATTTTAGCAGCGAAAACAGATCTGATGAATCCAAACAATGAATGAATGATTGAATGATTCATTGAATGATTCAGTGTTTTGAACAAATTGACAGTCAAAGATTCAATGAACCATTTCACAAACATCCGTCTCATTCTTGTATATACAAAACTTTAACTTTTTTTATGAAAGTAGTTTAGTGATGAAAAAAAAAACTTGATTTTTTTTCCTCCCATCCTGTAGCCTACTCGCGCACCCTTCATTTCTGCTTTGCTTATGCTTTTTACTTCCTTTTTATTTTTTTACATTTTTTTTGCTTTTTGTTGCATTGGAAAGCCATAACAAAATGTAACAGCCACTTGAAGCAAAACTCAGATGAAGTGCAGAGTAAATCCCAATAGAGCAGTAAGAAAATTCATAATCTTCCTTGATTGTGTTTCCATGGATGAGTTTCTTTGTCTCTGGTCTGGTTCTTCAGGCTTTTCTGCAAGAAAAACAAAATAATGTAGAGAGAAACAGTTCTGTAAATTCATTAGTTATAGAGATAAAAAGGAAATTTAAAACGCTGTCATTTCCCAAACAATGATTCCATGTACCTTTGACATAAAGCTGTAGCTTCTTTTCCTCATTTGATTCTGGAATAAAACAAGTGTAGTTTCCTGCATGAATTAACTCCACATTTTCCAGCGTAATTGAATAGTTTCCGTTTACATACTCCGAAGAGAAACTTTGCGTTCGATTCTGGAATATTTTGTCCTGTTTTTGTAGTGAGAGTTGGCCATTTATAACATTTAACACGTTCCTGCTTACATTGTGTCGCCAAAACACATCACTTTGTTTATTCTCATACAAGCACGGCAAGGTGATGGAGTCTCCAACCACACACTCAAATTTGTTTGCAGAGCCCTGCAGAGAGACTGGGAGAAATAGTAATTACGTTAGGAAGCAAACAAAAACTGCACCAAAAATAAAATACATTAGTGCTGGGCAGTTTGACCAAAAATTTAAATCATTTTGTTTTTTATTTTTTTCAGAATCAAGACGGTTTTCTGGTTAATGACCGTTTTTATTTTCCATGCATAATCAGGTGTTGAAAGCATTTTCTTCTCGTTGAGAGAGGAATTACTGCAATAAATTGACTTGGATGGTCTGTTTTATTGTCATTATTAGTTAATATTGTAGAATAGAATAGAGCCCAGTATAACCTAAAATTGTTATTTCTTAACATTCTAATAACATTCTAATAACCAAGCAAGAACGTTAATACAACATCTAAAAAAACTGGATGTATTGAATGTTCCTAGAACATTCAGAAATAAAGTTTATATAACTTAAAGCTGCAATACCTAAGATTGGCATGTCGCTAGAGGGCGCTGACATTCAAAACAACAACAACGGCTTTGCTTGATGACGACGTGGAGGAACGCGGAATGATGGGAACTGTTGTTTTCAACTCCACCGTGGATAAATCAGTCAGACAGGAATCGAAAATTAGTTGTCATGGATGATTTAAAGTTCGATTTCTATAAATGTTGCATTTAATGACATGCTTGTTTTTCATTAAACTAAAATAGCCGCAAGAAAAGTCAGGTTTAAAAGTAAATTAGTTATCACAGATGTTACTGGACGAGTCACTGGACGAAGCTATGGTGGAGAGGGTTTGAAGTCAAATCGTTGCTAATGGATCCTGACTTCGCCCTATGCTGCAATATGCATTTAGTTTTGCATTCATTTACAGAAATCAGCTGCTTGAATGACAATTACTGATGTTATTAGATTTTTCAGGTGATATTCTCAATTCATTCAGTTAACGGATGTTCTGAGGTAAAGTTTTCAGACTGCAGACTCAGCAACGATTGTATTTAATTGTACAGTACAATCATAACATAGAACAGACATTATCTTCCTTTCATGTCATTAAACATAACAATATTGCTGGCCATATACTGATGAGAAAGTGCGCGTCCGGTGTGCGATACTGGACTTTGTCCTAGACGTGGCGCGGCTCTTTCTCGTCCGATGTGCGACCCCCTTTACAGCCAACAGTTCACATTCCGAGAATAATTGAAAAGAATAATGCACCAGAATGTGCACCATTCCATTACAAATGCGCGAAACAAGCTGACGTTTGTTGCTTGATAGACGCAAACGCACAACTACAACTTCCGCATTTGTCCAGGACTACACGTAGTACGAGCGGAAACCGAGGTAACGCAGATATGACGCGATTGACTGGCGACTCCCAGCTCACCCCTGCTCACACGCCCCGTTTCCTTGGTTAAAATCTCAATTTTCTCGCGATTTAAACATTGCTTGAAACATTTGGAATATTGTAAGTTATCATCTTAACTAAATATATAACACTGGCCTTGTGATTTTGGGATATTTTAATGCAAAAATCTTAGGTATTGCACCTTTAATGGGAAAGTTATGAAAACGTTCTTATAACCTAAAATTGTTAGCTGAAGAAGAGGAGAGATTCGCGATTACACTGAACACATGAGCGAGCCCAGAGAAAACAGACCTATTCTTACAAGAGCAGCATGTATCTAAAACAGCGTGCGATATTCCACGCATGAGATTTCGCGCTCGCGCATTACATTAATTTACTTCCGCGCTACAATAGTGCGCTCTCGACATTTGACAGGAAAATAACGCTATAGTTCTGCAGCATCCACCTTCCCTGTAACGTAACACCAGAGCACTGCTGTCTGATTTACCCTCGCCTCACCGACCGTCGCTGACTTAGAAGCGCAACATTGTAAAGGGTCCGTCTGAAACAGTATCGGCGGCGCAGCATAACGTTAGTTCCGAACATTGTATAATTAAATACATCAGTATGGCGGTATATTAAAAATGAGCATCGTAACAAAAATATACACCGGTTTTCGGTATGAACTGGTATACCGCCCAGCACTATTAATAGATACCAAATATCTAACTGAGGTCTATGAATACTTACCTTTGCCTGTCAAATGTAGAAGTAATACAATGAAGCAGCATCTGCAAAAGAGAGAAAGCAAAAATGATATTTGAATGAATGAATGAATGAGGCATTTTTATAGCATTTTTATATAGGTCTCTCCTCAACCACCACCAGGTTGCAGCATCCACTTGAATGCAGTATTTAATAAAGGCTGGTTGGTAATTAAAAGCTGGAAAATCTATGATTCTTATGCATCCATTACTATTATGCTTTTTCAAATATTCCCTTTCATGCAATGTGTAATATAGCTATTTATGAATGTTAACATTCTGCAAATTTGCACGATAAATTAAAGGGTTAGTTCACCCAAAAATGAAAATCTTTGTGGGAAATTGGTACAAAATATCTGGCTCTTTTTTCGTACATCTTAAATTTAAGACAAAATGCAACAGACACTGTCATTGTCATGTTATCTTGAGTTTGGAAGACTTCATTGGTTGAAAGGGATGTCATTACACCCAACCATTTTAATGATAGACTATGACTCAGGTTTTTCAGAATGATCAAACCAACATTTGAGAGGCTGTGCAAATGAAACTCATTCATTAATTTACTCTGAATCATTAATTCGCCTCACTTGCCAGTAGCCAAAAAGCCTGATTAATTTCCACGAAAAGGTTTGTTTGTTCCAACGAACCAGTCCACTAAATGATTCAGTGGTTATTTTACTCCATCCATTGCGTAATGAAGTCACAAGAATGTATTTCAACTCAGTGTGATGGTGTGTCACGATGAAACAGTCAAAAAAACTGCAAGTAGAAAAACTTAAGTTTTTTAAACCAATGCTTTTAGGTACAAGTTCACATAGCTAAATGTTTTTGAATGTTTTAATGATTAGGCCAAAAGGGGGTTAGACATTTTACCTTTGAGAGTATGACTATGCTTTTACAGTTTGCTGGCTTGTGGCAAATTTGTTCTAGTTAACATTTAGACTCATGCAAAATGTATGCACATAGGCCAAAAAAAGAGAGAGAAATCGTTCACGTCTCAATCCAGTCTTTTGGATGCCAAGTCAAATAGATCGCCATAGTCTTAATTTGTCCAACTGTTGCTTGGCATTGATGTTTAGTTGTAGCTGGGTACAGTCCCTTCCCACCCTTCTCTTTCTCGTCCTTTCTCCATATTATTCTTTTCCCCTCAAGATTTCA
Organism: Hybognathus amarus; assembly: GCA_030378365.1. Classification (NCBI taxonomy): domain Eukaryota; kingdom Metazoa; phylum Chordata; class Actinopteri; order Cypriniformes; family Leuciscidae; genus Hybognathus; species Hybognathus amarus. The sequence continues at coordinate 189,899 of JAQIUQ010002096.1, forward strand.
ACAATTTATGCGAACAAAACTTAACCTGTATTAGTATCAATTTCAGTATCCGTCAGCGGGTGATCCTAACCAGTGCTGCTGTCCCAGCATGCAACAAGGCATGACATCTTCACATTCTCTGTATAGTGTAAGGGGAAGTGCTGGAGGAAAGTTAGGGGAACATTCTGCAAACCTAAAAATAGTGTTCTATGTCTGTAAAGCAAAATTTAAAAAATTCCCGGCTAACCAAAAACAAATCTTAACCCTCTAAAAGTGTGTGCAGTGAAGGTGTAGAGAAGCCTTTTGGCAGGTTTTATGAAGTTTTTTGTTTATTTTGCATGTTCAGAAATTCAGGTTTTTTTTTTTTTTTTTTTTTGTTGCCTCAGGGCAAAGTTGTGTGATGAGTGGTCATTTTGAAGGAGTGTCTTGGACAATACCTCACACTGGCAAATAATGTGAGACAAGAATGGAAGATGCAGGCTTCCTGGGTGCAGGAACACCCAAAGTGATATGCAAAAACTGTAACGTACACCTCTGTTTCACAGCAGAGAGGAACGGCATTTTGGAGTTTCACACAAATTCTATTACATGAAGTACATGATTTGACACACTACATGTGTCATGATGTGGTTTTGTGTTTGGTCTGTGTTTCAGTGGTTGCCTGTCTATTGATTTTTCCAGGTATTTCTTATTTCTCACGCCCCCTTATTACCTTGCCTAGCTCGTTGTCTAATTATTTAAGCCCTGTGTTGTTGAATGTTTGATGACGTCGTTATCGCTCTGTTTCTTAGTCCTGTATTCCTGAGTCCTTGTCTAAGTATGTAGTTTGTCTAAATAAAGCCTGTACACTGCGTTTGGGATGCAGCCTCCTCCCGTGAAACTTCTAACGCACCACCGTGGTGATATTCCGTCGTAACAACACTGAGACAAACCTATGCTTGCTGTTTCTGGTAAATTCCAATAGTGTTTCCCCTCTTTACTTAATTTTATTCTAGAGGTCTTTGGCATTGTATCTCTGATCATTTTCTCTATGATTTTACTTTTTTAACTTTAGTTCCTGTGTAATGTTGCTGTTCAAGCAATGTTGAGGTTGAACAACATCTGCAAAAAAGTTTATGATGCTCAAAGTTTCAGAAGCAAAAGCGCGATATTTGCTTTTAAAGAACTAGTTTTTTAAGGACTAAATCGCTAGTAGGGACTACACAACATTCCTCCTGGGTAAGTGACATCACAGACCCTTAAATTAACATTAGGAACCTGATTTATAGAAAATCATGACAGGATATGCTAATCAATGATATATATAGTTTATCAAGCAACGAGAATACTTTTGTGCGAAAAAACAAAACAAATATAATAACTATTTCCAACTATTACTTTTCTTCCTTCTGGGCCTGAGGCGAGAGTTCAAGAGATTCCATGACGCATGCGCCAGAATTGTGTTATTTTTTCAACAACTCTCGTTGCGCAATTCTGTTCGCGCATGTGTCTGGTGGAAATGTCTTGAACTCTCATCTAAACTTAAACTTATACGAATAAACTTATCTTGAGCCACTGTTGTCACATTTAAACATTTTCTTCAATGACTTTCTGGGCCGTCAAGTTTCGATCCCTTCAGGCAGCCTAGCAGGTGGTCCACCTCAAATTTAATAAAAAATATCTTCATTTGTGTTCCGAAGACGACACGAAGGTCTTACGGGTTGGTACAGCATGGGGGTGAGTAATTAATGACTTCATTTTTATTTTTGGGTGAGCTAGTCCTTTACCATGCTATATACAAATATCTGTGGGTTATTTTTAGCTAAAACTTTACATACAAACAAACTATCACACTAATTTTACATCTTGTGGAAGGGAATTTTACCATACCTTTAAATTAAATTGGAGGATGTTACATTGTGACAAATGATGCATCATTCATCATTGGACTCGCACTAGGATTAATATGGTAAAATCATCATTCGCTGCTGTCTTTACAATTGGGTAGTATCGCCTGAGCTGTAGGAAGCTGTTTGTGTTCCAGACACGTGCTGTACGCAGTAGACCAATCACAACAGAGCTGAGCTGTATTGCATGGCCAATCAGAGTGAGCTCTCGGAATGGAGGGATTATTTCAGCGCATATTGAATAGAACGTTTTGCGATTAAGGCATGATTTTCATTTTCAGATGTTCAAGAGAACAAAATCCCCTCTACCTTGTGGGAAAATTGGGTCAACATTCTTGTAATAAAAATGGAAAGTTTTGGAAATTGTGGAGCGCACTGTGGCTCTTTTTTCGTACATCTTAAATTTAAGACAAAATGCAACAGACACTGTCATTGTCATGTTATCTTGAGTTTGGAAGACTTCATTGGTTGAAAGGGATGTCATTACACCCAACCATTTTAATGATAGACTATGACTCAGGTTTTTCAGAATGATCAAACCAACATTTGAGAGGCTGTGCAAATGAAACTCATTCATTAATTTACTCTGAATCATTAATTCGCCTCACTTGCCAGTAGCCAAAAAGCCTGATTAATTTCCACGAAAAGGTTTGTTTGTTCCAACGAACCAGTCCACTAAATGATTCAGTGGTTATTTTACTCCATCCATTGCGTAATGAAGTCACAAGAATGTATTTCAACTCAGTGTGATGGTGTGTCACGATGAAACAGTCAAAAAAACTGCAAGTAGAAAAACTTAAGTTTTTTAAACCAATGCTTTTAGGTACAAGTTCACATAGCTAAATGTTTTTGAATGTTTTAATGATTAGGCCAAAAGGGGGTTATACATTTTACCTTTGAGAGTATGACTATGCTTTTACAGTTTGCTGGCTTGTGGCAAATTTGTTCTAGTTAACATTTAGACTCATGCAAAATGTATGCACATAGGCCAAAAAAGAGAAAGAAATCGTTCACGTCTCAATCCAGTCTTTTGGATGCCAAGTCAAATAGATCGCCATAGTCTTAATTTGTCCAACTGTTGCTTGGCATTGATGTTTAGTTGTAGCTGGGTACAGTCCCTTCCCACCCTTCTCTTTCTCTCGTCCTTTTTCCATATTATTCTTTTCCCCTCAAGATTTCAACAATTTATGCGAACAAAACTTAACCTGTATTAGTATCAATTTCAGTATCCGTCAGCGGGTGATCCTAACCAGTGCTGCTGTCCCAGCATGCAACAAGGCATGACATCTTCACATTCTCTGTATAGTGTAAGGGAAGTGCTGGAGGAAAGTTAGGGGAACATTCTGCAAACCTAAAAATAGTGTTCTATGTCTGTAAAGCAAAATTTAAAAAAATTCCCGGCTAACCAAAAACAAATCTTAACCCTCTAAAAGTGTGTGTGTGAAGGTGTAGAGAAGCCTTTTGGCAGGTTTTATGAAGTTTTTTGTATTTTGCATGTTCAGAAATTCAGTTTTTTTTTTTTTTTTTTTTTTTTTTTGCCTCAGGGCAAAGTTGTGTGATGAGTGGTAATTTTAAAGGAGGTCTTGGACAATACTAGCCTGGTTCAACCAGACTCTAGTACATTTGATTCGTACATAGAGTCTGGCCCCCTCCATTGAGAAACGTTTCCTTCCTTGTAGGCGGGTTCACTGTTAAAGTTCAAAACTATTGGATCTGCCCAGAGTCACTCAGGATCTGCCATAGCCAATCGCTAACGTGTGGTCGTGAGTGACGTATATCATGCGCCGAAACGGCTGGAAACAGCAAGTCCGAACATCAGGATTATGTTTACAATAGGATTTCAGTCAACGAGACCTGCAGGTTTTGTTAATCTAGGAACAACTATTAATTCGAAATGTATATTTGACACGAAGGACAGCGATGTATTCATTCAACGGTCGTATTCATTCAGCCGTGTCTAATCATTACAAATATGCAGACTATCACGAGAGTTCAAGAGATTTCCACGATGCATGCGCGAGAATTGCGTTATTTTTCTACTACTTCTTGCACAATTCTCGCATGCGTCGAGGAAATCTCTTGAACTCTCATCTCAGGCCTACAAGGAAGAAAAGGAATAGTCGAATAAAGTCATTATTTTTGTTTTATTTCTGCACAAAAAGTAGTCTCGTCGCTTGATAAACTTATAGTTGAGCCACCGTAGTCACATGGAATATTTAAACATTTTCTTCAATGACTTTCTTGGCCATCAAGTTTCGATCCCTTAGGAGCCTATGTAGCAGTGATCCACCTCTCAAATTTAATCAAAAATATCTTCATTTATAGCCTGGATGCCAGCCCGAACTCCGCCCACAACATTTTTTGGACGGGAAGTTCGAATCTGAACTCGAATCCATTGAGGAGTAATTATAATCAGTCCAAAATGAACGGGCCAATCAAATTGCCAAGGCGGGCTTTATACGATGATGGACAGGTGATCTGCAAGGCTGTAATCATCACGTTATCAAAGAGCGCTAACTGGTTTCCCTCAGAGATGACTGCAGCTGGAGAATTGAGATGTATAGATTCCGCTGTCGCGTCTGTTGTGAAATAAATCAACAGCGTATTAATTTTAATAGACGAACAGAAAACTGCAATCGAGGCATTTGTCGATCGGAAAGATATTTTTGCCGTCCCACATGATTCGGGAAAAGTGTAACTTATCAGCTGGCTCTGACGGTCGCTAAGAAGATGGGACGTAATGAAAAGCCTGTGATCGTTGTGGTTTCTCCTTTGGTCGCACTCATGAAGGAGTAAGTAAAAGAAGCAACACTCGTTATTTAACTTCTAAAATAAGTAAAGTTAGGCTACGTTCTGTATTTGACAACTGTATGCAAAGTAGCTGACTTACTGCGTTGCTCTGATTGGTTGTAGGTCTACCGACTATCCAATTGAGAGCAGAGTTGTTGTTTTTCCTGGTTCGGTTACGACACGCCTCATAATCAAATCCATACAGAGGGGTTTCAGACTCATCTTCCGATAGAAAAATGAGTGTGACGAAGTCAGGCTACTTCATTTGTGTTCCGAAGACAAACAAAGGTCTTACAGGGTTGGTACAGCATGGGGTGAGTAATTAATGACTTTTTCTTAATAACTTAATAACTTTACTAACTTAATGACATTTTCATTTTTGGGTGAATTAACCCTTTACTATGCTATATAGAAATATCTGTGCAACATGACTTTCGAGTCAAGTGGCGTGTTATCTCTACGCATTTTGAGCTATCCGTGTGTATCCGCGTGTATGTGTGTATGTCTACGCCATTAATGTCCGAGTGATTCCGCGTGTCTGTACACGCCGTCAAATGTCCGCACGAAACGAAGCAAAATGTAGATCTACATCTGGGGAGCGATATTTTTTTTCCTAGGATGATAGGGAAAGACTCATAAATGCCATTAACCCCAGTGACGGGTAGGTTTACGAATACGAATTGGCGTGTCATACATTCGCTACTTCATGAGATCAGTCTGATCTGCGAGTTATTTTTAGCTAAAACTTTACATACAAACAAACTTTATCACACTAATTTTACATCTTGTGAAAGGGAATTTTACCACACCTTTAAATTAGGCCTATATTTTGAGGATGTTAATTGTGACAAGATGGTTGACAGGTCAGTTTACGTGACGGCAAAGCGATCAAGAGCAACAGTTAAAGATGCAATTTTATGACTGGATACTATGTCCCAAAGCTTGTCTTCTCTTCTGCTACACACTCAAAAGTAATAACTTTTCTTCAGAACATAGTAGGCGTAGTATAAGCAGGCAAATTGGGACGCAGCAGTTCAGATTATCCTGTATTGTGAAAAGTACTGGAAGAGGTTCAGAGGAAAGAGGAGATTGTTATATACCGGTAACGCTTCATTTTACAGTACAGTACTTACAATGTACTTACAGTGTACTTAGCTAGAAAGTACTGGCTAATATAAGGTAAGTACATGGAACAGGGGTAGGTTTAGGGTAGGTTCAGGGTTAGTACTAGATATTACCCAGTAATTGTAGTTACTAAAATAAGTACATAGTAGGGATGCACGATATAGGATTTTGGCCGATATTCAATATGCCGATATTTTCAAACTAATTTTGCCCGATACCGATACCGATATATTTGTATTTTTTTAAGTGCAAAAAAGCTTTTTAAAGCTTCTATTAAAGTTCTCAGTCAAGACCAGTGAGTGATTTCCTCTGTGTTTTGTTGTTTTATTAATATTAACGGGATCGTTCTCCCAAAAAATTAAATTGTCATAATTTACTACTCTCTCAAGTTTCTTTCTTCTGTTGAAATTATAAAAGTTATTTGGAAGAATGTGGCTAACCAAACAGTTGCTGTACTCCAGTGACTTCCATAGTATATTTAAGCACAAGAAATAAATGAATACAGGTTTGGAACAACATTAGAGTGAGTAAATAATGACAGACTTTTTATTTCTGGGTGCAGTATGTCTTTAAGGACAAGCGGCAGCATATTATTACTGTCTCTTTAAGAACTGCACGTGATGCGTCTAATATACACGCATTTGACAAGCAGATTTTCTCTGTTTGCTTTCACTTTAGACATAACCAACTTTGTTTATGTAAACCTTGTGTGTATTTGACCGTATCACCGCAATAAGACTCGGAAGATTAGTCCCGTATGCAGACGCTGTGACAGGCTTTTAGTTCCTGTGAGCGTCGGGTGAACGCGCTCAGAAAAGAGGATGTTAGAACAGCGCATCAGCTCAGCACGTGAATGATATGTTTACCTAGCAAGACTTTGACGCACATGCAAATAAAGAACTTTTGTGAATTGCGGTGTCCCGTGAGTGTAAAGGGTGTCGCACACCGGACGAGAAGCGCCGCGTTGCGTCTAGGACAACTCCAGGTAACTTATCGTACACCGGACGCGCACTTTCTCATCAGTGTATGGCCAGCAATATTGTTATGTTTAATGACATGAAATGATGAAGATAATGTATGTTATGTTATGATTGTACTGTACAATTAAATACAATTGTTGCCGAGTCTGCCGTCTGAAAACTTTACCTCAGAGCATCCGTTAACTGAGTGAAGGTGTCAGAATTGAACTGATAGAATGCACGATGGCCTACTATAATTTTTCTTCAAAAGCAGATCGTGGAGAGATTTTAATCGTCCACGATCAGAAACCGTGAGACGCACGCACACCCCTAGTTGGAAGTTTAATTTGCTGGCGCTCATGCTTCGTTCGTGGTCGTCACGTGCGCATAGGAAACACACCACCCAATCGGCAAGGCTCATCGGCAGAAATATTCATATCGGCCGATGCCGATGATGGTCATTTTAAGCTTTTATCTGCCGATACCGATGTTGTCCCGATATCATCGTGCATCCTAGTACATAGTATTTACATGGGTAACTAGACTGTAAAAGGAAGCATTACTGAGATACCTATAACCGGTATTAGAGACGTAAAATCAAAGCAGAATTATTTAAATATTTGGAGAACACAGGTTTAATAGGATTTAATGGTTTTTGTTTGTTTGTTTTTTTAGCCAGAGGAGCTGAACACGCAGTGTCGGCTGTAGCAAATACTTTCATTAAGCGGGGAGGATTGGGGAGTTAATGGCTGCGTCTGAAACCTGATAAATGATGCCTTCAGAGGACGCATGCCAAGGTTGTGACGCATCAAGACATGTCTGACCGCAATGTTAGTTTCACTCTCTCCTGAGACTCCTTCATCTGATCGAGTTTTGAAGGCAGCATTGATATATCTTTCACTGCCTTTGATATCCCACAATCCAGTGCTTTCCGATCTAGATTGCGTCTAAAAGTTGCGGCTGGTCGTCAGTTTGTGTCAATGTACATTTTTGATAAATGTTTTCCAAATGTAGTTTCTAGTGAGAAATTGCAATTGTAGTCATTAAATATTCACTTAGTTTCACCAAAGCTTGCAATATTTTGCTGTAGATCATTAAACCGTAACACTGCCTCAGAAGTCTGTCTGAAATCAGTTTCGTGACGAACCTTAGTGCACAAACACCGCCTACGAAATCACTGCAGAGAGGCAACAAGTCACTGCCTATGTTTTCGGATGACTAGAAGGCAAGCCTGCAACCTTTAGCCTAGCCTGCATTGTACTCTATTCATTTCAGCACATAGATAGACATTATGATTAAACTAAGGTTAAATACATTTTAACCACAATTTTAACCAGTTTGTCAGCCTTAGAAAGGTCAAATAAATGAGTTGTGGAAAAAAAACAGCATCACTTTGAGATAACAGCTCATTCAGGCCTTTTTTGCATATTCTGTGGGCGGGGATTTTTTAAACGAGTAACATTTTGACTTCATAAAGCCCGGAAAACAATTGCGTTGTAGTTCTTGGAAACTGGTTCTTTGGAGTGGACTTTGAACTTTGTAACCTGCAGATATTTTGTATGCTTTGTTGAAAAAGTGGGAAAGCATAATGAGACCCCTTTAATGAATCGAACGCCTGTTCACTAACCTTCAACATATTTTACTCTGAACAATACTTTTGTTGGGAACGATATGTAAAATGTTTATGTAGCTATAATGAAAAAAGAAAATAAATACTTTAACAATATTGCTATATTGCATGTTGTTTAATTAGAATAAACAATGAAATGTTCTTTCTATCTCGGCCAGGTTCATCTTGTATTGTAATGATTTATGACTGCTGTGTGCCTAATGATTGACATTGCACTTTTAAATTTTTAACGAATTTGAGAAAAAAAATTGTTTTGTGCCCTGCAATATAAGCTAAAAGATATTTTGGCACTTTTTCCCACAGTATAGCACATTCCTCAAACAGTTGTACTGTACGTTGGCGATATAGCACCAAATATATATATATATATATATATATATATATATATATATATATATATATATACACACACAAGAATTGGATTGCTGTAAGCTGTAATTGACCCTTCGCTAAGCCCCGCCCTCCCTAGTTACTGTTGCTACGCCTGTCAAGCTTTCGCGGCTGGCACATCTATTACAGTGTGGATGCACCCGGTGTCAGACATTCCCAATGAGATAATTAGTCATTTTCGCGAAAAAGTGAAATATCTGAGAGAGTGAGACAAAAGGAACTGCAGTAGTGCATTCGAGGGATATATTCACGACATAATATGCAACCGATTAGAGAATAATTTCTCAAAAATTGAAGCTAAAGCCTAACGTTATTGTCCCAGCTCAAGCAGCAACCGCCTCATATGCTGACCATTCAAATGGGAAACACAAATTGAGGAACAGCTGTTCAGTGCACAGCAGGGTATGTGAAAATCCAAATAATTATAAATCAAACAGTTTATCAATAAATCTTGTGGAACAAAACTAATACCGAGAGAGCCGCGATCGGATTGGGTTAAAGTAACTTAGTCAGGGGTAACGATTCAGTAGGACGTCGATTAACAAAATGCTGAAATATATTTTAAAGTATGTCAGTGAGCCTTTGTCTTGTCTTTAAAGAGTAACTAAACACTTAACCAACTTTTTTTAGTTAATGATCTGTTAGAATGGAGCTTCATAAATGCTGTTCATTGATTCGAGTACATTTTTTGACAGTTGGCAATAAAGTCTTTTAATTTTCAAATATATGGTGTAAAAACGTCTGAGTGCTGCCCTCTTCAGGTTAACGGAAAGCTCCTGCAGCAGGGGTACTCTCTGACGTAGCGAACTCTCTGACACTACTCTGTCACGCCCTTGGTGCGAGCTCACCACGCCCTTGGCAGCCCCTGGTATAAAAGCATCTGGTTCCGTCAAAACTACTCTAGCGAGTCAGGAGTTGGATTTATGAGTATTTAAAACGATCAGGATAGCATCATGAGAACCCGAACTCGAAAGATGGACTAATCATTTCTCTTTCCGGTGCTGACAGCATAGACTATATGGGACTGGCAGGAAGAACGAAAGACTCGGACCCGGCCGAACTCGAGAACTCGAGAGATGAACTAATCTTTATTCTTTCCGGTACTGCTGTGCTATATCGCACGGCCGCTTCCTTTCGGCGCCCATGTTAACCTATGGTGTCGTTCACACCAGACGCGGAGCGCCGCGGCGAGGCGCACCCGCCCGTGAAAGCGCCAGTTTCGGCGTCTAGTCTATTTTTTCTGCGAGCCGCGAGTGATCCGCGTCAATTCCGGAAGGAAGTTACACCAAGACAAACTCGACCATCCGGTAAATGTAATCAAGATTTTCGTAAGTAGCCTACTAGATGTTTTGGAATATTTAACATGACATTTTAATTATATAATGATGAAATGAACGAAATGATTCGATAAAAGATTTGTTCATTTTGCTGAACGAGACTCAAAGATCCGAGTCAGTAACATGATCCGAACTTCCCACCACTACAGCTGTCAATTAATCCGTCACTGCGGGTCTCATGTGCACGCTCCCCGCTCAGCCCCGCCCTTGGCTCGTCCCCTCTGTCTCCGCTGGGGTCTGCCCACTTTTTTAGCATTTTTCAAATTTTGCCAGTGGGTGGAGTCAGGCTTTGACCAGGGGTTTAGTTACACTTTAATAGTCTTATTTTACGTTATATCATTATGACCAAAGAACGTCAATATTTCCAAGCAATAACGTTAGGTGTTTTGTTTATCATGTCGACATTTACCGGTAGTGGGTCTCCCACACTGCTTGATCACGCCAATCATTTCTCCCCTTGGCTTTTAGATTTTCTGGAAGGAAAACTATTCCTCTCCCGCGTCCAAACTTTAGTATACCGGTATTAGATTTGCACAATCCATACGCACAATGCTTCGGCATGTTTCCCTCGCTCGAAAGCTTGCCAGACCTCCCGTGCATAGTTACGGTTGCTAAGACACGATTGGCCAGTGGCGGTTTTTGGGCGTGGCTTAGCGAAGGGTCAATTGATTGTCATAAAATGTTTAAATGCCAGGCAATGACGTCACTATCATTACACAATAGGCTTACACAATGGGCTACTAGAGGTGCTTCATGGGATCCAAGTTAGCCGTTACGCTTTCCCCAATGGTAAGAGACACAGAGCCTGTGATTGGTATAAAGGGACACCAGGCAGGAATCCTGTTTTTGTCAAACAGCGACCCCTAGAGTCGCTGTGGAGTACTTGTTTTTAACGTTACTGTCTTAAGAACCACTCACGCAGAGCGTGACGTGTTGCATAGTATAAAATAGTACATTGTGTTTAATTTGTCGTTTAATGAGATCTAATATGTTGTTAGTGGTGAGAATTTTCACGTGATTAAATACATGGATCTGACGATTATACTCATTTTTTTTTTTTGCCAAGTGTCAGAGGTTCTGGTTTCAAATCCCTACTAGTAGTATAGTTTTTTTTCCTCATCAAAACCGATTGTTTATTAGTGGCTGTATTTCAAGCAGGGCATATTTTTTGTGCATTGGGTTTTGTGATTTCAGCGTAACAATAGAGTCTCTCAGTCTCTGGAACGGATTGAAGCGCGTCCGTTTGAAGACAGTGCGCGTCACAACAGAACAGTGAACAGTGAAGCGCAACTGATCGCAGCGGCAACAAGCACTTTGGTCACTTGGTTTCTATGGCTACGTCCACATTAATCCGGATAGATTTGAAAACGGGGTTTCGTTTAAAACGCTCTCCGTCCACACTTGCGATTTCAGGCGTTTTCGACGTTTCAATGTGGATGAGAAACTTCTAAATTCACTTTACTGCGCATGCGTGAAACTTCACAAAAGCTCACTGAGATGATACAGATGGGAAAATAAATAATAATGTTATCGCACAATATCAGGATAATTTTATTTAGCAAAATATCTCACCGTCACGGATGCGTCCAGGTCGCATTCAGTCACCATATGTTTAGTCTAAAACGCAACTAACTAAACTTGCGTCATCGTTTTTAAATACCTCCGGTTTCACTGTCCACACTACAACGCGAAAACGGCGTTTTCAAATTTATCCACTTATGAGAGCGTTTTCCAAACAATACGTTTTTGTTGACTTAAAACGCCGTCTCAGTGTGGGCAGAAGGCCAAAACGGAGAGAAAAATATACGTTTTCAAGCGAAACGTATTAGTGTGGACATGGCCAAAAACAACACATTGCAGATCGCCTCTTATTTAAAGGGATACTCCACTTTTTGTGGAAATAGTCTCATTTTACAACTCCCCAGAGTTAAACAGTTGAGTTTTACCGTTTTCGAATCCATTCAGCTGATTTTCTGATATTTAGAATAATATCAGTAACCAGACAGTTCTGGTCTCATTGACTTCCATTGTATATATTTTTTCCTACTATGGAAGTCAATGAGACCAGAAACTGTCTGGTTACTGATATTCTTCTAAATATCAGAAAATCGTCTGAATGGATTGAAACGGTAAAACTCAACTGTTTAACTCTGGGAGTTGTAAAAGCCTATTTCCAAAAAAAAAGTTGAGTATCCCTTTAACAACGAACGAAATGAATGCTCTACTAGAGTTCCCTGGAGATGTTTTATTTGTTTGTAATGGTACCGTGGCGCAAGATGTTTCAATGGGGGCATATCACACCCGCAAATTACGTCCATGCTCGTGTCTAACTCCTCGCTCGGTCAGTCTGCCATTTCCTCTTTCTCTGTTCTTCCGACAATGCTTTCCTAGCTTTCTGCATCTTATATGCCGGCTCAGCCATGACGATAGTGTGACAAACTCCATCTCTCTCTACCTTGTTCCTGGATGGGGGTGTGTATGTGTGCAGTGCCGTAAAGGAATGTTACATAGGATATCTTTTCCTGACGGCCACCGTAACTTCTGTTAGTCGTAATTCGCAACCTCACTGCTTCCACTAAAATTTACACACTGCACATTTAATATGATTGACAACCTTTGGAATGAAATTAAATTAGTACTTAGGGTGTCTTGTTCATTATATTTATTTTCATATAAAAGCAACAGAACTTAAATTGCTTCCAGTTTATTAGCAACACCGTGCATGAGTGTGTAACGTCCACAATATCTGCCTTTGAGTTGTCTGATCCACTGCAGGAAGAGACAGTGCGTTCAAGCCTCCAGGGAAGTTTGTACGTACAGAGGTGGGAAGTCGTGTTTATCATTCAAGTGACTTTCATTGGAGTATGATGGCGAAGCTTAAAGAGTCATGAAAGCTCAAACCAAATTTTTTGAGAGTTTAACAGAGGTATGTGTTGAACACCATTGAAGACAATGTTAGCATCTGTTAGATTTAATAATAGGGTTAAAATGGTTAAATTTGAGTTTTTTCTGCTTTTTTCGTCTTCCGGTTCTAAAATCTTCATTGTGTCCACCCGCTGTGACGTGACCGTGCACTGAGAATGCGTTGATGACTCATCTGTGTCTCATAATTATTAGAGTTTTCTTATCGCATAGTAGATGAGAGATAATTATGGGCGCAAGTGCTTGTTTTCATGGTGCAAAAGTCCAAGTGGGTTGAATATGTTTCCCCACGATGTTACCAGGGCTAGACTCTGGGCGGTTGGTTTGCCATCAACCACGGACACATCTAAAGTCTATGATCTAAATTGTAGTGTGACAAAAATTTTCTCGAGAGAGCTGCAAGAAGAGGAGCTCGCCTTGTTGACAACTAACGTTAATCCAAGTTGCGGTGATGCGGTATCCGGGGACTTTTCTATCCCTTCAGAGGAGTGTGTGTGACTATGTGTGTCCAAAATGAGAAGTCATCCACCTCCACAGAGCTATCTCTATTATGGGGGTTCAGAGGGTGCGTAGATCTATAGACTATAGGAACGATTTTTTTCATTTTCAAATGCATTTATAGTGTCTATATAAACCAGTATATATTTAACAATGACATTAAAATTATAAATGTAGCCTGCAATAATATGTTACTTATAAATAGAATTACGATTACTGTAGGCTAATATATGTAGCAGGGCATTCAGTTACTTTTAAAAGGACAATAATAAAGTGTCCACGTATTTCATAAGACTTTAACTTTGCCAGCTATATAAAAATCTAGCATTTCCTCTCGTTTTACCATTGCTTTTTAGTGACAGTCGATATATAGGACATTGACCGTTATGGCCGACCCGTACCACACACACTCCCTCCCTTGTTTTCACAGCTATCCACCACGCCCTATGATCCACATCCACACCCATTTAAATTGCATTTTTCAAAAAGATTGTGAGCTAGACTTGAGCTGAAAGAGGGGGGTTTCATTACCCTTTTAGCATTCGAGTGACTGGAAAAGAAAGGTTTTGGTTTTCCTTCATCACGAAACAATGTCGGAAATAATATACGCGCGCTGGCACGGGGCTTTATACTTCGCTGTCTGTCACATCACAATCTGAACACATTGCAATTCATTGTTGATTTAGTTTATAGGTCTGTGTTTTCGGTGAATATTTTGGTGGAGTTTTAACTTCCCCTTGAAGGGGGTTTTAACTCCCCCTTGAAGGGGGCCCCTTCCCTTACAGACGAACTGCGGCTGGTCACTGTTTAATAATTGAAATGTGCTTTAAAACTATCTGTATTATTACTAGCCAATATGTGACATGATCATGACTGCCAGCGGCAATCTCGGCAATCTCACCAATCGGCGATGCCGAACTTCAAAGTTCAAACAAACCTGATCAGAACTTAAACGAACACGTGGTCACACGTGGTATTTGTTTACAAATTACACACATACCTGAGGTCCATTATGTGGCGGCAGATCTACGGTTTGTGCGTCGACGCGATTCTCCCACTTCCTGTTTACCAATTTTTGTCTTTCTTTACGTTTCACTCCACGTCCTATCCGTTCACCACAGTAGAGCCCGACTAACGGAGAGCCTTGGCGATATTATTGCTATTGTGTATCATCTTGGTTGCAGTTCCATTAGAATTCCACTGGAGGTGATCACGGGCGAGAGCAGAATGAATGGGAGTCTATGGGGCTAAACGGCTAAATGTGTCTCTTTCTTCTGCTTGTCGTTAAATTAACATAGATTTTATTGCTGATTCCGCAAGTTCAATATAGATTATAGGCCAAAAGTCGAATGAACGAGTACTTATGTCCTTTTGATTTCTTACAGGTTAGGCCGTTGTTGGCCGGAACACGCTAGCATTATGCTGTTGTGTGACGTCATCACATTTTTGAACGGATTTTTAGAACAGATAAGTGAACTTAAAATGCAATTTTCAGCTGAGAATATTATCTTAGCCAACCCTTTTGAATGCAACTTTCAAATTACTTGACACAAAATTATATCCTGAGAAAAGTGGATTTTTCGGGGTGAAACCCCATTGACTCCCATTCATTCTGCACTCGACCGCGAGCGCCCCCGCATGGACAGAGACGTGTTACTGCAGCCAGTCCAGAAACCGAAAGTAACCAGCCAGTGCCAGGAAGGGTGCTCGCGAGAGAGCACCCCGACGTCCCGCCCCTTCCGCTAACCCCGCTGGACCGCTAGGCTGTGGGTCGTCAATGCAAGTGAATGAGAGAAAATAATTATTTTCCAATCCCGTTTGAATTTTGCAATGAATTTGAACATAAGTTGTCTGTGAATTTCTTATATAATTTTTCGTGTAAAGAATACTACAATTTAGCGGGTAGAATTTTCATACGGTTAGACTTTGAGTGAGAGCACTTTGTGGACTACAACTCCTCGCTGCTTTCGACGCTTTTGATATACGTCACGACCACTAGCACACGGCATCCCGCTAAAACAAACCATAGGCTTGTTTGAGATGAGCAAAATCTGCGCAGAACCGATCACCGGTGATTAGCGCGAGATTCATGCCGGTTAGAAGAAATGTGTCCGAGATCGGTCCGCCTGGCTCTGATGTCATGCCGACGTATGTCAAAAAACTCTCGCGAGCGAAAGGCGCACCTGTCGGATTCTGCAGTAGCGACAAGTTGCTTAAAAGCACGATGGGAAACGACTTACTGACGCACACAGCTTAATGTTTATTGGTTTAAACAACAGTGATGAAGGTAAATTCCATATTCATAAAGCTAAATTCTCCTAATCAAGGCCATGTTTTTTTTTTTCAAATTGAAATATATATGGTGAGTCTCTTACAGGTTAAAAATATGAAAGCTATGTCAGTAACTCAAATACACCCTAAAATGTTCAAGCGAAAATTAGGAAAATATCTCTTTTTTTTATAGATGATGAAGTTTGTAAGTCTGTCCATTTATTATTATTTTTTTAATGAATTGTATTCTGATGTTTATTTATTTGTCGCTGTATAATATTTCTTTCACAAACTGTGGTGCTTGTATGTTTGTAACTTGCATTCTAATAAAAAACAGTTAATTTTTCAGAGTTAATTAATGAGTTAATTTTTCATGAGGAAAAAAGTTTTTGCTCTGTTTTTCTGAATTAAGTTTAGTTAATTTTTCATGAGAATTTTTTTGCTCTGTTTTTCTGAATTAACGACTTAATTTTTCGACTACATTTTTTTTAATTCAGAAAAACAGAGCAAAAACGTTTTTCTTATGAAAAATTAAGTCGTTAATTCAGAAAAACAGAGCAAAAACGTTTTTCTTATGAAAAATTAAGTCGTTAATTCAGAAAAACAGAGCAAAAACGTTTTTCTTATGAAAAATTAAGTTGTTAATTCAGAAAAACAGAGCAAAAAAGTTTCTCATGAAAAATTAAGTCGTTAATTCAGAAAAACAGAGCAAACACTTTTTTTCTCATGAAAAATTAACTCGTTAATTCAGAAAAACAGAGCAAAAACTTTTTTTCCATGAAAAATTATCTCGTAATTCTGAGATAATTAACTTGTTAATTCAGAAAAACAGAGTAGATTTTTTTTTTCTTCAAGTGGATGCAATACGCAACCCAACTCTTGTGGCTCACGCAAACTCTTCATACGAACATTGCGGAGACTCAGTCTCAATTCGTTCCGGTGAAATCACAAAACACACACATAGCTACGTGTCCCTGCTTGAATTACAACCACTGATGAACATATTCATATTCAGGTCCATAAACTTCCCTCGTCCACTTCACAAAGTGGAACTAATGGCGTTTCCACTACACAGTACCAGCTCGACTCGCCTCGACTCAGATCGCCTTCCACTGTGTAAAAGTTGTACCTGTACCTGCTTTCGGGTACTTTTTTTTTAGCATCACCTCAGGAGAGGTCATGAATGAGTATGAAATTATTCCCAATAGTTCATTCTCTTAATTTCTTGGTTTGCGCTTAGCCTACCTCGTCATACTCATATTCTAGTAAAATTATGATTCTGAAACTCCTCCGTAGGGCTTTGATTATGAGGCATGTCTTAACCGAACCAGGAAAAAACAACTCTGCACTCAGTTGGATAGTCGGTAGACCTACAACCAATCAGAGCAACGCAGTAAGTCAACTACTTTGCATAGCTCAGTTTTCAACTACAGAACTTACTTAGTTCTTTTAAAATAACGAGTGTTGCTTCTTTTACTTACTTCTCCATGAGTGCGACCAAAGGAGAAACCACAACGACCACAGGCTTTTCATTACGTCCCATCTTCTTAGCAACCGTCAGAGCCAGCTGATAAGTTACACTTTTGCCGAATCATGAAGGAAGGACGACAAATATATCTTTCGAACGACAAATACCTTGATTGCAGTTTTCTGTTCGTCTATTAAAATGAACACGCTCTAAATTTATTTCACAACAGACGCGACAGCGGAATCTATACATCTCAATTCTGCAGCTGCAGTCATCTCTGAGGGAAACCAGTTAGCGCTCTTTGATAACGTGATGATTACGTCCTTGCAGATCATCTGACCATCATCGTATAAAGCCCGCCCTGGCAATCTGATTGGCCCGTTCATTTTTGGACCGATCATAATTTCTCCTCAATGGATCGAGTCAAGACCGAACTTCCCGACCAAAAAAATGTTGTGGGCAGGGTTTGGGCTGGCATCCAGGCTAGGTTGCGCTGATTCCAGTAGTGTGTTTTTATGTTAGAGCTTGTATCCAATCATATTTCAGGCATCATGCATTGCCAGGGTCATATAAATCTGCCTGGAGGCCTTCAGAATCGACAGTGCGGGCGTCAATGAATGGCAATGAAACTGTTGCTTTAACCAATCAGATAATCCGTCAGATTTAATCAGCCAATCAGTATTTGCGTACTATTACTGGTAGTATCTGTAACGAACTGCGTAAACTAAAATATATTCCTGTAGATGTAGTTTTTCAACCCACAATGAAGTTTCTTTCTTCATTGATGTAGTTTTTCCTCCTCGACCCCCAGCAGAAGCTAAACGCAGAGTAACGGAACTCTATTCGATCTCTCGGGTTAAAACATAACTGACTAATGTAAGTTATGCCACAAATGATTTAAAGGCAAAAGGCAAAAGTCCCGCTGATCTCATTGATTTGGTTAAACTCTGTGTGAGAGCATGGGGCAGCTGTACACATCGTCATGTTTTGCGGTGACTGTGTGCTTCTGTTGAGCAGTCGCTCTCTGCTATAAAGCAAATTAAAACTAATCCTAGAAATATGACGAGACAGACACGACATTTTTGGAACCCTATTACAGTCAATGGTTGGAACTGAAACGCAGTTAGAACCTGTACGACAGTAATTGAAGTCTTCTTGAGGAAAGAAATAAGGATGGATTTTGTGTAAAATATAATCTGTTGTTTTGGTGAGTATATGCTTTTTTCCCCATGGGGAATATGATTTTCTTCTTAATTTTTCTTATAAATTTATGATCGATACTTAATTTTTTTTCCCCAAACATTCTTACTATTGTAACGTCTGAAAAGGGACTATTATAACCCTTGAACGACAAGATAAGGGAGGCTCCATTTCTGAACTTATAATCAGATTCAGAACGCAAGAACCTCTTTACAAACGCACCAGCCGAACTAATGCGCTCGTTTCTCTCTTTCCCGAACTCACCGCATTAACCCAATTCTGCCGGTGCGATATAAAAAACAACAATTATAGAGAGTCTTTGCGCTGATACACTATTAAAAGTTAATAACTCTAGTAGGACAATGGCCTAGGTGCAAAATGCATGGCCCGCAACTGCATTTTACAATCAAATATGTATTTCTGTTTATAATGTTGCGCAAATCATGAAGAGACAAAGTGAAATAGATTATAAAGAGACTCTATTAAAACATGACAGAGAGGTACAGCAAAAATTTCATTCAGAAATGGCGTGGATCCGTATGCCGTAACAAAGGAAGCACTGGGCACCAGATTATGCCCCAGATAGCAAACTGACATTGAATCAACGTGGAAACATGACATTGAAACAACGTTGATCTGACATGGTTTTGCTCATCGGATTAACGTTGTACCAAAACTAAAACTTTCTTTCAAAACTAACGGAAAATCAACTTGAAATCAACGTTGTTTTAACGTTATGAAAGCCAACCAATTTTCAATTTTCATTTAGCTTTGAAGAACGCCGCGTGCGACGTTTGTTCAACGTTAATTCGTTGAGCAAAACAATGTCAGATCAATGTTGTTTCGATGTCCTGAGAGACGTCGTTTCCACTTTGATTCAAGCTTTGCCTCAGATACAGTATTTTCATGTGTACCTGTATCTGGTATTGGCTGGGAGTTTTTACACATGTAGCAATTCCGAAGCCAGGAAATGGCGCCGGGTCGGCAAATGCCTGGATGTTGTGACGTCATGTGGGAACTATCCACGGACAAGTTTCGGAGCTGACACATGACAATCTATTATAAAAAGACGCTCATCATACAGTGTGGAATTAGAGATGTAAGCAAGCACATTTCAGCAGTCTCTTTATTAGTCTCTTTAAGTGACGGTATCTATCACTTTAGATAACGGTAGTTTCATAAAGTCTGTCAAATACTTTGTGGTAAGCTAACAGCAACCAAATTGAGGAAATCAGACGTATATCCAAACAACAACAAAGAAAAACTATCAGGCACAAGTTTTCAAAATTCCTACTTCTGAATGTAACATTGGCTCCCTCTGCTGGTTGCTGATAGTAGCCCACATAAATACATAAATGATCAATACTCTAATAATTGCTAAATCACATCATTGACCATTGCAATAATTTGTTGGAATTGCATTCTTAATCTAGGTGTTGTGAGATTTCAGTTTTCGACAATCTTTAATCAACACTATCGGTGAGTGTGATACACGTCATGTAGTGCACTTTTATGTTTAAGCTAATGGACGTGCATACAAGTATTTATCTGCATCAGTGCATATCTATATACATATACATATTATAGTGATTAAACAATAGGACCGGCCTATATTAGTCCAATTATCGCGCTATTTTATTTTTAAGATTCAGAAAGAGACTAAAAAGTCTCAAAAGTCTTGTGGACAACTATTCAGTATGTGTTAATTGGCCTTATTGCAGTGACAACTTTTTTTTTTTCAAAACTTACTAACCACGCATAATTTTTTTTTCTATAAAATGCAAACATGTACATCCATTTTGCACACATATTATTGTAGTACACAGTAACACAAAAGCTCAAGTAATTCAGGAGAATGCATAGTAAGAACATCCGAGTAAACTCGCATCAAAATATTCACATCAAACTTTCTTCCGTCAGTGACTTGACGTGTACAGCCAAATATGTCCAATACTCTGAATTTGTGCTCTGCTTTTGAGCCATCCAAGTGCACACACACAGCAGTAAATACTGGCACAAACACACACACACACACACACTGAACTCACCACCTATACAAATGGTGTAATATGTAGCAGCTCATTTACATCATCTGTACAAAAGAAAATCACCTACAGACTGCCACTGGAATCTGTTCAACCCTACAGTATGCCAGATCACATCGCAAAAACTATATACCAAAACAAAACAAGATCAGAATCATTCCACACCTTCTCAGGAGAAGACAAAATCACAAAACTGCTATTCTTAAAACAACCACTTCATGAACACTGTACATGCCCCCTCATAAACATACCGCCGTTTGCATTTCATCTCAGTCAGGAGATATTTGTCCTTTTGCAAAGTGCTTCTGTGGTTCAACAACAATATGAAATCATTTTTTTTTTTTCAGAGCTGGTTTTTAATTTTTTTACTTATTTTAATATTTTCCATTGCAAATTTCCAATATTGAAGGGATAGGTAAGGGCTGCCAAATTCTCACACTCCCACGCCACACCCTCGATTTCTTAGTCGAAGTGTTAACCCAGTCAGTCAAAGGCCTGAAAGATGAGTTTATCTATAGATCTACTTGTTGAGCCACTCATGATCGACTAGTTATACCGCAGATTAGTTAAATATCCTGTAATCTGAGAGCGAGCGTGCATGCGAGACAGCTATTGTGCTCCAAACCACCCCACACCACACCTCACACCCATACTGTTTAAACACTAGTTCATAAGTATGGTTAAAGAGGCTATATGCAGCTTTTTCCCCAAAATAAACGTAACAATAGCCTTTTTATTTTACCATTTATGACTCAAACATCTCCTGATGAGCATACTGACACCTTGTCCGCTCACAGTGGGTGCACCTATAAGCCTGTATCCTATTTTTCCTATTTTCTGTCGGGTCGGACTTTTCCCGCGATGTCTGCGGATGTGACGTCAAGATGTGCGCGTTCATGTTAAACGTTTCAGATCACTCTGCCACCACCGCTAGTCAGCAAGTAGCCTACACTCGAGTTGCAAGCAGAACACTTATCTCAAACAATATATGTATTTGACTGTTCTTACCTCTGTAAACATAATGTTGACCTCCATGTAGCGGATGACGTGTGCACGTACGAGTGCGCGCTGCGAGCAGAAAGGAAGAGCAGTTCTGTTTTTGGACCACATGGTGTCAGTTCGCGAGTTTAAATTTCAGGAAAACGCATGTAGCCTCTTTAAAGTATGTGGATTTTTATGTTGTTTCAGTCGTAGTGTCCATTGTAGTGGACATACAAATTTATTTATTTTTTTGGCTTAGTCGAAAAAATTCAGGTCTGAAGGGAAAATGTTTCCCTTGGTGCGTGTTAAACACTCCTTTGAGTCCAGCCAGAGAACCATTGCAGTAGACAAATGAAGACGCCGAAAGCACAATACCTAACAACATCTAGCTAGCCAGTTTATGTGCGACACCTGTGGCCGGTCATGTGCTTTGAGGATCGTCCTTTTGCTAATATAGAATCAATATGTAACTTTTATTTCAATGACTACGTTTACATGCAGCCAATAACCCGTTCAAAACCAAGGCCATGTAAACACCGGCAAAAAACAGAATATGCTCATCCTGGATATTAAAAACCGGGATATTATACCTGTGGTACCCCTTTTCTAACACGAATTTTTGGTCATGTAAACGCGTATCGGCATATCCCCATAGTGATTTGTGTTCTGCGCATGTTCTATTCACAAGGAATCTTGGTCTTTTGAGTAGAGAAACTTCTCAGCGCATACAAAAATCCGCGTGCAGTATACCGGAAGTAAACATGGCGAGACACAGCACAGCATACTTTTGGAGCGAGCTCAGTAACGTTACCAGCATCACAGCGCAAACAAAGGCGATCACTATCTGCCCCGAACTATTCATTATCCGCATGCTGCTGTTGTTGTTGTCTTTGGACACAGGAAGAAGAATCGGAAATGACGCATACTGCGTCTTAAGGTTGTCCGTACGTCTAGACTCTAACCGCGCGTCAACTCCATCCCGAATCCCTCTTATTTATTTTACTGTACAGGATAATAGAGGCGATTGCAGTGATCAAAGAAGGGCTCATTCAGCCTACAGTTCTCAACGGGCCTGAAAATTATTACCCGACCCGGCCCGTGGCTTTTAAAGCACAAACTTAGAAAGATTGACTTACTAGTCCATCAACAAGATCGCCAGGTCAGCATCACCGTTGCATCCAGTGCTGCTTTTTAGCTCGCGCCCACGAGTGAAAAGCCAGACCGAGTGGTACTCCTGTCAGCTGTCAGGTTTCTCAAGCGGTCAGATTCTCTTTTCCTTTTCCTAGTCTTCCGACCACGTTTTGCCAACCAGTGGGCAGGCTGCGAGTTTTGAAACAAAATAGGCCTAGCCTACAAACATAATCATATGCTTATAATAGGCATCGTGGAGGAAGATAACATGCATCCACAGTGGATGGACTGAGGCGCGTTCTCCTCTCGGCCAGCAGCCACCCGCGATGCACTTTGCTCGCAGCAGCCAGACTTTCGTTACGGTGAACAGCAGCGATGATTAATATATATTTTTTTACTGGGTGGAAAAGATTAAGCCCGAGGTCCGACCCGAACCCGAGTCATTTGCTTATATTTTCGACCCGATCCCGTCGGGTTTGTCGGGCCGAACCGACCCGTTGAGAACTCTAATTCAGCCCATCATGCAATTGTTTAAGCATGTATGGGTTAGAAAAACGGGTATTTTTAACACAAAATGTTGCGCAATGCACCTTTAAGTAATGTTACGTTACGCAAGTCTCCTCTGTTTTTCGTCGTCAATTGTGCTTGCTCCTGTTGCTAGTCCTGAAACCTTGTGAGCGTCGAGTCTGAGGAGCGGGCGGGGGAAACAACAGTCTCTGATATTTTGAATTTGGACTGCAGTACCTATTTTGACCACTAGCAGAAATTCTTACAGACTGCACCTTTAGGTTCCACAGCTTATTAAATTGTCTGCAGAGGTCTTTTAAAAACACATATGTAGAAATTACTAATGAAATCTCATTTGATGTAGAGATTTTGATGAATATGTGCTAGGCTCTGGAATACGCCTTTCCCGTTAGCAACACGTCATATGACGTAGACCGAGGCAAATAAAAGAGCTCGCGGTCCGTTTTCTCATTGTTGGGTGTTGATGTAGTTAGAGCAGTAGAGAGATACAGAAGGTTTTAGATCGCGTTTTAGAGAAGCCATAATGGTAATTTTTTGTGTTTTTGCTGGTTATACGAATTCCAGCCTGTCAGGACATCATATCCATCATTTTCCTTCTAGGAAAAACAAGGCTTTTTGGTCTTGGGTGCGTTTTGTGCAGGTGAAGAGAACAGACTTCACTGCCGCGTCTGTTACCACACACACTCGGTCGTTTGTGGCGCACATTTCACTCGCTTTAAATTGTATCATTAACTGCAGTTGAAAAGCATTATTTATTTGTTGTTATGGCATGGTCATTAGTAAATGTAGATAGTGCTAACCAGCTTGGATGGACTGCATAATCACCGTCAGCGTAGAATATGAGAAGACAAAACGTTGCTGGCTTAAATTTAGACAATATAAATGGATGTTTAATCAAGAACAAAGTCGAACGTATGTTTGCTTAAGCAGATTTATTACAAAACACCAAGGTAACAGTTACTAGCCATACAGCAGATGAACCAGCGTTAGCCACGGTGCTAACTTGCATGAACTCACCAAGTCACTTGCCCTATTCGCCACTGGTTTTCTCGACACCACAACTCTAACGTTCCTCTCTCCTCTGCCCATTGTTCGTCCCCGATCTCCCACTGACTTCTATCTCGTCTAGGAAGCTCATAATTATAGGCCTGTGGGCCATCATAGGCATATTCGTCAACATCGGAGAACGCAGTTTCTTCGTTCGCATCCATTGTAACCTGTCTTGAACTTGAACAGACTCCCTCGGCGATAGTCACTTCCGGTTAGTGCTTCATAGATGCGGAAGATATTTTATCACAATTTTTCTCAAAATATCATTAATGGCTAAATATATATTACTCCAGTTCAGAAAATCTAGTTGTTTTATCGCCAACATACACTATGCTATATAGGGGTGTCCAACCTGCATGTTGCTCTTTAAGGCTGTGGTAAGATGGGGGCGTTTATACACCAGTCAGTCACTTGTGTCATGGTGGTGTGTTGGACATGAACCAGACTACTATGGTATGTGACTTGCAGTACCATTTTATGTAGCATGATATTACCCTTTGATACCAAAAGGAAGAATATGAAACAGTCATAATTATGTATTCTCCTTGCTTTTGTTTTATTGATATGTCATGCATAAATTGTCTCTTTTAATGTCAAGAACAGATGAAAGCAGGCCACATATTTTTTGTTGTTGAAGTTTTTGATCTCATGTGTGTTCTCATGTAAACTACTATATTGCGATTTTCAAGTTGAAATTGTATGCAGCGCATAATAGTGAATGTCAAATATGTATTTAAGGTACGGAAGTGGCATATTTTGAGTTTTGTTATTTGGTATAGGGTCATTTGAATAGTTGGGCTGGTTTATGCTTGTTTTATCCTATTCACATTTCTATTCTCTCTTTTTTTACAACTGAAGAAAAATAGTGAAAATAAGCTACATTACCATTTAGGGAACAAGTCTATGCTTGCTACATGCTAATGTTTCTGTACTACAGCAGTAGAAAAACAAAACAGTTTAAAATCTATAATCAGTTTCATTTTAGCCCTTGTTAAGCATGGAATGGTACTTTTCATTTTATTTTTATTTTACCAGTATTGCATAGTAAAGGGAAAATGCTTGGGGAGTTAGCTGGAATAGCATAACTAGCATGTTTGAACTTGTAGGGTACAACTGGGCTATAGCACATCTTAAGGAAAACATGCTTTCGTTAGTCAGGTAGGGAGGTATGAACACACACACCATAAATTATTGTCTTAATTATTATTAACCTAAACGTAATTATAAAATTTTTGTTAAGCTTTTATCTGTTGTGGTTTATCTTTTTTCATTCTGTGTCTTCTTGTTGCATTAATATTTGTTATTTCTTTCCCTAACATAGACCGGGGTAGGAATGTAACACATTTGTATTATAAATGCATTCACTCGGTTTCAAAACTAACATGCAACTCAGAAGGAGCACCAACACAATGTGATCACAACTACACACTTGTCACAAATGCCCACATAATATACAACATCAACGTTAAAAGCAACATGATTAATGTGACTCTCAAAAAGCGGAAAGGATATATGTGAAAAAAAATCTATTTCTATAAATGCAATGAACTATTCAAAAAACAATTAAGATAGTTACTCACCGAACTGTGAATGGAATCTTTTGTTTAAATGACAGATCATGTGCAAAAACCACTGTAACTGATAGCTACTTTGACAAGAATCACTTCCTTAGACAAATGTACAAATGGTCCCTCCCACACATTGATAAAGGTCTGTTTACATGCCATATCAGTCCAGTGGTTTTATAAGTGACATATTTAAGAGTATTTTCTGTCAAGTCATGCCTGGGTCACATTTCACACCATAATTAGAAAGAAAGGCACATTAACTTAATTTGTCATTAACTACATCTCAATCTAGATGCTCACGAGTTTTTGAAAAATTAGTTAAAAATTAGAAAAGGAATTAGTTAATTTTTTCCCACAAACAATCCTCTGTTGTTACACTCATGCATTTTTTAAGATCCTTTTAATGCATTCCCAGATGGGAAGAATAAAATAAACAATGTTCCACATTTCCTACTTCCTCAAAGTTTATTGGTCAAATAATCTGCTTGTTATGCATATTCATTTATCATAGAAAAGACTTGTACTTCTGTTTACATGTATGTTTTTTTTTTTACCTCAAAACCATATTTGAGGAAGTTTTACTCTTTAGAAGACTGGAATGTGTCCACTTTAACATAATTGAAGATGAACAGGAAATTCTGTGCTGTAAGTGCATCAGATACCTTGCCACACTTCCTTGCTTATCAGTGAAAATCAAATCCTTACATGGCTCGAAAGCTTAGCATTTAAGAGTTCCCTGTAAACAATCATTCTGTCCTCCTCCTAAAAATACTCTTTTCATAATCGTTGTAGAACAAAACTAGAAAGCCTGGTTTCAATATATTGCAGAATACATGTTCCACACAATAAAATCAACAGAATTATAATTGAAATCAGGGTTTGAAATGAACTTTTTCACTCACCAGCCAATTTGGGTACTACATTTTCAGTTACCGGCCATTGAGAACTTCTACTTGCCAAAACAAAATGATCATTAATAAATCACATTATCAAAGTTACATCTTAGATTTAAATATATTTATTATGAAATCTGATTTTGAATCATTGAATCGCCTTTGACCTTATGATAGCCATTTACCATTCACACACGATAAAATTAAATAAATAATATTCTCTGTGACTTCTCTTGTAATTTTAACAGCATTTATTTGTAGTAAACTCCCTAAATAGCTCACTCAAAAATTAATGTTAAAATTTAAACGTTTATTAGCAGACAGGCTGTCAATTCATGCCTCTTTCAACAGTATTGACTGCAAATGCTTTTTCAACGGAAGCCACGAGTTTACCTGTGCATAGCAATAAAGATGCTATAGGGTAGCCTAGAAATCTCAGACGCACCCTAGCGGCAGCAAAAACAATTTTGCTGCAAAGTGTGGTCTAGCAACTCTCTTGTTGACTTTCGAAGTGGAAAATCCAAACTCTGGTCTGGCCAATCACATCGTGTATAGAGTTGGTGGGCGGGCTTAACACAATGACGACAGAATTGATGACGGTTCTGCACCGTGATTTCCATAGGTGATTTCCCTGCTACTTAAAACAAACAAGACTCAGCTGGCGAACAGCGGTCTTTCGAATTCGGCTTTGGCCGCGACTCGGATGACTTGGAGTTAAGAACGTAACTTAAGTCATTCTTAAAAAGGAAGTTATGTTCAGAGTTTTGATAACACGGATAAGGCAAAAGTTTAATATATCAACTTGCTCCGCTGGAGAAGAAAACCATGGGGAAAACGCATGGGACTCATCCCCGGATTGAGGTATGCCAATTGTGATTTCCCAGACCTAACATCTTGATAGGTCTGGTTTGCCAGGCTAGCTATAGGGGGCTTTTTGTGCTAAAGTCTTGGGAATGCAGCATTCATGAGACTGGATTGGAGAAGGTGGCCTCTTAGGACTCCTAACACCGGTCGTGTCACTTTGTAGGATACTTGCATTCTCAAGTTCAAGGCGGCAGTCCAAAATAGTGAATCTAATCACCATACTGGCAAAAGTTCACTTCAAGAATAAACAAAGTGGCTTCAGTGAGTTTGAATTACAGTATTTGGGGGAACAAAAATGGTGTAAACGTAAAGGCAATCTAGGCTATATTATTATGAAGCAATACTTTTTTGCTAGAGAAAGCATAAAGAAATCCTTGGTCCCTCTACTTGGCAAATGGTGAGACCACCGTATCTGTAGGAGCCTTTTCTCTACCTCTAGCCATCCTTTCCACCAAAGTCAATTCCCAACAAGGACCATAATTTCCAGCCTGGACAAGCTAGCATTTCCTTTAGAGGAATCTAAAGAAGAACCAAATCAAAGGGGAATTGATTTAATAAATTTAACCAGCAATTTTCATTACTCACCTTCATGTCGTTCCAAATCTGGAAGACTTTCGTTCATCTTCCAAATACAAACTAAAGGCGAGGGTAACTTCTTGATTTGCTTAATAAAATCCTACTTTGAGATTCTGTTGATAAACATCTTTCACATTTTTAGTGTGTTATTGCTAGCCTTGAAAATAGACGTAGCACAAACAATTTGTGTTTAATGTATCTGGTTGCAATGACAACAGATTGGTCGGATTCCGCCCTTCCTGCCCAATTGGGTGGTTTTGAATTTGATTTTGTGGGTAATAAAGGGTTTGGAGGGTGGACAAAATGTTGACTGGTTTGGGGTCAGTGTGGTGGTTTTCAAACATCTACATTTTAAAGTCTAATTGGTTAAACTAGTAAGGTGACCATATTTTTGATTACCAAAAACCAGGACACTTGGCCCGGCAAACAGATAGGCTTACTCAAATGATGCTCAAAGTTTACTAAAAGATACCTTATTTATTTCAATACATTTAAAGTAGGTTATGCCTCCTCTGTATGGATAGAAAATTGTCATATTGTTATAAAATAATCTAGGACAGGCACTTTACCTTTTATATTACATCTCTATTTGAAAACATAACATTTTTTAAACTTAATTAAGTGACACTTAATTGACACTATACTGTCAAGTTTTTCTCTGAGTTATTAAAATAATTCGATAAAAGTGTTTGTGACCATATTCCACTCTTGTGCAAAAATTAGTAACAATGTTTACTTACGGACTGGTTTTCTGTTGGATCCCATGTAGGTTTCCTCTTAGTGTTGCACTCATATTTAAATAACAGCCTGTTTGCAAAGCCTACTGTTCTCTCTGACATTCACAAAACAATCCACACAGAAATGTGCCACACGATATACTGACAATAGTTATAAGATCCATGATAAATGTACGTAAGAGCAACAGTTTGTCATGAACAGCCATGAAGGCTTTTTATTTAGTAAAGGAACACCGATGGCGGAACTAGGAGGCAGATTAAATTACACGCCTAGGTGATGGGAAGGTAGGTGATAAGGTTTCTGGAAATTTCCCTAATTAAACTTTTTTTTTTTTGAGCCACACCAAACTCAACCAGGACTCAACATCAGCGACCAGTTCATATGGCCGGCACACAAATATCTTCCAAAGGAACTCCCCTAAAGTGTGCATGGGAAGACGCGATACTCCAAGTAGAGTGAGCTTTAAAGGGTTGGTTCACCCAAAAATGAAAATTAAGTCATTAATTACTCACCCCCATGCTGTACCAACTAGGGGTGGGGAAAAAAGTCGAATTCTCGATGCATCGCGATGCGGACGTGGACGATCCTGAATCGATTCACAAATATCCCAAAATCGATTTTCCAAAAAAAAAAATAAATAATTATATATATATTTATAAAAACGTAATATTGACGGAACGCGAAAGACGGAAGTGCAGTGACCGGACCGTCTGACGCGTGCACATAACAGAGACGCGATGGCGCGCGAGATCCAAACACTCTCCTTGTTAGGTTAAAAGCTGACGTGTGGAAATATTTTGGCTTCTGACGTTGAAGGGGGAAAGGAACTGGGCAAGAGCCACGCTAGTTGTAAGCTTTGTAGAATAAAACTAACGACGGAAACACGACAAATATGAGAAGCCATATATGACGCGTTTCCAGCCAGAGGAGGAAAAACACTCGGCTGTACCGGTCGTTATAATATTAATTTACTACAAGTAAGTTAAAGTTATGCTCCTAGTTCAGGCACACGTTTATTTTCCTGTTGGTTCTTTGGAATGCTAATAAAATATATTGTACGTTAATTCTTTATGGGTCATTACTTTGTACATTTAAAGGAAAGTATTTATAGTCACACACACAAAAGATTCAGATAATCGATTTGTAACATTATAAATGTCTTCACTGTAACTTTTGATCAACTTAATTTAATTTATCCTTGATGAATAAAAGTATAGATTTCTTTTTTCTTTCTCCCAAAAAATGTAAGAAAAATTCTTACAGACTCCAAACTTTTAAACTGTATTGTTTAATGTTACAAAAGCTTTCTATTTCAGATAAATGCTGTTCTTTTGAATTTCTGGGTGATTCTCTGAATCGGGTGCCTTCAAGCCCCACAAACTTGCTTCAAAGATTTTTAATTGAAGGAAATCCCAAAATGCATTTTAATGCCGTCAATTAATAGAACCAGGTGCCTTTGCATTATAATGCAACACAATTGTTCAAAAAATTATTTAAAGATAATGGGTTGCCTAAGTAGTAGACAACAAGCATGTTTGCATGTCTTCACTAACCATCATTACATTTTCATTGAATATCAAACAAATAAAAAGTGCAATTAATACCAAAATGATGCTGCTGCTAATATAATCATATGTTGGTCTAGTGTATTTTTGTTTACTGTTGTAAAATGGAAAATCAATAATCGCTAATCGAGAATCGTTAATAATCGAAAATCGACTGTAATCGAATCGGGACTTCAATAATCGTAATCGAATTGAATCGGGAAATCAGACAGATTAACCACCCCTAGTACCAACCCCGTAAGACATTTGTTCGTCTTCAGAACACAAATGAAGATATTTTTTATTAAATCTGAGAGGTGGACCACTGCTACATAGGATGCCTAAAGGATTGAAACTTGACGGCCCAGAAAATCATTGAAGAAAATGTTTAAATATTCCATGTGACTACAGTGGCTCATCTATAAGTTTATCAGAGCGATGAGACTACTTTTGTGCGAAAAAACGACAAAAATAACGACTTTATTCAACTATTCCTTTTCCTCCTTGTAGGCCTGAGACGAGAGTTCAAGAGATTTCCACAACGCATATGCGAGAACTGAAGTAGTTGAAGGAGATCATGGATCTCACACATGCATCTTGGAAATAAATATATAAAAATATAAAAAATAGCTTCATCTGTGTTTCATCCACCACAGGAATTAGAAAACCTTTAGAAAACGTAATTCCTTTGTGGATCCTCTTGATCTGCTTTCTCCGTGCTTCTTTGACTAATCTCAGTGTCACGCACGCTGCACGCAAGTTAACCATGTTCGACACATGTAACTGGGAGTGGGACCTTCCACACTGTTTAATCCATCTTAGGCACTGCTCGCATTGTGTTTTTGGCTTTGGAAAGGGAAAAAAACACAACTCCTGCAGATAATCTCTCAGGGTATCTTGTGTCTGATTTGCAAATGCCGTTGGTGCACCGGTTCACCATCTTACATGGAGTCAATGTTTGACGGCCCAGCTTACAGAGTAACGGTTGCTATAATGTGTGATTGGACAATTGCCGTTTTGGGGAGGGGCCGGCGAAAGGCTAATTGACGGGCTTACAGCTGAATTTGTACTTGAATGGGTTCTTGTTTTACACACAAGAGGTAGTTCAACATCACTTTTCTCATATTTTATAACTTTTAGCCTTCCATTATGGTTGGGAGAATCACATCAGTTAACCAGGCGCACTAAGACATTTTAAATGACACCAAACATGTATAGTTACTTTTTGTACACACATAATTTGAGCTGGACTGTGTGCTGCGTCTCGGATGTTGCTGTTACATATGCAATAGGGAGTCCACATGTTAATTCTCAGGAGAGCCTTTTGTTCTCTCGCGGGGGACCAAGACTTTCAGGCCCCCGCCTTACACAGCTTTTTTAAAGTGTAATAATATTTCGCATCTGCGGGAAAACATTAAGATGTCAAGTGTTTTTAAAAGATGTTTCTTAAGCTCACCAAAGCTATATTTTTTTGATCAAAAAAAACTAACTTGACATTAGTATTGTGGTTTTGATCAAATCAATACAGCTTTGGTGAGCTTAAGCGACTTCTTTCAAAAGCATTTGACATTTTAATGTTTTCCAAACTAATGACTGTGTCACATTCCCAGACTCAACCTCTGTCTCTGGCCAGCAGAGAGCGCCCTTGCCCGAGTACTGATCTTCACTTGCACTGCATTTCCCATAAGCCTCTCTAATGACTCCAATCACCATGCCCAGCTGCAGTCTATCTACCAGGCTTTTTAACCACACCACAAGCAGCTCTCTGTGTCAAGTTTTGTTTTGCTTTTGCAAACACTACTGAGTGTTATTCTCAGTGATTGTCTGACTGTTTCTCGACCCCTTCTGTAATTCAGGGCCCAAGCCCTGAAAGGGCGCAGAGCCCTATTGTTTCCTTGTTAGGGCCCAAGCCCTGAAAGGGCGCAGAGCCCTATTGTTTCCTTCCGATTATTTTTTTTTTTTTATTTTTTTTCAGCGACTATTCGGGCACTTTTGGGGCCCTTGACATGCTCGAAAACTCTTGAAACTTTGCACACGGGTCAGAACCCGCGGCCAGTCAGAGCCGGGCTGAAGCTGGTACCCGGGCGTGGCAGGGCGGCTCGTCAGCGCCCCCTGGAATGGGGTCCGAACACCTGGTCCATAACTCAAACACACTTGCATGTAATAATATGAAACTCGGTACACATGTCGATAGCAGAATTTCATCTATACCTCGCGTTCTTGCTTTTACCCCAGCCCAACAGGAAGTCGGCTATTGAGGTTTTTTTGTAAAACACACGCAATGAACTTTTAAATACTCCTCCTAGAGCTCTGATCCAAATTCGACGAAAACTTGAGTCAGCTAGAAGTCAAGACATTGAGGATGAAAGTTTGTGTGGGGATTTTTGATATCTCGAACGGTTTGGCCGTGGCGAGGAAACGAAACTATGGCGAGAAACGTGAAACAGGAAGTGTGTCATAACTTCAGCATACATTAACTGATCTGGATGAAACTTCAGCAGTGCATTCGCTGTAAGAGGACGATCACATGGATGTGACTATTGTGAGTCAAAGTTATAGCGCCACCAACTGGCAGCAGGAAGTGTGTCACTTTCAAAATGCTTTGAAATCACCCTCTTATTTTTACCCGATTTGCTTCAAACTTCATCTGTATAATGTACATACACGGCAGATGAAGACCTATGAATGGATTCTTGATATCTTTGAAACTGTTGCCGATGGCGACGCATCAAACTTTACCATTCTTTTAGGATGCATTCTTTTAGGGATTCGAACATTTGTCCATAAATCAAACACACGTGCATGGATTAATATGAAACTCGGTACACTCATAGATCACATCAGGCCAAACAACTTTCGTGCTCTAAGTTTTACGACAGTTCAAACGGAAGTCGGGAATTATGTTTTTTTTTTTTAAATAATTGTCCTAGAAAAACATAAAATTACAACCCATGCTGTTACCAATCACCACCAAACTCGGTGTGCATGAAGTCAAGACATTGAGGATGCTATATTCCGGACGGATTTTTGATATCTTGAACGGTTTGGCCGTGGCGGATTTTTTTGACTAAAAAAGGACACATAAAGTGTGTTATAACTTGGTTAGTTTTACTGACAGTTACAAAACTTGCCGTGTATATTGTTCTATTCAAGCCAAACAACTTTCTAATTAACAATAATAAACTCAAACCCACAGAAAGTCAGATATTGTAGTTTGAATATGATCATGCTCTTTCTGAGCCTAGGCCTGTCACACAGTCTGTGTGTGTGTGTGATTGAGTCTTTCTGACACACAGTCTCTGTGTGTGTGTGTAGGGGGAGGGGGCTTAATAATTTCACTGTGTGTCTGGCCTGCTAAAGTAAATACATTTCTTAAGCCTGGTATTTTTTAAATAAGTTTTTGTTTTTATTTTTTTATAAGTAAAGACATATAACCTGTTTAATTGTAGTGCATTGACAATAGTTTTATATAATTAGTGTATTAATTAAATTAACTTGGTCCATAAATCAAAAAGGAAGTGTGTTAAAACTTCTGCATACATTAACTGATCTTGATGAAACTTCAGCAGTGTGTTCGTTGTAAGAGGCCGATCACATGGATGTGACTATTGTGAGTCAAATATATAGCGCCACCAACTGGCAGCAGAAAGTGTTTCACTTGCAAAATGCTTTGAAATCACACTCTTACTTTTACCCGATTTGCTTCAAACTTCATCTGTATAATGTAAACACACACCAGATGAAGAGCTGTGAAAGCATTATTCAATATCTAAGATAATGTTGCCATAGCAACGCATCAAACTTTAACATTCCTTTTTTTTGATGATTTTGAGTCTCTTAGCGGCTTTTGGGGCCCTTAATGGGTTTGAAAACTCTTGAAACTTTGCACACAGGTCAGATCCCACAGCCATCAGAGCCGGGAAGATGGTACCCGGGTGTGGCAAGGGGGCTAGACAGCGCCCCTGGAACGGGGTCCAAAAACTTGGTCCATAAATCAAACACGCTTGCATGTAATAATATGAAACTCAGTACACATGTTGATCTCATCGTTTCATATATTCATATATTCTCCTCAAGCCGGACAACTTTCTAATTTACACTCATGAGCTAGGACCCACAGAAAGTCAGATATTTTGGTTTGAAAATGTTGAGTGTCTCTCTGAGCCTACACTTCTGTATGGCAAGCCCTTTTAACATTTAAAAGCTAAGTTTGACTATTCGTAATTAACATTGTAGATATCAACAACGTCTTTCTAGTCGTAATTACATTTTGGATAGTTTGTATTATCATTTAAGATATCTGTAACGTAATTGTGACTAGTCGAAACGACAGATAGAGTATGGCAAGCCGTTTTAACATTTAATCATTTTAACCTACTAGTCTCTATTTTCATGCTACTAGTACTTATTTTTTAGATACTAGTATCTATTCCATTAAGTACTAGTACTTATTCATTAGCTACTAGTGCTTATTCTTTAGATACTAGTGCCTTTTCTTTAGATACTAGTGTTTATTCTTTAGGTACTAGTACCTTTTAAAGATACTAGTACTTATTCATTAGACACTAGTCCTTATTTATTAGATACTAGTACTTATTCATTAGATGCTAGTCCTTATTCATTACATACCAATGCTTATTAATTAGTTACTAGTACTTATTCATTAGATGCTAGTACCTATTAAATAGATACTAGTACTTATTCATTAGACACTAGTACTTATTTCAATGGTGACTAGTAACTATTCTTTTGTTACTAGTCACATTTTTTCCAGTGACTTCTATGGTGATCTGTCATTCAGATATCAACTATTCAGTTCTGACTAGTATGTTAGTATGTATTCCAATTGTGGAATACATACTAGTATGTATTCCAAAGCAGGGGTTACGCTTTTGCACGTCGTGCAGAATAACCCTAAAGGCACCAAGGTGGCGGTGCCACCGGCTTTATATATATATATATATATATATATATACTATATATATATATATATATATATATATATATATATATATATAAATATAGCTGCGAGCAGCGATGGAGGGCCAAAGCCGGCGGTATTATTATTTTTTAAGCGACTATTCGGGCACTTTTTGGGGCCCTTAAAATGCTCAAAAACTCTTGAAACTTTGCACACGGGTTCAGAACCCGCGGCCATCAGAGCCGGGCTGAAGCTGGTACCCGGGCGTGGCAAGCCGGCTCCTCAGCGCCCCCTGGAACGGGGTCCGAAACACTTGGTCCATAAATCAAACACGCTTGCATGTAATAATATGAAACTCGGTACACATGTAGATATCATCGTTTCATATATACCTCACACTCTTACTTTTACCCCAGCCCAACAGGAAGTCAGATATTTACGGTTGTTTTTAAAACGCTACGCAATGGAACTTCGAAATACTCCTCCTAGAGTCTTCGATCCACATGGAACGAAACTCGGTCAGCCTGAAGTCAAGACATTGAGGATGAAAGAATGCGAGGGGATTTTTGATATCTCGAACAGTTTGGCTGTGGCGAGGAAACAAAATTATGGCGAGAAACGTGAAACAGGAAGTGTGCATAACTTCAGCATACATTAACTGATCTTGATGAAACTTCAGCAGTGTGTTCACTGTAAGAGGACTATCACATGGATGTGACTATTGTGAGTCAAAGTTTTAGCGCCACCAACTGGCAGCAGGAAGTGTCACTTTCAAAATGCTTTGAAATCACCCTCTTATTTTAACCCGATTTGCTTCAATCTTCATCTGTATAATGCAGGGGTTCTCAACTCCAGTCCTTCGCGACCCACTGCTCTGCATATTGTGTATGTCTCCCTTGTTTAACACAACTGATTCAGATCCTCAGCTCGTTAGGATAGACGTAGAGTCTATCCTGACGAGCTGAGGATCTGAATCAGGTGTGTTAAACAGGAGAGCATACACAATATGCAGAGCATGGGTCACGAGGACTGGAGTTGAGACCCCTGGTATAATGTAAATACACAGCAGATGAAGACCTGTGAATGGATTCTTGATATCTTTGATACTGTTGCCGTGGCAACGCATTAAACTTTACCATTCTTTTAGGATGCCTTTGAGACTCTTAGCATGCTTGAAATTGCATGAAACTCAACAGACACATCAAATTTATTGGCCAGTAGACATGTGCAAAGTTTCAAAAACGGGCGTGGTGCAGTGATTAAATAGCGCGACCTTTTGACAAAAGTGGGGTTGTTAGTTTTATCTACAGTTACAAAAATCGGTATATACATTGTACTCCTCAAGCCGGACAACTTTCTAATTCATAGTCATTAGCTCGGACCAAGAGAAAATCAGATATTTTGGTTTGAATATGGTGAGCCTCTCCCTGAGCCTATGTCCCTGTATGGCAAGCCCTTTTAACATTTAAAAGCTAAGTTTGCCTATCCAGAATTAACATTATAGATATCAACAACGTCTTTCTGACTAGTCATAATTACATTTTGGATAGTTTGTATTATCATTTAAAGGAGCATAACGCAAGTCTCAGAGTTTTTGCAGAACTACGCCCCCTCTGGCGATAAACGAAACTGCGTGCGCGCTCATGGAATACACGCATACACGCACGTTTGCACGAGCTGTTCATAACCAAAGGACTGGAGCATCAGCCGCACACTGTGCGGCACACATCTTTTGTTACAGTCATAATGAGGTAATACAGTTATAAATCTGCAAGCCATTTAAAATATATGAAAGGAAAGGCATTTGAGTAAATTACACACTTATGTAGGCCTATGTGTGTGTGAGGGGAAAACAGGGGTAACGTTAGTAGAAAACTTAGGCTTTTGTTTCCATCGATCTCCATGTTGAACTGTTTTATGTGCTTACTGTATCCACTTATGATTGTGTTATTATGGAAACACGTTCATGAACACGTTTGAGCCCTAGAGCAGACCGCCCGAGATCTCTCCGTTTGTTGAAAGCCTTCCCGATGTTGACTCTAGTCTTATTCCGACGACTGGCACTGGACAGACAGAAGTTTTATTTTCTTTGTCTTACGTGGAGTTTGCGTTGGGGTTTGGAATGAACTACAAGCCGGTCTCTTTGGGGCTGTTTTTACACCTGGCCACAATGCGTTTTCTCAGATCTATCTGATTTATCAAAACGATTCCATTACACCTGGTCACATAAATGTGTTTTTGCAAAACGGATATTAATCTGATATTCAATTCCCGCGTTATATAGATTTCATGAAGTGCACGTCACCGAAAGCAACAGATGAGCTGCATTTATTGATCATCGGCTTCGGCTATTTCAAAATCAGCAAAGACAGCAATAAGAGAGAGCGGCAAAAGCTCTGGTATGAGATCATTTCATTTCTTAAGGCTACTTTTAATGAAGATAGTGGAGGTAGAAGGTAACTTAGTGATAATCGTATGCGTCTTACTTTCACTTTCATTTGCGATAGATTGCGGCGCGCTGGTTTGATGAATACACTCGCCTGCTCAGGTGATGCACGTCGTCATATATGACTAAAACAACATGAAAAAGCCTGTTTTCAACAACCAGATGCATTTACACTTGTCCAGTTTCGTCTGGAATACGGCCCAGACCACATCCTCAAGTGGTTTGAGCTATCGGATTCAAATCCGTCTGGATTCAACCTGGTCTTTTCACAATCGAATAAGTTATCCGATCACAGAAAACACATGAAGTGACCAGATGTAGGCTAAACAGCCCCTTTGAATCCATCTTCTACTTTTGGGAAAGTTGACTAAAGTTGCGTCGCTCGAGTTGTCTTCTCTGATACGGAGAACGGCGGCGAATACACTAACATGCAAAGCATAGGCACATAGCCAGGCGAGCGTGAACGCGCATGACGTCACGCCCAGGCTCAGATTCGAGCCCGAATCCCTCTTATTTATTTCACTGTACAGGATTATAGAGGCGATCGCAGTGATCAGAGAAGGGCTCATTCAGCCCATCAGACGATTGTTTCAGCATGTATGGGTTAGAAAACGGCTATTTTTAACATAAAATGTTGCGCAATGCACCTTTAAGATATCTGTAACATAATTGCGACTAGTCGAAACGACAGATAGTGTATGGCAAGCCATTTTAACATTTAATCATTTAATCATGAAAGGGCCAAAGCCTGCGGCACCGCCACCCGGTCCCTTTAGGTAACTAAAGGAACCGGGGTACAGTACCACCGGCTTGCAGGCCCGCCATGACTGCTCGCAGCTATATTTTAATCTGTGTGTCGTAAGATCACGTGCAGAACTTTCCACTCGCCGCTGTTTTGGAATTGTGCTCTCACGCTAATGTTTAGTAAATCTAGCCCTAAAACTAAACAAGACAATGACATGAATATAACTGACAGGCGAGAGTGAGTAGTGTGGGTTGTGGGTAGTGATAGTCTCATATGGCTGTAAGGTTTTAAGTTGGGGGTGCTGTAGTGGGTGGTGCATTTTTGTGTCAGGTGGACACCTATTAATAATGTCTAAGTATAATGTAGAGTAGAGAATAAAGTAAACTCACACTAATAAGAATCAAACATGTTTATCCTGTAACCAGACTCCGTTGCACGCAGCCAGACACATACAAATAGCCAAGACAGTTAAACATGTCCAAAAGGTTGTCTAGCACAGGCAAGAACATATTCATAAAATAAATAAGCAAATATTTATATTTTAACAGCACATATATATTAGCCTACGTTATTTAAACTTCTAGCTCTCTCATGGCACAGACACACACTCACAAAACACAGCTAATGAGAACATAAAACAGCCTATGTATAATTAAAACGGCCCTGGCTGACAGTGCACACGAAAATATCCAAATATAGGCACATTTTAACTTTTTCAAAAGCTGAATTTGCACAGCCACACAATAACCAAATACACACAAAATTATTAGTGTGAAATTAATGCGTAAGTTATGTAACGTTAAACTGCTCATTGGAAGCTCATATTAAACCAAATGTTTTACCTTGAGCAGGGAGCTCGTTACATTACTCCAAATGTGGCTTGGGCGCTCAGGAGTTGAGTAGATAAAGTGATGGAATGGATGTCCAAAGCGTTCGTAATGTCTGTGTGGACATTCATTCATTAGGGACAAATGTGGGAGTTCTCTTCTGTGTCATGGTGGACCGTAGGCATGTTTTTTTCGGCGCAAGTGGGAAAATGATCGCTCGAATGAGGCCACTGTATTCTGTAATAATTTGCCTTGTAGCCGTCAATAACATTAAAACGTTTCTGGTTACTGGTGTAACCTATGTTCTCTGAATAGGGAACAAGACGCTGCATAGCTTATGACGCAGTGGGGAACGCCCTCTGGGTGTGCCGATTGTCTGAAGCCCTTGAAGAATCACGCCAATTCCATTGGCTGATGGTGCATGCGCGCCCTATGACGCCTCTGCGCTCATCCAATTATAGATAGCATCTGCTATCTGCTCCTCAGATTTCTCTGCCAAAAAAGGAAGCCTGTCGGCAGTGCAAGGAGCTTGGCAGCGAAGGCAGCGTCTCGTTCCCTATTCAGAGAACATAGGTTACACCAGTAACCAGAGACGTTCTCTTTCATAGGTTCACTCGACGCTGCATAGCCTATGACACAGTGGGAACGATATACCAAACTCGCCAAGCTAATAGTGCTGCCAAAAACTAGAACGATATTAGATCCTGGGAACCTAGAGTTGTATCGAGATCCAAATTGTAGTATTTGACAAAATTGTGTGGAGAGGACCACCCTGCCGCCACACAAATGTCCTCTAGGAGAGCACCTTCTGAAAAGGGCTTGAGAGGAAGCCACACCCCTGGTGGAATGTGCCTTGATACTAAGAGGTGAAGGTAGATACAACATGAATATTTTGCACCTCGTAAGCCAGTGAAATAGTGTCTGTGACCCAGGGGGAAATTCTCTGCTTTGATGCTGCAAGCCCATGGCGGCCAGCACCAAAACATACAGAAGAGTTGGTTGGATTTCCTCCAACCACCAGAATGATCCACAAACAAGGGAGCATTCTGGTTTCAGGCGCCTAGCCCCATGCATAAAAGCAGAGACTAACCTCACTTTGCCAAGGGGAATCTCATCCGATTTCCTATGAGCAGCAATAGCGGCAACATATACTCTCAAAGTCAGTAGCAAACTTGTCCTGTAAAAATTCCAGCACTGAACCAACTGGACAGTTGACTGGGTCTATAGTGTGTGCTGAACACCATGATTACCCCCACTCACTTAGAGGAAAACAACTTTCTCGTGGAGGGGGCTCTAGCATTCGCAATGGTCTCCTGGACATCAGCGGGAAGACCAAAATCCTCCCTGACCGGAATCTCCCAAAGGAGGAGTTCCAGGAGGGGAATCAGGCTCTGAGAACCATGTCTGGGACCACCAGAATGGGGCTACCAGGAGGAGAGCGAACTCCGCTCTCCCTCACCCTGGAAGAACTGATAAGTTTGAAGTATGGAATACTAAGTTGGAATGCATACAGCCTCCACCTCAGCCATGGGTGGGCGAATGCATCTATCCTCAGAGGTGCTGGGGGGCTCAAGGAGAACCAAAGTGGGCATTGGGACACCTGGGATGCAAAGAGGTCCACTCCGCCTCTCCGAACACTTCCCAAATCAGAGCTACTGTTTGGTGGTTCAACATCCATTCCCCCATCCTGAGTTTCTGCCTCAGACACCTTCAACAGGCGAAAAGCCGGTCCTGTGGACTGGGCATCTGAGAGATTTCATCCCACCAGAGAAATGGTCTCATGTGGAGTAACCCTAGGGGAAGCCTGTGACAAGTGCCCACAGAAACATGATGACCGAGTGAAAAATAGGCCAAACATGTCAGAAGACATGTCGAGAAGAGCCAACGGGGCCTGCATCAGAACAGAATCCAGGTGCACCCCTAAGAAGACTGTGCTTAGAGCTGGGGCAAGAACACTTCTCTCTGTGTTCAACCTCAGGTCGAGAGACTGAATGTGACGAAGGACAATGTCCCTGTGGTGAGTCACTAATTCCTTGGAGTTGGCTAAAAGGAGCCAATCGTCCAGGTAATTGAGTATCCGGATGCCCTGGAGCCGCAAAGGGCCCAGAGCAGCGTCCATAAATTTTGTGAAAGTTTGCGGTGTTAGGGCAAGACCAAAGGGAAGGACCCTGTACTGGTATGCCTTTGCCCCTGAAGGAGAACCTGATGAACCTCCTGTGTCGTCACACTACCTGAATATGAAAATATGCATCCTTCAGGTCTATAGTCACAAACCAGTCCCCTGCCCGAATCTGAGAGATGATAGCTTTGAGCGTCAACATCTTGAACTTCCCTTTGTAGAGACAAAAATTCAGCAGGCGCAGGTCTAGTATTGGACGTCAGACCTCCGCTTTTTTGGGGACCAGGAAGTAGCAACTGAAAAAGCCTTGCTCAACCTCCTTCTAAGGAACCTTCTCTATGGCTCCTTTGGAGAAGAAGGGACAATCTCCCACTGTAGAACAGAGGCCTCTGGGGCGCTGTTGAATAAATTTGGACAAACCCTGTTGAAGCAAGGGGGCGGGCAACAGAACTGAAGTGTGTAGCCGAGCCATACCGTGCGGAGGACCCAGGGTGACACCCCTGGTAGCGCCTCCATTCTGGAAAGAAATGAGAGAGGGGAGGTGGGGTGTTGCAAAGTGGCAGCCATACCTGAGAAAGGGTAATGCACTGGCTCCCTTGGGGTGGAGTGATCCAACATGAGGGAAAGCAAATGACGTCCTGACACGTAGAGGGAGGTGCCGCTGCCAGAGGGTCTGTGTGCTGCTGAGAGAAAACGAGAGTGTCTCCTATGCGAGCGACTGGTGTCGAACACCGCCATGCGCGAGGGAGAAAGCTGAACGTGTCTCCTTCCTCCTGCGTTAAAACGGTTCGAACAAAGATGAAGAGAAGCTGCACTCAGGGTTGAAACACACAGGGTGGTGAAGGTGTCAGGCTTAGAAAAGGAGAGCATGTGGGAAGTGGGCAGAAGCGCTTGCGCGGTCTGTCACAACCTCGTGGATTGAAGGGGGCTCTCCCTTTTTCTGACCCGCGGGTCAGGAACAATTAGAGGAGGCTGGGGCAAAGGGTTTGTTAGACTGTTTCAGCTCCTGATGCTTATTGGGTCGCTGGTGAGGGAATGGGCGACCATTAGGCTGCCCAGACCGTAGCCGGTGGGGATAGGCCGAGTCACTTCTTCTAGTGCCAAAATCCGGCCTATGAAAAGAGTGATCTCTGGGTTGAGATAGGTAGGGAAATCTCTTGAACTCTCGTCTCAGGCCTACAAGGAAGAAAAGGAATAGTCGAATAAAGTCGTTATTTTATTTTATTTTTTTTGCACAAAAAGTATTTTCATCGCTTGATAAACTTATAATTGAGCCACTGTAGTCACATGGGATATTTAAACATTTTCTTCAATGACTTTCTGGGCCGTAAAGTTTCAATCCTTTAGGAGCCTATGTAGCAG
The DNA here is from genome assembly GCA_030378365.1 of Hybognathus amarus. Taxonomy (NCBI): domain Eukaryota; kingdom Metazoa; phylum Chordata; class Actinopteri; order Cypriniformes; family Leuciscidae; genus Hybognathus; species Hybognathus amarus. The sequence goes on from JAQIUQ010002096.1 coordinate 232,692, forward strand.
TGATCCACTTCTCAAATTTAATAAAAAATATCTTCATTTGTGTTCTGAAGATGAACGAAGGTCTTACAGGGTTGGTACAGCATGGGGTGAGTAATTAATGACTTAATTTTCATTTTTGGGTGAACTAACCCTTTAACTGCCCTTGTGTGCACTCTCAGTGCAGTGTGCTTCATTTCCCATGTTACAAACCTTACCAATAAAGTCAAGAATGACCTGTTCGGCTAACAGCATCCATATTGGGTTTAAAATTCCAATAAATAATAATAAAATAATATCAAACATCTATATGCTTAATCATTTTGGCCACATTTGCATACAGCAGTCAATGGGGTCCCGGAAATGATGATTTTGATATGATAAAGACTACAGAAGTCTAGCAAACAGTGCAAAATACAAGTCTCCAAAACAGCAACAGGAAAGTTATAACGCCTTCTGGCTGTGCTCTCATGGAATTCTTGCATTCTCTGTTGATTTTGGAGTAGACACTGTTGTAGCTTTTGTTGTAGGGATTGCTGTTAGACAAAAATCACAAATATGAAAACATTACTATTGAGACAAAATGCAACAAAGGCATACAATGCACATGCTAGATCAAATTTGACATATGCTAATGCTTAAATTTGTAAAAAAAAAAAGTAAGGCATTACACATACATCCTTTTATCAAACGACTCAAACTGCCTATATGAGTTAACTGTTTCCACATACAGTGAGGAAAGTAAGTTTTTGAACACCCTGCTATTTTGCAAGTTCTCCCACTTAGAAATCATGGAGGGGTCTGAAATTGTCATTGTAGGTGCATATCCACTGTGAGAAAATAATCTAGAAATCACAATGTATGATTTTTTTATAACTATTTATTTGTATGATACAGTTGCAAATAAGTATTTGAAAACCTGAGAAAATCAATGTTAATATTTGGTACAGTAGCCTTTGTTTGCAATTACAGAGGTCAAACATTTCCTGCAGTTTTTCACCAGGTTTGCACACATTGCAGGAGGTTCCTGCCTCTCCTCCACACAGGTCTTCTCTTGTTCAGTCAGGTTTCTGGGCTGTCGCTGAGAACACAGAGTTTGAGCTCCCTCCAAAGATTCTCTATTGGGTTTAGGTCTGGAGACTGGCTAGGCCACGCCAGAACCTTGATATGCTTCTTACAGAGAGCCACTCTTTGGTTATCCTGGCTGTCATGATCCTGGTATTCTCCTTTCTTTCTCTGTCTCCCTCTTCTGGTCACACTTGCTATTATCTTTCATTCACTCTGGTCACACAAGCCATTATCTTTCATTCATTCACTCTCACAGACCCTCTGTGCAGACTCACCTGCTACCTCTTAACCTCTGATTAGTCTTCCTACTTATTGTTCTTCCTTCCACCTCTCCTTTGTCAGATTATGATCAATGAATATGTACGTGTCTGGCTGTTTGCCTCATAATCTTGTCTTGTCAGTGTTTGGTGAGTCCTGATCTGCTGGATTCTCTGACTGTGTGTTCGCCAAAGCTGTATTCTGCCCAGTTATCCTGCTATTGAAGACAAGAGACAGGTTCCTTACCTGATTTCCTGGCCGCTGTTGCTGTGGCTCTGCTTATCTCCTTCGTTGTCTCTGGGGACCTGCCAACCCAGCCCAGGCATCTCTATTGTTTGCTGCACTTATTGAGAGACTTTCTGTTGCTAGCCCTACGAGGCACATTCCTTGGTTATATTAAAGACTTTGTTAATCTGCTATCGCTCTTGGGTCCTTCCTTCAGACATGTCTGACACTGGGTGTGCTTCGGCTCATTGTCATGTTGGAAGACCCAGCCTCGAACCCATCTTCAATGGTCTAACTGAGGGAAGGAGGTTGTTCCCCAAAATCTCACAATACATGGCCCTGGCCATCCTCTCCTTAATACAGTGCAGTCGCCCTGTCCCATGTGCAGAAAAACAACCCCAAAGCATGATGCTACCACCCCCATGCTTCACAGTAGAGATGGTGTTCTTGGGATGGTACTCATCTTTCTTCTTCCTCCAAACACGGTTAGTGGAATTATGGCCAAAAAGTTCTATTTTGGTCTCATCTGACCACATGACTTTCTCCCATGACTCCTCTGGATCATCCAAATGGTCATTGGCAAAGACGGGCCTCGACAGGTGCTGGTTTAAGCAGGGGAACCTTCCGTGCCATGCATGATTTCAAACCATGACGTCTTAGTGTATTACCAACAGTAACCTTGGAAACGGTGGTCCCAGCTCTTTTCAGGTCATTGACCAGCACCTCCCGTGTAGTTCTGGGCTGATTTCTCACCTTTCTTAGGATCATTGAGACCACACAAGGTGAGATCTTGCATGGAGCCCCAGTCCGAGGGAGATTGACGGTCATTTTTAGCTTCTTCCATTTTCTAATGATTGCTCCAACAGTGGACCTTTTTTCACCAAGCTGCTTGGCAATTTCCCCATAGCCCTTTCTAGCCTTGTGGAGGTGTACAATTTTGTCTCTAGTGTCTTTGGACAGCTCTTTGGTCTTGGCTAACGACCTGAAACAGGTGCATCTAATTTAGGATAATAAATTGAGTGGAGGTGGACCTTTTAAAGGCAGACTAACAGGGCTTTTACACTGGGCTCGTTTGCTGCGGTGCGAGCCCGAGCGCGTTTGTTCCCGGCGCCCCCGCAGCGTTGGTCTGGTTTCACACTCAACTTGATTCTATCGAACCCCGGTGCGTTTGCGTGCATCCTACATCATCGCGAACGTGTGCGGCGCATGATAGAAAGCAGAACGTGTGTAAATATTGTGTTTTTTTTTATTTGCTGCTATTATGAGCAGTTGAGTGAACAATACAGGTTTACTCTGCGTGTGTCACATAAGGTGCACTTCTGCTGCTTGCAAACGGACTCTTTTGAGGAGACAGTGGATTTCCAAATGTGTTGCTCTGATTCCACGCACAATGCACAAATACACTGCAGGCTCACTCTCGCTTGTATCCGAGGTAACATCAACACTATCATCCCTTACAAGTGTTTTATTTAACTGAATACATCACAATAAGCTAAAACGCATGTGCAGGATACTTTACTTCCTGAACAAGTGCGTGCCCAAATCCGTGTTGCTTTCACATTCACGCGAACCGTGGCACGGTTCGGAAGCAACCGAACTCAGACCACCTCCTCCAGGTAGTCTCTGGTTCGGTACCCCAGTGCGCACCCGGGTCCCATGACAGCGTTCACATTAGCGATTTTCATGCGAAGACCGTGCCCCGTTCCAAAATAAACTGCCAGTGTGAAAGCCCTGTGAGGCTGCATTTACACTGCAGGTCTTGATGCCCAAATCCGATTTTCTGACCATATCCGATTTTTTGACGACCCGCTTACATCATATTTTAAAAGTGACCATATCTGGTTTTTGCATTTACACTATACACTGCTGAACCTACCAAATGTAGACGTTCTGACCTGGAAAAGGGAGTGAAACAGCACAAAATGCAATGGATGCAGATGCAAATAAAATTATTCAGTGTTTTGCTTTCCACAATATTTTGAAAAGTCATCAAAACATTGGTCTCGTACGGCAGAGAAAAAGAGGAAAGCCCTTGTTGCCACTGTAGCCACGAGCGCTTAAACCCGTGCCTCCCCATATTTTGTGAAATGTCTTCAAACATGGATTTATTTCTATAGCAACCCCTTCATTTTTGCCTGAACTCTTCGCCCCAAACACTCAAAAGACATGAAACCTCTGCATCGCTCCACTGTGTGTATCCTTTTTCTGCTTACATGGCACACGCAAATGCACGTATCGATTCATATCCGATTTATTACCACATATGAGTGAGGCCTGAATCCGATCTGAGAAAATCGAAATCCATGCGTTTTTTCCTGCTTACACGTTCACCGGTCATATCCGATCTGTGCCACACGAGAGGAGAAAATTGGATTTGGGTCACTTGAACCATGCAGTGTAAACGAGGGCTATCAGGCCTTTGAGGGTCCGAATTCTAGCTCTGATAGACAGGTGTTCAAATACTTATTTGCAGCTGTATCATACAAAAAAATTGTTAAAATCATATACTGTGATTTCTGGATTTTCTCACGCACTCACACTGTCTAGTCTTGTTTACGAGTAGGATCCAGTCAATCTCTACATGTGAGTAACCTGTATCTGCCTACCTTCATTGTCCTTCTCCAGAGACTCATTGGACATCATATGTTCATCATGATTGCCGAATACCCTAGTGAAGGGAAACTGAGGCTTTTTAAAGCTTTGAGGCTTTCATCAAATTGTGCCAAAAAACAGAAAAACAGAAACTTACGTTTATTACTTAAAGCTTTTAACAGTGCGCATTAGCGACATCTGGTGGTCAGATGTGTTTTAACATGATATGCAGAGCAGAACCATGTGACCAAACAATAAAAAAACAGTTCTATCTTCTGATCTAATCTCTTCTAAATTAATTTGTGCCAATGAGACCTCAACTTGTGTCATGGGGTCATTGGATTCACATATTGATCAGTAATATAAAACATACAAGTAGGCTATGTGATAATTAGTAATTGATGTGAGATAGTTGAAAAAAACAAACATTTTGGGTGTTCTGTTTTTAACATTATGTTTATGCTATAGGGTTGTTGAATAATTTATTTAATCTGTGTGTCGTAAGATCACGTGCAGAACTTTCCACTCCCACCGGCACTGTTTTGGAATTGTGCTCTAACGCTAATGTTTAGTCTGGCCCTAAAACTAAAAAAGACAATGACATGAATATAACTGTGACAGGCGAGGAGTGAAGCTTGCGCTTAGGTTGTGGGTAGTGATAGTGATAGTCTGTACACAGAAAGCATAATCTGCAAATGGAGAAGAGCAGCACTGTTATTAACTAATCTTAATTGTTGTTGCAACTAATAGCTAACATGACATGTTCAGTCTAAATGTAACTTTCTAATTATTAAAACAACAAGTTACTTGTCTCTGCACTGATGCGTGCACAGCTACACAATGGTTCAATGATCAAAGCAGCACATGATGTTAACGCTGACACCCACAGCCCACGAGTAGATATAACCACAATCAAGAGGGAGTTGAAGTTTAATTTGCTCTGACCAGTCTTAGACTCTGACAAGTCTTATATTCCATGTGATCATATCCTAGTTATATATAATCTTTCATAGGCTGAATCAGTTTTTAGGGAGCATTGCTAAAAGCAAAAGTGAGCATGTTTTTTTTTTATGGCTATAAATAAGTGCAGTATTTCTTCAATGGTTTACTTCTCCACTAAGTGCAAACAGCCCTTCTTGTTGACCGGGGCTTACTAACTCTGTCCTCCATTGTGCCATTGAGTCAGACAAATGACAAATTAATGTATGTACAATTGTCTGCATTTTTGGTGGATCCAAGAATGTGTTTGGGAACCCCTGGAGTAGATGTTAACTAATACCCCAATCAAGCAGCATCTATTTATGATTTTAGTAAACATATGGTTTTATGAGTATGAATTAGCATCTAACTACTATTTACCTTTGGTGCAAAGAAAATACTGCCGTTTTCACTTAGTGTAAATAGCATCTATTGCTAAGAAAATGCAGTTGTTTTTACAGGTTTGCTTGAAATATGGTCTATGTTGGCATCACAACCCACTATATCTTAGCTCGGAAGTTTCTGGAAGACAAATATCATAAACTGAATGTTATTTTCAGCAAAGCTGTCAAGTCTGTACTTCCCGATTCTAAAACACAAGAGTTTGATGGTTTTGCTGAGCTTTCCGAAATAGTCACGGGTAACTGAGTAATTAAAGGGGTTCAAGTAAAATCTGTTTATAGTGTTTTGTTTCAGGGAGAAAGTACTCCACACATCTTGATAAATGTTTAAACCACCTGTCTGTGCATGCAAAGTTTATGTTTGGTTGGTTCATCAATTGACCAAACTAGTGGAACACTTCTTTTGCGCGAAACCACATTGTATGTTAACCACAGAAACAGAGCAGAAGTCACACGTTTTAATATGTAAGAACCAAATTATTTAGAACAATTAATGTGCATGCAAAAATATTATAAATAAGATTAAAAAAATGCATATTTATTAAGCGCTATTCATGAGATTTCCACTCTAGTTCTATGCCAAATTTATTTAAGTGCACATACACAAAGTAGCTCAAATTTTCCTTGTAAAAAGTTGCTCTAACACACAGAAACCACATTGCCTTCTGGTTTACTGCATGCATGAACATCTCAGAGCACAGACAAGAAGAAACATTTATAAATAGGTCTATAGAGACAACTAAATCAGAGAATAGCACTGTATTTATATATACAATACTGATATATATAATATAATATATTTATTATGATATAGATATAATACATTAAACACCAGACCCCCCCACACACACTAATTTTGTTCATTAATGGGATCTTGCTTTTCATTGAAATTGATTTGAGAAGATTACAAGTATAACAAAAACAACATATTTTAGCTTTGTAAAGAAATTCACATGCAATTTAGATTTACAATGGATAATACTTCATACAGCTTTTACGGGCTGAAGAAAAGAGTAGGTGGTCTGATCCTGGCAATCCTGCCGGTTTCGTCTGGAGCATTTGGTGAAATCAACTTCAGCATACTGGAAGAGGAAGATTAAACAAAATAAACAGCAATTATAGTGTGTGAGATGTAATGTACAGTCAGTCGATAGGAAAATAACCCCTAACATCAGGTGATCAGGATCCCCAAAATGAAGAATAGGGGTCTTGAATCATCCTGAAAGGCACGAGGAAAAGGAGGTAACGCTTTAGATTACAGCCCGGAATGTACTGTGTAATTAAGAGGAATTTTACAGTGTAACTTTCTGTAATTATAGTGTACCTATAAAGTACTTACATGTAAGTATAAGGGAAAAAAATGTAAAGTTTTGGGAATAAAGGAGTAACAACCAGGAGAAATAAAAAATATATTTATACTGTAAGTATTATAGAATTAAGGGGTACTTATTCTATTATGATACAATCTTACATTTGGGAGCAATTTAGCGAGAACATACACTTTTTGTAATAATTGTGTACCAAAGCAATACATACTGTATAGGCTTTTTAAAAATGACAGGGTACATATCTATGCATTTATACAAAAAAAGATATAGATATAGATATATAAAAATAGATAATATATATATATATATATATATATATATATATATATATATATATATATATATATATATATATATATATATATATATATATATATATATATATATATTGATAGCAAAAGTGCATATTCAAGTTTGGTCAAGTTTCAATGCAAGAAAAGCTAAGACTATTGCAATTTTTTTGCAGTGTAAGTGGTGCTTGTATAATAAAGGTTTCCGAGTCAGTGATATCGTGTTTGCATATATTTATTGTACTTACCCTGTAACTACATGGAACAAGAGGGTAACAAACACCATTCTTTGTTTTCAGTGCACTTTTGTTAAAAAGATAACTTCATAAATGCATAGATATGTACCCGGCTTTATAAAAAGCCTATACAGTATGTACTGGTTCATCATTATTTCAAAAAGGTGTGTTCTTGCTAAATTGCTCCCAAATGTAAGATTATCATAATATTAGAATTAGTTCTATAATAATTACAGTATAAATATTTTATATGTTACCCATTTATTCCCCAAACTATATTATAGTTTAACCTATAACAAAATATTGTTCCCTTGTACTTATATTGTAAGTACATTATAGGTATACTATAATTACGCTGTAAAATCGCTTTAATTACGCAGTACTTTCCGGGCTGCAATCTAAAGCGTTACTGAAAAGGATGAAGGATGATGTGAGAGATATAAACATTGATCAAATATAAGGTTTAGCACTAATTATAAGAAATATATTTGACCAGAATGCTGCAACTAACCAATCAGAATTGAGTATCCCAGACACTGTTTTTTGGTACTGTAAGTAATTTTCTAAAACACATTTCATATAATTAATTTAATGTAGACTAGACACTATCTGAAGTTGAAAGGATTTAGATTAACCACTACTTAAAGATAACTATTACATCCCTATATTAACCTAAGAGCATAATGCAAAAATAATCTGTGCAGGTTATATTTAAATATATTAAAAATAATCAAGATAATTTATTTAAGAGCTATCTTACCTGTGGATCATTTGTGTTTTGAGCTTCAGTGGTATTTTGAGGTTTCTCTGAAGTTTTTTTAGATTGTTTAGTTGTGTCGATGCAGTTCTTCACCAAACCTGAAACAACAGTGAATGAAACATCACTGAGACACTTCTTGACAGTTTAAACGAAGAGCAGATATGATACTGGTGAATTTGTGTATTGATTAATGGTTTGTTTCCATGTAGTTAATTCAATTTTACAAACCTATCACGGCAATGATCAGAAGCACATTCAGCAGGATGAATATGATGGTCATATTTCTCCATGATATCTGGTGTTGTGGAGCGTCTTCTGTCTGATTCCTGTCGACCGAGTCTGTAATATTCTTTTGGACAAAGTCTGTAAAAGATTTGTAGTTCAATCATTTCAATTCCAGTCTTTAACAGAACAATAAAGTATTAGCACTAGTAGTACTAGATTAGTATTAGATCTTTATACAGTATATTCATTATGTAATCTATCATGTGGTTTATAAAGACATGATATATGATAAAATAACTCACCGTCGCTGATGTAGATTTTGGTGCCGTTGCTGAATTTTAGTGGTTCACTAGTTTTCACACAATAATAAACTCCTAATTCATCAATGGTGATATTCTTGATGAACAGACGACTGTTAGTTTTCACTGAGTATTTGTGTTTATAGATGCTGTTTTCATATTTACCTCCTTCATGATGTGCTGCTGAAAGTGTGTAAGATCAACACTGGAGGATCCGGTAATTTCAGTTTGTACCAGTAAATCTCCTCTATATCAAGATCACAGGTTATATTCACATCAGATCCTAAAGTTACTGGTGTTTTTGTTAGACTCTCTGAGGCTTGATACAACATGAACAGATCTATGACAGAAAGAAACACACATTTATTAAGATATAAAATCAAAATTAAACTCACTCAATCAAATGTGTGATGAGAAACTCACAGATCTGCAGCTGTATGATCTTCATGATCTGATCCAGATGAATAATATCTGCTATAGTGATCATACACACATCTCGTACTGTGTGAGGAAACACAAACCTCGACCACACAGACGAGAGGGGAAGTCAGAGCTGAAATTATTATAATTCTTCCATTTTGTTAAAACAACATCATATGTTGAAGTAATAGTTATGTGTAATGTAAGTCTGTCAGAGCTACAAATCATATTTCAGATTACCATTTTAGATGGTAAACTGAATGCACAATATTTTTCAGGTATTATTCATGCATGTGTTGTAATTTACATAACTGAAAATGCACATTTTCCATTTGGGAACTTTCATTTGATTTAAAATAAACCATGGATGCAACTTTCACCAGGATATATTAATTAAACAATACTTTTCACAATTCTAAGAATTACTGTACATGCCATTCTCTATTCTTATTCTATTCAACTCTAGACTATGGAAAATAATGATAAAAAATAACCAATACTTCTGATTAATTACCTCAGAATGCTGCACAATCACATTATTTATCAGGCTTAATTTATAGAACCTCTATTATTGCAAACCAGAAAAAAAAATCTGCATACTTTTGAAAATTGTAAATGTGCATTTATTAATTTAGCAGGCATTTTTATTCAAGTCAAGCTCGCAAATGAATGACATCCAGCACGTTAACATAACATTACTTATACTACTGTGTATATTTATGCCGCTGTTCTTTTAATAGTTAATCCGGCTGTAACAAAAACAAACATGCCAGAAAATAATGTAGAAAAGAAAAAACCTGGACAAAGCTACAGCTATCAACATAGTAACAACACATATCATGCAGTTTTGTGCTATGCACACCTTAACTTATCTGTGAGATTCTTAAAGCTATCTGACTTATGTGTGAAAATAATGTTATACTGATAATATAAAAACATTAACAGAAATTTAAAAATTGTTCCTTTTAACTACCTTAACTGCCATTGTGTGCACTCTCAGTGCAGTGTGCTTCATTTCCTCATGTTACAGTCCTTCCCAGTAAAGTCAAGAATGGCCTGTTCGGCTAACAGTATCAATACTGGGTTTAAAATTCCAATAAATAAAAGTAATGTCAAACATCTATATGCATAATCATTTTGGCCACAGTTTCGTACAGCAGTCAGAACATTTGGAGTTCCAGGATACAAACGATTGTGACAATATGTTAAAAAAAGGCACTACAGCAATACAACAGTCTAGCAAATTACTCAGATACAGGGCAAAATACAAATCTCCAAAACAGCAACAGGAGAGTTACAACCCCTTCTGGCTGTGCTCTCATGGAACAGCTTCTTTCATTCACTGTTGATTTTGGAGTAGACACTGTAGTTGGCATTGCTGTTAGACAAAAAAAAAGAAGAAGAAAAAAAGAAAAAAATATGAATCACAAATCTGAAAACATATTACTATTTAGACAGTAATTGCCTAAAAATACAACAAAGGCATACAATGCACATACTGGACTATAATTAATAGAGTCTGAACCAATAAAGGATTTTGAAGGCCGATACCGATACAAATATTTTTTGGTTTTAAAATCCATATGCCGATATATCGGCCGATTTTCTTTTTTTTTTTTTTTTTTTTTTTTTTAAACGCGCAACAAAGCATCAGATTTTCCCTATCATTAGTTATTTGTAGTTATTTATGAGTTTTAAAATATTATGATCATGCATTTTAAGGAGAGATGATTAGTCTTATTGCTATAACTGTCACGCGCTATTTAAGAAATACTTCAGTCACATTGTCAAAAGTTAAAAGGACAGTCAGTCAACTACACTGTAACAACGTAAATCGTAACTATTACTAACTAATTTCCGTGACTGATGGGGATGTTCTTTTAATTGTTATTCAAGCAATGTATGTCTCATGACCAACTCAACGAGTGTTGCCAACAGAGACTGTGTAGAGTGCCCTCTGGTGGACAAACTATACAACTCCAACACTCATGACATGGTTCAAGCGTGTTTCGTCCGTAATTATTTTTTATTTTTGAAATATTCATTTATCGGCCATTATAACTGCCGATACCGATGAATTTGGAAAATGCCTAATATCGGCCGATAATATCGGTCGTCTGGCTCTAATAATTAATGACAAAATAATTGCTAAAGGTTAAAGCTAAAGATATATTTGTTGAGGCATTGCACATCCTTTAATGAAAGATGTGAGTAATGACTGTTTCCACATACCTCTGACTAGCAGCGTTAGTTTGTATTCCTTTTTCACACCTGGGATAAAGCAGGAGAACGGTCCTTCATCGTTGAGACTCAGATTCAAAGAGTTTGAGAGAAGTTTCCATCCGCATACGCTGAGGGAAAACCTTCTATTCGATCTTTAAACATTAGATCCTGCTTTTCTGTAAAGGGCTTGCCCTTTTCAATATCATAAACTTTACATTTTTTGTTTGTATCTCCAAAACACATTCATCTCCTCTGTGTTTAGCTTTCTTTCTTGGTATGAACATGGCAAGATGACAGAGCCTCCAACAACACCCTCGACTGGAAGAGGGTCCTGCAGAGACACTGGAGACAAGAGTAACAACTTTAATAATGCAAACCATAAACAAACTGCACAGAATGTGAAATATACATGAAAAACACGGTGTAAACTGAGGTCTGTGAACACTAACCTTTGTCTATCAGATGTAGAAACAAATAGATGAACCAGTATCTGGAAAAAAAGAAAAAAAGAAAAAGTTATTCGTCTTGACATGGTTATTAGGCAATGGTTCTTGTCTACTCAAAGAAATATTTTTGTTTTACACCAGTTTTATTCACTTTAGCACTAGACATTGAACATCATGCTTAGAGGAGAGCATGACAAATATCTTCTTTAATACAAGACCAACCATAGGTCTATATTCCAAAGCAGTCTTGAATTACAACCATTTAAGTTTGGATTGTGATTTTCATCTCTATGCGAAAACAGGGGTTGTCATCCAAGATGTTCAGGGGCCTGTTTCAATAAGGAGGTTCAACCAACTCTGAGTTAAAGCTTGAAATCTGAGTTGACTTACCCTGAGATGGGAAACTTGAGTTTTCGGTTTCAGAACAGCTGAAATGAGTTAGTTCAATCAACTCTGAGTTGACCGACTCTGAGTAAAGCACATGCACAATAACTATAAAAAGCCATTATCAATGGAGCGCAGATATTATGAGTCACCATGGCAACAGTGCCAGACAAAAAGAGGTCTTCATATTTCTCACCAGCAAAACTGGATGAGCTTCTGCATATGGAGAGTGCGAACATTATATTGTTTATAAGTTTACATTATACAGTGATGGGTGTAATTAATTACCAAGTAATCTAAATACTGTAATTTAATTAAACAGACTACTCTTAATTCTTCAGTAACTTAAAGTTAAATTTGATGTAATTGTGTTAGACTATAGAACAATCCTGTATAGGCGATTTAACATACATTTTAAAACATTATATTTTTAATGTAACCTTCTCCCTCTACAGACTTTGGTCAATTCAAGAATAATTCAGGCAATTGTATATTGATTATTTGAAGGCATTAAAAGTGCTGTTTCTTTGTCTCTCCTTGTATCATTTAAGTGTTTATAGTTAGAATTTTTGTTGATCCCAACAGATTCTGACGGCAATATCTGTCTTTTGGAGCCTCCTGTCCCAACAGAACCCCATAAGTCGCCAACTCAACACACCAGAAATTATGACAAATAGTGTTATAAAGTGTACTCAACCAAATGGTCATCACATGACGATGGGGATAAAAAGTTTCTGCTGCCACAGAGAGGCCTACATTTATAATGGTTAATATTATGTGTCTACACATCAAACAATCTACACATTCAATTTTTTTTTCACTTTTTTTGTGGAGTAGCCTATAGAATCGAAGTTAAAATCTAAAGTATAAACAGGTACTCCCCACCTCTCCCCGCGCCCCAGAGTGTGGAAGAACAGCAGGAGGAAGGTCCTTCAACTTCTGTTGCACAGATCAACACGGTTCAGTGATTTTCAGTAAACGCCACAGTTTAATTATGTAGAATTTGTTTAGAACTACATTATGTAACTCTAATCTACTACTATATTTTCAATTGCCAGTTAAGGTTAACTGAGAGTTATATAGACTTCATCTTACTCGAGAGTATAAGTTACCTCTCTTTTCAGAAACGGGCTTGACTTACTCTGCTTTTACTCTGCTTTTCTCATCCTAATTCGTCATATAACTGACGTTTTGGGTACGTCTTTTGACCATTCGTCGATATATGACTTTCAGGCCCCTCAATCGACGTGTAGATGACGTCTATGGGATCCTAACTCTACCCCATACCTAAACCCAACCTCGTCACCTAACTGACGTTAAAGGTAAAGCGTCAGTTGTATGACGACCCGGGATCGCCATCTATCGACGTCTAAGGGGGCCCTGAAAAGTCGCATATTGACGAATGGTCAACAGACGTCCCAAAACGTCAGTTATATGATGAATTGGGATGAGACTGTGTTACTTTAACATGCCTCCCATTCTGAAACAGAAAACTAATTTCCCTCATGAGTTTCTCCTCATTTTGGGTGAACATACTCAGAGTTTTCACTTAACCTCCTTTCTGAAACAGGTCCCAGGTCTTACTTTCTTTAGTTGAAAAGATATTAAGGTTTTTGAGGGAAGCTTTCTAGGATTTCTCTCCATATAGTGGACTTCAAGGGTTATCAATGGGTTGAAGGACCAAATTTCAGTTTCAGTGCAGCTTCAAATTGCGTTACGCCATCCCAAGCCAAACCGTTAGTCCTTTTTCTAAAAAAAATAAAACATATATCATTTTTTTTTTAACCACAAATGCTTGTGTTGCATCCGCCCAGTGTTTACAAAGCGATTCGTGCAAAGACGAGGTCAAACAGCCTTTACAAAAAAAAAAAAAAAGATTTCAGAAGATTTTGAAGTTGGAGAAGAAAATGAGTTTTTTGGCTTACCTCACCTTCTGCCTTCATCACATCTGACCTTTCAACGTGATTACGCAATGTGTGAAGTCGAGCATTTGTGGTTAAAAGTATACATTTTTGCTTTTAGAAAATGGCCGACAGTTTGTCTAGATAAGACCCTTATTCCTCGGCTGGGATCATGTAGAGCCTCTGAAGCTGCACTGAAACTGTATTATGGACCTTCATCCCATTGGAAGTCCACTATATGAAGGATTTTTTCCCTCAAAAACCTAGGCTAAATACCTTTTTGAATGAAGAAGAAAAACCAACATCTTGGATGACATGCAGAGTAAATTATCAGGAAAGCGAATCTTTAAGCTGTGTCATCAGCAAGTAATTTCCCATCGTGCTTTAGATCAGCGCAGTCAGTGGAGAGCAACTGTCAGCGTGACATCAGAGCAACCGCATGCATCTCACAGTGATCACTGGTGATTGGTTCTGTGCAGATTTTGCTTATCTCAAACGAGCCTAGCATCTCTGCACATGCTCTCAAAATTGCATGATGAAAATGAGCCATATTCAGAACATTAATACGGATAATAAAAAAACAATTTTCAATTCCAGATGTATTCTGAATAATACTGGTAACCAAACTGTTGTTAGCACCTACTGACTTCCATAGTGTGAAAAATATTATGGAAGGCATTGGGAACCAGAAGCTGTTTGGTTATCAGCATTATTCAAAATATCTTCTTTTGACTTCAGCAGAAGAAAGAAACTCTATACTGGTTTGGAACAAATTGAGGGAGAGTAGATGACATCATTTTCATTTTTGGGTGAACTGTCCCTTTAAGAGACAGTGTTCCTGTTTAGCCTCCAGACTCGTGATGCTGTTCATCTACTTCTGCTTATTTTAACATGTAATTAATTTTCAACAGTATATTGAAACCTGACCACAGCCACCAAACCATCTTCAATATTTTCTTACGTCCAGCTTAAAAGTTGTTTTTATTCCACAAAACTATTGCTTCAAACAAAAACAGTTAGGTTATAATAAACTACACTGAGCTATCACAGGCGGAAGTAACATTCTTACAAACTGTTCTTAGAATCTTGTTTTGTGTATTGTTACATGCGAACCTTGATTTTAATATAATGTCTCTAATTTAAAAATCGAAAATGTACACACCGATCAAGCGTATGATAGGGCAATTGAAAACCTGACGGTATATTTAGCAAACGTTACACTAGAAATTTGTATAGTATCACGTTACCTTACAAACTTGACTCGCATGTTAACTGTCCTTGTCCTATTGTTTGGCCTAATAACGGGGATACGATTCGGGCGGCTAAATCTCCGAAATCATAAATGTTGCGGCTTCGGGTAAAACGAAACTTTGAATCAATTGAATCACTGATTCTTTGTTTCGAAGCGCTTGAGCCACACGCTGGTGACGTCTACAGCCCATGCGTCTACAGCTGGTCAGAACAGTGTAAATAAAACGAAAACTCAGCCCAACCAAACATGCATAAAAACAACTTAACAAACGAACTGCATATGTTTTATTAAAGGTGTATCTCGATTTAATGCAATCAACAAATCGTCTACCATTAAATATTTAGAATCTTTATAATATAATTGTTTTATTAGATTGATGGCTTGTTTTGGTTTATGGAGTTTGCTTATTCAGACCAATAAGGAACGTTTTCTTTGTATTATACAAATGTGTTATTGAATGTCTATAGTTTTCAAAACTCAACCGAGATCAAGAAAAGAATCATTGGTTCACGACTTGACAGAGATCGCCCCCCTGGCTGCTAAATGTTGAAAATTCTAAACCGTTATGACGTAAGGAAGCCTGGTTTCCTGAAATCACGTGACTTGGCAGTTTGATGTGCTCCGAATCAGTTGTTCGAACAAAATGATTCGCAAAAAAAAAAAAAAAAAACACCCAGGCCATCACTAACATAGATATCCATAATAAAGGCTAGATGTCTCATCCGCACTTCTGGCCAATGGAGGTCGACGTCCGCACCTGGCGGCCATCTTGCCACAGGCAGCTCGCTCACTCGTAACATTGTGTTTTAATGGTGCATGTACTTTTTAAATAATCATAACTTGCTCAATTTTCTACCGATTTTCAAAAGGTTTGGTTTTTTTATAAACGTCAGAGATGTAGTTATGACACTGCATATTTATGAATAATAATAAGTGTATAAATAAATAATCATCCAGAATTATAGCCATGTTAATAACATTTGTAAGAAACCAAACCATTTGTAAATCCATCAAGATTTCAACGAGATACGGGTCTTTGTGTTCGTGCTGATCACTCCTCTTACATCAGGAACCACTGAGCCTGCCAGAAAGCTTGCCTGTGACAAGATGGCCGCCGGTGATGATGATAGAGACTCCGCCGTAAGACATATAGCCTTTATTATGGATATCTATGATCACTATTACTAACCCTCATTAACCCTTGTTAGACTTTCACAATGTTGGAATTTAAAATGTTTAAAATTTAGTGTACTATGAATGATAACTTGTTTATTTATTAAAAATATGGCCTGTTATTAATGCAATAAACCCTTTAAATTTTTATTTTAAGCTCATTTGTATTATTATTACTGTTATTATTATTAATAATAATATTTGTACATGCAGCTGCCACACACAAATCTAATTTAATTGCAATTACAATATTTATAATTGTATTTATTATTATTTATTGCAAAACTATGCAGCCCTTTTCTATGTCTCTATCCATGATATTGATCCATAATAGAAGGATGATTGGATGAGGGATGGATGTATGGATATCTGTCTATACAGATGCACAAACAATATCAAACTATACAAATAAAATATCTGAATTATGTGTGTTACACACAAGTGTTACAACTAACCCCTCTGTCTGTTACAATTAACCCCGTATATGGGGTAAGTTGTAATATTTGCACTTCTGTCACTTTCAGTACAACTGTACGAAAATGGTAGGTCCTAGAAAAAAAACTTTCAGTGGTCATTTGTAGCAGAGATGTGTATGTTGCTGGTGTAAAAAAGTATTTAATCTAACCTAATTATTTTTTAATTAATTGAGCCAAAACCAAAAAGCGTTAGGTTGTGCCCCGCTCTCCCCTACTCACAATGGAGAAACTACAGCAAACAGAACAGAACACAATGGGAATGGCGCCGCCTGTATACACAAAGTGAACTGTCTTTATAAAGTATCTTCTTATTTAACGGTTTGTACACTTACAAAAGTCTCAATGCTTCGGTTTGCATGTATGGACACTCATTATGTAACTGTGTTAGTGTGGGGCTATTTTAAACCTTTAACTATTTTTATTTTTCATTACTCTTTGGCACGACACGCATTAGCGTTATCAGCTAAACAGTTTTTAAAGATAAAACTCTTTACATTAGATTGTCATGAAAACAAATCTCAGAGAACGGTTGACTAGAGTACCAATGTGTTATTAGACCAAAGGTTTATTTTGTGCTGCATGGAGTTGTTCTTTGAATACTAGCAAGTCTAGCACCATACCAGCATAATCCTGTGAAAAAGTAGTACATTTTAGCATCCTTTAAAAAATAGAATAAATTGTTACTGAGATAATCTACTGTATGTTATAAGAATATAAGCGATAAAACTTGCTAAGCTAGCTAAATGGCTTGGAGGGACACTATAGCATCTAAAACAAACAGCATACATGTAACACCTGTGGTGGTAAATGATTGGTCTGAAAACACTCATTCACCACATTACAAAGGGTGGACGAATGGAATAATGGAGGAAGATTGATGACATTGATGAGTCCTTTTGTTTGAGAATGTAAACAGGACTGAATTTACCACTCTGCAAGCCTACAATACAGTGCACCAGAGAAATATGAGCTCAGTGAGTCTGAGCATACTGAATGGCTTTTGATGTAAAACCACTATGGCTTAAAAACAATGATTAGACCTGCATAATAAAATTAGGATGACCATATTTTGATTACCAAAAACCAGGACACTCAGCCTGGCAAACAAATACTCAAATGATACAACACAGTCTCATGAAGATGCGTATCTATACCACGAGTGTCATTTCTCGTGGCATATATATGCCAAAAATGTTTTTTGCGTGTACATGGTACGCACTAAAAAACCCTGGGTTAGGTTTAGGGGAGGGGGTGGGGAGTTCGTGCATATTATACGCCAAAAGTGCGTATCATATGTACGCGAAATACGTCGTGCCATAAACACGCAAAAACTGTTTTTGGCGTATAAATGCCACGAAGAAATGACATTTGTGCCATATACTAACTTTCATGAGATCGGGCTGCAAATGATACTAAATGATAAGTTTACTCAAAGATGCGCTTATTAATTT
Organism: Hybognathus amarus; assembly: GCA_030378365.1. Lineage (NCBI taxonomy): Eukaryota > Metazoa > Chordata > Actinopteri > Cypriniformes > Leuciscidae > Hybognathus > Hybognathus amarus. The sequence continues at coordinate 251,054 of JAQIUQ010002096.1, forward strand.
CAATACATTTAAAGTAGTCTATTCCTCTTTTGTATGGATAGAAAATATTGTCATATTAGACACAAATTCATATAGGTTACTCAACATGCTTTATTATGACAGATTTTAAAAATAATGAATGAAATAAGGATAGAAATAATGTCTCTTCTGTATTAGAAAAATAAATGTATAAATAATAAATAACTAAAATAAATACCTCCAAACTGACCAAAAATAGCTCTTACAAACTTAAAAAAAACTAACTAATAAAATATATTTATATCTTTAGTTTTCTTCTTCTTTATCCTGTTTTTCTTCCTCATCCTCCTTGTTTGCCCATCTATATGTTGCTCTAGAGCTGATATTTCCCAGCAGTTTTTTAAAACCAGGACATTTTCATCACTTTATAAAAAACAGCCAGGACGACCAATTAATTCATAATTTAAAAGTATTTATACCATGGTCTGGGTGAATACTAGATTCTGATTGGCTGCAGGGTGTCCATTAAAAATTCATAGAGGACACCTATGGCTCTTTTCCACAGCTGGTACGGTTCGGTACGGCTCAGTACGGTTCGGCTTGGCACGGCACGGTTCGGCTCGCTTCGCTTTTCCACTGCGTGGTACGACTCGGCTCGACACGGCATGGCTCGGATCGCTTTAGCTCGGTTGCTTTTCCACTGAAAGTGGGTGGGATTATAGACTGATCGATAACAGCGGTGGCTGTTACTGGCTATTTAAATCTAGCGGGTTTGGTTTCTCGTGTCTGTCTATTGGTCGCAAATACAATGACGCTGGGACTGACGAGCCTGACCAATCAGTGATCTGCAGTGTTTAACGTCACATTTAGTACTGGTATGGTATGCTTGAACCTCAACAGACCTGGGGCCTGACGTATAAACGTTGCGTACGCACAAAATGGGCATAGAAATATGCGTACGCATTTTTCCACGCACATATTGGGATTTATAATAAATAAACTTGCCGTAAATAAGTGCGCACCGTAAGGAGTGCTCTTGACCGTGCGTACACTCTTTTAGAAGAGTATGTGTTTAGCTGACACCGATGGTGAGCTGGAGTCAAATGTCTTTTTGCTCACTATTAGACAGAGAATCTAAAGAAAATGATACACATATAGAAATATAATTCAAAAATAATTTCACAAACCTACCATCACTTGAAGCAAACATCCATCCCTTCTTAAATGACCACGCCAGCACGTGCGTTGGGCCGTTTAGTGAAATTGACGCACATATAGCCTATAGTCTAACCGTAAATCTTCATTATGAGTCCAAATCATAAATAGAGTGCATGTTCTCAATAACAGTTTAAATAAATAAAAGAATGATTTAAACTATGTTTTACTCCTTAAAGACTTAAACTACATGAAATCACTACTGAGAAGTTTCAAAAAAATATATTCAATAAATAGAAATAGACCTATTTGTTTGTGGATGCAATGCTTTTGAACACTTTTTTTCTGGCATGCTGTATTTTAATGTTTTAACTAGAGATAATTGCTAATCATGATAAAACCAGATTGTCTGAGAAAATTGTTTCGTGCAAATAATGCACAACCATGTCTATCTGTTTCCATTAAAATATAAATCAATTAAAAATACTATTTGGCCAGTGGAAAAGATTGAGAAAAACTTTCTCTGAAATGTATTTAACGCTATTTGATTTATTCATTCAAAAACAAGGCAATTATAGGCTACTAAAAAAAATATGTTTGTAATAATGTGACGGCACATCCGCATTTTATATTTTCCTAACGTCTTGTACTGTTAAACTTGTTATTACATAGATGAATAATCATATGCAAATGATATGAAGATGAGGATATGCATATTTAAACTAGGCGTTGTAATCTCCATATATGGTTATTTTGGGGAGGAGACGCACGTGCGCACAATCTCCCGCTAACTGGGATTTATAAAGTGAATTCTGCGCAGGTTCTGCCTCAAGTGCGTACGCACACTTTAAGGATGAAATCTACGTAAATTTTTATACATGAGGCCCCAGGTACCATTTAAAGCGATCCGAAGCGAGCCGTACCGTGCTGTACCATGCAGTGGAAAAGCGCCACAAGTGAGCCGTGCCGAGCCGTACCGTACCATGTAGTGGAAAAGTGCCACTAGTTCTGGTGAAGGAGTTCTGGTGAAACTGACTGTTTCCGTTCGAAATCAATAAATAAATGCGCTGGCCACATCATCTGTGAGTAACCATAGCAACAGACAACAGTCAAAATATTTGTTTACAATTTATTGTGTCAAAACAAACATCTAGTTAGCCGTTATGCTATGCCTACCTTTATAGGTTAAAAAAATGAAAGTGTAACGCCCATGGATAGACAAGCCTAACATACATTAATTTTCTTTCTCATAAGTTAGCTAAACTGAAGGGATCTACGAGCTGAGTGGACTATAAATATCTCCGGTTGCTAAATAAACCATCAGGCATAACCAGGGTAGTGACCATGGTATAAGTTAATGCCCTTCGAGGTGTCCATTGTCTAGGTATTAATAATAACAGAGATTGATAGCTTTTTCTCGATTCTGTGGTGCATGGCCGTTCTTAATTGGTGGAGCAATTTGTTTGGTTCATTACGATAATGAACGAGACTCTGGCATGCTAACTAGTTTCGGCCACGCGAGATGGAGCAATAACAGGTCTGTGATGCCCTTAGATGTCCTGCGGTTCCTCTCGTACTGAGCAGGATTACTATTGCAACGACACCGACATCTGTAGGGTAAAACTAACCTGTCTCACGACAGTCTAAACCCAGCTCACATTCCCTATTAGTGGGTGGACAATCCAACGCTTGGTGAACTCTGCTTCACAACGATAGGAAGAGCCAACATCGAAGGATCAAAAAGCAACATTGCTATGATTGCTTGGCCACTTGTTATGACTTACTATCTCTAGATGGTCAAGTCAATCGTCTTCTCGAGGCTTCGCCAGAACCCAGTGAGGAGCTCTGTCGGGGCCGATCCAAGGACCTCACTAAACCACCCAATCGGTAGTAGCGACGGGCAGTGTGTACAAAGGGCAGGGACTTGATCGACGCAAGGTTACGACCCACGCTTACTGGGAATTCCTTGTTGATGGGGAAACAGTTTTAATCCCCAGTCCCGATCACATGCGGGGTTCAGCGGGTTACTCCGCGCCTCTCGGTGCAGGGTAGGTACAAGCTGATCCGCCCTCTGTGGCGCGTGTGCAGCCCCGGACGTCTAAGGGCATCACAGACCTGTTATTGCTCCATCTTGCGTGGCTGAACACCACCTGTCCCTCTAAGAAGTTGGACACTGACTGCTCAGGGCTGCGTAACTCAGTTAGCATGCCGGAGTCTCGTTCATTATCTGAATGAACCAGACAAATCGCTCCACCAACTAAGAACGGCCATCCACCACCACCCAAAGAATCAAGAAGGAGCTATCAATCTGTCAATCATTTACATTGTTAATATTATTGACAATGGACACCTCGAAGGGCATTAACCCTTACATATTTTTTACATGAGGCCCAAACAGGTAATCTTCTTTGGCCAATGGGCACAGCGCCCTGTGAACGTTTGGCCTTAACACAGCTTATTTTAGTTTGGAAATTTAGCAAAGTAAATACACCAAAATTGAACGTTTTTTTGCTCCCTTAACATCCACGTTCTGAGTCACAACCTGAAGGGAAACGAGGTGCAGACACACCGCTCGTCGTCACAGAGCCCCAGGAACAAAAAAATCCTGGGGATGAAGACAAATCGCCAGCGCCGGTTCACATTGAGGACGCTGAACATTATGGTTTGTGCTACAGGTGATTTTAGCAACCATCCTCAAGAGGGCCCAAGAAGGCCAGTTCTTTAAAAATATCCCACACAACAATTTGGGAATCAGCAGAGAAGTTTTAACAAAAGTTGGAAAGAATCAGTATTCATGGCTGGAATACAGCGTGGCCAAAGATTTAGCATTTTGTTTTGCGTGTAGGTATTTTTTGAAATGGGAGTCACAGAGAGGGTGAGGAGTCACACAACCTGGGAAACTTTCCTGAGCTGCTGCATGTCATTGTCAAGTATGATCCAACAGTAGACAAGAAGTTAGCTACTAACCCATCAAACACCAAATACACACATCATGATATTCAAAATGAGATATTTGCTGTAATGTCAGAAATGATAAGAAAGAAGATAAGTGATCAGGTGTGTTGGGAAGTTGGCCAGTCACTCCTCCTATACAAGCACCCCTGGATAAAGATAAACAGCGAAAGTGTATTTTCTGTGGATTACTGACAGAAACTACTGACCCTAATATTCCTGACCCTGACTATACTTCCTGGAGTGACCTTGTTGAAGCATCAGTTTCAAATCCATAAACCCAATGAAACAACCTGCAACATGTGCTGTGCTAAACCAAGCGTGTCATACAAGCCCTCAAAAGTGAAGCCAAAACATCTCGATTCGCCCCCCTGTGACCGGTCCTAGTATAGCTCATAACCCCTGCCTCCCCATGTTATTTAACGGGACGCGAGACCAACTAAACAATTACACTTCACATATCCTTTTTCCAAAGACAGATTCAGTCATTTACTGTAGTTTCGATCACGTTGATGTAATTCAAGTGTTCGTTTTTAAAATAAGTTTGTTTTTAGTTAGTTATGTGATGATAAAAACGGTGCTCTGACGTCATGATTGAGAGCTGTGATTGACAGGTTCTCTGTGCGAGGTAGTCACTGAAGCACCAGCGGACTTTTTTCATAATGTTGACCATGTGGCTAGTAGTTGTATTTACCTTATTTTAACGAGGTTCTGTAATCAGCAGACATCATTGGAGAAGAACGAAGCAGACAGAGGCCAGAAACACGCAAGTGCGCAGACTCAGGTCCCAAGATGTCAGCGTCATATCTGAGACACTGGCGGCTTCAGTTCTCTCTGATGGAAAAGAGCGAAGGGCGTCGTCCATCTTTTTTTTTACAGTCTTTGTGCTAAACTAACTGGGACTAGTCAGAGCACTTACATATCATCTTATTGTTGGTTTGATTGCTCATATTGTTCTCATTTGTAATTCACTTTTAATGAATGTACCTGTAACAGCTGTGTGGCACACTGCCTGTTTTTTTCCACAGAGACAATGCTTTTTTTACTGCCTGTTTTTTAAAAGGCTAAAAGGCATTTCCTAAGTAAATCCATTGTGCTTTTAATTTAGCATAATGCAAACAAGTAGCAGTAGTGCATATTTGCTTTATTTAAACCCACCTCTTTTTTCTCTGGTACACAACCTCGAAACGCATTCCCATCTGAGCCTCACTGCATGCCCGAGGCAGGAGAAAACAAAATGTTTTTTTAACAGTGATAATGTGCTATAAAACATGACAATGCATCTGATATGTAATATCAGCTAAAAGAGAAATTAAAACCCAGAAGTGTGAAGTTTGCCTGTTCACAGGGGTCAAAATCAACATTTCCTTAGCATCTCTATACTGGCTCCCGGTGAATAAGGGTCATTTTTAAAACTGATTTTAACCTCTGTTGTTTTAAAATGTGCTCTATAAATGAAGGTTGACTTGAAAAAAAAAAGAAAGAATAAAAAACACCTCAAAATTGCAATAAATAAAAGTTGCACAACATGCTCTTAAACTCCCATAGAACACTCGGACACTCAGTCTCAGCTAGCCCAAGTGCTCTAAAAGGGCATAAGGAAACCCCCAAACGACCCCAATATTACAGATAAATAATGGTAAGTAAAATAAAAAATGAAGCCATGCTGAGAAAGCAGAATGATGCATGGATCTAAATGCAGGGTTTTTAATAAAGTAACACATTATACAGATACCAGAACTCAAGGAACAAAACGAAGAGTGTCACAATCAGAAGCAGCCATTACATGAACAACAACTGACAAAATGACAAGTGAAACAGAAGGGCTGTAAATACAGAGGGGCAAACAAGCTTAAAGGTAATGAGGAAACAAGAGGAGGAGATCAACTGGGGAGATCAACATCAAAATACAAATAACTACAAAACCAGTGCAGTCTCATCCCAATTCGTCATATAACTGACGTTTTGGGACGTCTTTTGACCATTCGTCAATATAAGACTTTTTCAGGGCCCCCTTAAATGTCGGTAGATGACGTTATGGGATCCTAACTCTACCCCAGACCTAAACCTAACCCTAAACCCAACTCGTCACCTAACTGACGTTAAAGGTAAAGCGTCAGTTGTATGACGACCTCGGGATTCGTCATTCTACCGACGTTTAAGGGGGCCCTAAAAGTCGTATATTGACGAATGGTCAAAAGACGTCCCAAAACGTCAGTTATATGACGAATTGGGATGAGACTGCAAGACAAGAAACAACAAAATGTCAACACAAGACAAAGGGAACACAACACCAGAATCATAACACACATAATGACGTACTTAATGTTTAAGGCATGCACAGAATGGGATGTTGTTAACATGCATGTATTAATCTCGTATTTAATGTAATGTAAACTAATGCCGAGCTAAAGATAGAATAAATAGATAAAAATGGTTGTGTTTTATTAGACAAACGGGTTAAACGTGTTAACTTCAACTACGTATTTGATATCAAATACATAATCACGCCACAGACTACAGCAAGGACGTCTTGACAAGTTAGCTAACTTGGGTTAAAATCCTAGGGTTAAAACCAAGCGGAAGTGGCTTATCTGGGAGTGACGCACGGCGACCCGCTACCAAGATGGCGACGCCCTGGCTCTGCCTACTTTGGGCTTCAAAAATCCTCTTCAGAAACATACGGGGTGACGTCACGGACACTACGTCCACATTTTTTTTACAGTCTATGGTTAAAACGCACAAGATATAGTAGATGGTGCTATATTTTATGGCAGAAATCAACGGCTGCTGAAAAAGTTAGGCTACTTGCCATGCAAAATGTAAGGAGTGTAGGCATTACAAATGTATGGGAGTAAAGATATACTTCAATAATGTAGTTAAGTATAGAGTAAAAGTTGCTAATATCTTTGACACTCAGTAACTATGAAGTATCCAAAAGATAATTAAGTGCAGTTTATAAATACATGTACTTAAAAACTTTACACCACTGATAAATCCAAGATTGTAAGGTCAATTAAAAAAAGATTGCATATTTTATTTGTTTATCTTCTTCATGTTATTTGACCATTAACTGGCATTAGAGAACTGTAAACATTCTAATGTGTTATTACTGAAATATTTACATATTTAAACTGTTTAAGGTTAAGGGGTTCAGCTGAGGAAGAAAAGTTTTGGAATCTCTGCTATTCTTAAAGCTGTACCAAAGGGCTTGAAAAGAAGCATGTACAAACTTGTACCTTTTTTTTAAACTATGAAGCAACACCCATATTCACGTGGACTTATACAGTTTTGATGAAGGTGATACGTTTAAATAATAGCTATAAACTTTATTTATTTATTTACTTAGCTTCAGAACCTGGATTTTACATGGAACAATGTTTAATGACCCAACACTTACCAAAATTGTAAACAACACAAATTACCATAAACTGCATGACATGCACAAACTGCATCGTTTAAAACTCTACAATAGTATAAATATTAAAGCAATAGTACAACTCTGATAAAACCATTTCTCTATAATAATCAAACTATATCAAAAGTAAAATCACGTACCTTCTACTGGAATCCTACGGCAACCCTAAACGCTTCATCTCATTCACAGGAAAAAATGTACACCAGCTAAACTGACTCTGTAGCCTAAGCACAATAGTCCCTTACTGTAGATAAAGCCCCTCCCTCACAACCATAAAAAAGCATCTGTGAAATTTGCATATTGTATTAAATGAATATGTAACTTAAGGCAAAGTAAAAGTGGTTAGAAGCAGCTGAGGCTTTTGTCATTTTTTTTATATTAGCCTATTTTATTATTTGTGGCTGTGAGTGGAAAAGAAAGTGCACGACATGAGACTACTACAATTCAACTATGACCATGGATTAAGAACACATTTACACATAGTTAACCAAAGTGCACAGTGCAGGAGAGTAGAACAAAAACAGGTAACACTTCCTTTTACAGTCCAGTTACCCATGTAAATACTATGTACTTATTTTAGTAACTACAATTACTGGGTAATAACTAGTACTAACCCTGAACCTACCCCTAAACCTACCCCTGTTTCATGTACTTACCTTATATTAGCCAGTACTTTCTAGGTAAGTACACTGTAAGTACACTGTAAGAACTGTACTGTAAAAGGAAGCGTTACCCAAAAAGAGTCTTTAATTGTCAATGTTCCAAGGGACACACAGAAATCCACATGACACACCATAACCTTTTAAGATTTGTAATGCTTTCAATCGATAAAAAAACTAATCACACATTTTTTCTGATTCTTTGTGATTAATTCGCAATTAAAAAAAGTTTGTTTTTAATACATTTTATAATGTAATAATTCTAGCCTAGAAATCTAGACGCACCCTAGCGGCAGCAAAAATTATTTTGCCGCAAAGTGTGGTCTAGCAACTCTCCATTGACTTTCGAAGTGGAAAAACCAAACTCTGGTAGGGCCAATCACATCGTGTATAGAGTCGGCGGGCGGTCATAACATAATGACGACAGAGTTGAGACGGTAAGAGCAAGCTCGGACATACTCGGTTTTAGTCGTTCATACTCGGATGCGGTCGGCGCCGCGTGCGCTGTTACAAAAAAGCTGTGGCGAAACGATCAACTTTTTGCCGCAGTCGTGCTGTGGCGTCGAGGATAAAGGCTTTATCAGCACGCGCTCTGATCGGTATAGGCGCACGGACCTCTCCCGAATCATCTCGCAAGCACCACTACTCCGCCCCCGTTTCCCTCGTAAGCTGATATTAGTATTTAAACATTCTCTATGATATTATTTTTTTAATGACACACTGTCTCTTGCTCTCTCATACACACACACACGCACACACACATATACTGTCTCTTTCTCTCTCACACATATGTAGGCTAGTTATAAACTCTTTAGACTTTTAATGATCAGTGCTTTATTCTTAAAGTTTGTGGGTCATGTAAAAAACAAACAAAAAAAATCCCTTATTTTTGGGATGGATTCCGGGAAATCTCCCTTATTTTCAATGTTCAATGTTGACAGCTGGGCTGGATGCGGTAAAAGTTTAATAATATATCAACTTGCTCCGCTGAGTACGTCACATTCTTCGTCGCTATCCAATTGCGTGCAGAGAGAATTTGAAAGACAACCTTTTATCCCACCCCTCGGATTGAGCCCTGTCAATGAATGGCATACCAGGCTATAATAATTCCACAGTTCAACTCCAAATTAATGTATAAGAGTCAACATAAAGACAGTGCATTTTCAATACTTGTTTAAGCTTATGAGATTTATGTAGTTATAGAACTATGTCTGTTTAATGGAATGTGCACTCTCCACGTTTTTGAGAGAGTACCCAATGTGTGTTAAAACAGATATCTATCTTCTAACTGACCAAAACAGCCACTTCTTCATTAAAGCACTTAATTAAACTTTTTGATTTTCAAACACTAGAGAATAATAATGGAATATTGTATGTGGCTCTCACTGAGAGAAAGAACATGTTTTGGGAAAGTCTCCTGTTTAGAACTGAGCTCAACTAACTCCAACCTTGAAGAAACTGTGTACCGTATTTGTGTATGTAACTCAGGGTCCTGGTGGCAGCCATGCAGACTATGGAGAAGTGTTTCTGCCTATCAGTCCATGTGTGGAAATTTCCTCTGTTTACGTACACTCATCTAAAGTATTATTAGGAACGCCTGTTCAATTTCTCATTAATGCAATTATCTAATCATCCATGGCAGTTGCTTCAATACATTTAGGGGTGTGGTCCTGGTCAAGACAATCTCCTGAACTCCAAACTGAATGTCAGAATGGGAAAGAAAGGTGATTTAAGCAATTTTGAGCGTGGCATGGTTGTTGGTGCCAGACGGGCCGGTCTGAGTATTTCACAATCTGCTCAGTTACTGGGATTTTTGCACATTTTCACCATTTCTAGGGTTTACAAAGAATGGTGTGAAAAGGGAAAAACATCCAGTATGCGGCAGTCCTGTGGGCGTAAATGCCTTGTTTATGCTAGAGGTCAGATGAGAATGGGCCGACTGATTCAAGCTGATAGAAGAGCAACTTTGACTGAAATAACCACTCGTTACAACCGAGGTATGCAGCAAAGCATTTGTGAAGCCACAACACGCACAACCTTGAGGCGGATGGGCTACAACAGCAGAAGACCCCACCAGGTACCACTCATCTCCACTACAAATAGGAAAAAGAGGCTACAATTTGCAAGAGCTCACCAAAATTGGACAGTTGAAGACTGGAACAATGTTGCCTGGTCTGATGAGTCTCGATTTCTGTTGAGACATTTAGATGGAAGAGTCAGAATTTGGCGTAAACAGAATGAAAACATGGATCCATCATGCCTTGTTACCACTGTGCAGGCTGGTGGTGGTGGTGTAATGGTGTGTGGGATGTTTTCTTGGCACACTTTAGGCCCCTTAGTGCAAATTGGGCATCATTTAAATACCACAGCCTACCTGAGCATTGTTTCTGACCATGTCCATCCCTTTATGGCCACCATGTACCCATCCTCTGATGACTACTTCCAGCAGGATAATGCACCATGTCACAAAGCTCGAATCATTTCAAATTGGTTTCTTGAACATGACAATGAGTTCACTGTACTAAAATGGCCCCCACAGTCACCAGATCTCAACCCAATAGAGCATCTTTGGGATGTGGTGGAACGGGAGCTTCGTGCCCTGGATGTGCATCCCACAAATCTCCATCAACTGCAAGATGCTATCCTATCAATATGGGCCAACATTTCGAAAGAATGCTTTCAGCACCTTGTTGAATCAATGCCACATAGAATTAAGGCAGTTCTGAAGGCGAAAGGGGGTCAAACACAGTATTAGTATGGTGTTCCTAATAATCCTTTAGGTGAGTGTATTTCTTAGTTAATCAGAATCATTCAACCTGAAGTAATGATGTAGCGTAGACCTTGAAGGTAATTGCTGTGGTTTTTGTAAATGTAAAAGGAGCAGCCTACAAACTCTTTGTGAGTCTTGAAGCTGACTTCTTCCTGATGAAACTGCAAACTATCTCCAGTAAAAAAAATCTTCAATTGTCTGCACTTCTGACTCCAGGTCATCATATCTGGTTCTGGGTCTTTAACGAGTAAGTTTCCCAACAGCAGCATCATCATCAGTCATCCTTTGGCTGTGCAACAGTACATGATCATGCTGTCATTTATTCAAGTGCTATTAAACCATTCAAGACGCAAAATACTGTAAGAACTTAAAAGGGTGGTTGAGTGCGATTTCACTAATAGTGTGTAATGTTGCTGTTGGTGCATGAACAGTATCTGTTGCAGCGCTGAAAGTTCAGTGTAAGCAGAGATATTAAAAATCAGGAAGTTTAATGCCTACAACAACGACTCGATTGGGACTACAGCCGGGTTTTAGACGTCACTAACCCATACATTTACATCAACACCTCCCTCCGGAATATGCAAAAAAGGGCATGGCCATATTTCTGCGGCTCGTCGAAAGTGTGTTATGTTCACCCAGCTGTCAGGTCTTCTGTGTTCAGGCTTCCCACAGACGTTGTAGTTCGTCAATAATGGACACAATTTATGTTTGATTATGTTCCTGAAAATTACAATCATAATTTAGCCCTCTGTGCTGCGCAATTACGAAAAACAGCTTCCAGAATCTCCACGAATTCAACACCGGATTCAACAAGAAACTGTTACTAAACATGAAGCAGATCCAACTTTAAAACCAGAGGCAGCAGTTGTTAGGCCACAACCTGTAAGTAGGCGAAGACTTAATCAATTTAAATGTATTTGCATGTATAATTTCAGACGTAATGTTTTAGTTTTATCAAATGCCAGTGCTGGCTTTATTGCCATTTACTTATGCTATTTCGTGTCTACGACAAACGCGTACAAACATTTTGAATTTGTATGTGTACCAATTTTGTAAATGTATTTTTCATGTATATATACTTTATGATGCAATTTTTTCGATTTGATAAAGAACGTAAACCAATGCCAACGCTGTTTGTGTATGTAGTAGCCAGTTAGGTCCATGCTATATTGTGTAAGACAAACGTGTATAAAATTCAAAGGTTCTGCTTGCCTCTCTTTATCGCCACTTTCTGGGTCTGATTCTGGCTCATACTGATACTGCAGTATCGACATCATTATTGACATTGGAACATATGCAACTTTCTCCCGTAAAGGTAATAGGCGTGAAGTATCCGGACAACGTGCACTACAGTTTAGTCAATCACAGCACACCAGCCCAAACTAACCAATTTAAATATGCAATTAAATAATAGTTGTGAAGATTCGATGCTTGATTCGGACTACCAATCTCACAGTCGAATCTTCACCAAATTTGTGAAAAAGTCTTTTACTGGTGCATCCTCAATAAAAAAAGCAGGGCAAGAACACTGATCTTGGCTGGGCACCAACTGATGACGTTTCACAAGAATACAAGTACAGACAAGAAAAAATATTGAATTAAACAGTTGTTTTTATTACAGTGTCTTTCAGATTTGTATTAAAACTCCCTCTTTGAAATAATATATTTGTTTACTTACAAGCTGTGGGTTCTCTTTTGTGTCCAGTCTAGTTCTCTCAATGTAGCTCTCCACATACTTTAATAACAGACAGTTAAGATCAGACCGAAATGGAAAGGATCTGAATTATATGCAGAGGAACAGGTGCTTAAATAACAGGTTCCCTAAATTTTAGAGAAGAGTGTTATGACATGCGTGCTTAAAATAGTTTTAAAATAGTTAGACTTTAGCCACTGATTTTAGACTAGGTTTTTTTTCTGGTCAGCGCAATTGTTTTCGGGAACTGCAAAATAGCACCAGGGAGTGTTTGCGCCGACCCGGTTTTTGGAAATTTGGAACCGGTTCTAAAATGGGTGTAGATATCCAAACCTAATTACAATTACAGAACTGGTGGAGCTGGGGGCTGGGAGGACAGAGGTGGAGCTATAGGGATGGAGGAACCCCAGTGGACTCGAAGGAGTGGAGGGACAGCGGCAGGCCTGGAAGTTCGCAGTATGAGCCGGGGGAGTGATAGGCCTAGCCGAAGGGTCCTTCGACCATAATTGATGAAGCTGTTTCAGAGACTGTGGTTGTGCCGGTGGATCCAGAGCCAGGAAGCCAGAAGGAGCAAGTGTAGAGGAGGGAGCCAGATGACTGGGCAGAACTATGGAAAGAGGAAGGGCCAGGGAACTGATCAAAACCAGAGTGTTCAATAAGTTAGGCAAGGTGGGAGAGTGGGTTGGAGCGCAGTCCGGGGTATACAGGACAGACTTGGCAACAGGCTCTAGCTTCTGGAATGACGTGGGGGCAGGTTATAGCTCTCAGGACAGACTTGACCTCTGGTTGAGGGTCCACAAAAGCGTAGGCACTCTCTCTGTGTCCTTCATGGTCATGGGTACTAGCTTGTGATCCTCCTTCATGATCCTCCTCCTATAGTGATTTTTTTACTTATCAAGTGCCTTTTATTTTGTTATTTTAATTCATTTTGAATCAGTTCAATTTTGGAGATTGCAGTTCATGGTTGCATAGCAACGACAGACACCACAGGCTACAAGCGCTATGGAAAGAAGACAGCGGCATGGCCTCGCCTCCCACGCGTTTTAATACTGTATGTGAACGACCCCTAAAGGTGCAGTGTTGGGAAGAGAAAAGCAAAGTAGAATCAGGGATCTTTGCAACTGTTTTTAATTAAGAAAATTAGATAATACTACATGCCAGGCTAGGGAGAACACAAACACAACATTAACATCTTTCCATTTCAACAAAGACAATAACCAACAAAAAATAGAGAAGGAGAAGTGCAGGTTGAAGAGGAACTCAACAAAATAAAGTACATGTAAGGAACTAAATTAATGACTATAGAAACAAACGAGACCTGCACAACAATTCACACAGAAGTATCCCAAACATGAATTATAAAAAAAAAAATAAAAAAAATTCTTCAGATCATATGCAGGGGCTAAACAGAGCCAGGACCAGCATACACTTTTTGGGGCCACTTTTAGAACAGCTGAGGCTTCAGGAAAATCCTTACATGACAGTTTAGTTCAGTTCAGTTCATTTATTTGTCATTGTTACAGAATAACAACGAAATGTTGTTAGAGCAAAAACAGAAAGGCATATAGTTAAGTTGTCCACCCCTATTACCCCTACCGATATATGTCCCTATAAATTAAATTAATTACCCATAACTTGAAACCTACTTTAACTCCCATAAATACCCATAGAAAAACCACATAAAATGCTATGAGTAAAGTGCATATTTGAATTAATAAATCTAATAGAAGAAAGGTTGTTAGAGTATTTTTCAGAAATGCAAAGTCCAGGTCACAGATTTTGTGGATGTATGAGCATAGACATTATATCACAGAGAATGTCCGATGGGGAAGGGAAGGGAGGGGGTAGACTGATCGTTTAACATCCTGACTGCATGAGGGTAAAGACTGTTGGCCAGCCTGCTGGTTTTGGCCCTGATGGACCTATATCTTCTCCCCGAAGGCAGTAGTCGGAAGAGGTGATGTGCTGGGTGTAGATGGTCCTGGAGGATATTCTTCACTCGTTTCATGCAGCGGGAGGTGTACACAGTTGGAATATCTGGGAGGGTAACCCCAATGATCTTTCCTGCGGCTCTCACCACTCTGTGTAGGGCCTCCTTCTCTGCGCTGGTGCAGGCAGCAAACCACACCAGTAACCCATAGGTCAGCACACTCTCCACTGCACAGTGGTAAAAGTTGACCATAAGCTTCTGAGGAAGTTTTGCCCATCCCAACTTCCTGAGGAAGAATAGTCGCTGTTGGGCCTTCGCTGTGGCAGAGGCGATGGTTTTCCCCATGACAAATCCTCTGTCACAGTCACACCTAAAAATTTAAAACTAGAGACCCTCTCCACCACCTCATTTCCGATGAGGAGTGAAGAGTGGTTTAACTGTCCAATCTTGCGGAAATCCACAATGATTTCTTTGGTTTTCTTTGTGTTGAGGGTCAGGTTGTTGCTGCTGCACCATGCCGCCAGCAATTGGACCTCTTGCCTGTATGCTGTCTCGTCATTCCCGGTGATGAGGCCCAGCACTGTTGTGTCATCTGCAAATTTTATCACATAGTTGGATGAGGAGGAAGAACTGCAGTCGTGTGTAAAAAGTGTGTAGAGAAGTGGGCTGAGTACACATCCCTGGGGGGCCCCGGTGTTAATAATCAGGGTGGAGGACGTGTGCTTGCCTGCTCTAACATATTGTGTACGATTTGTTAGAAAGTCCAGTATCCAGTTGCATAATGTGGTACCTAGTCCGAGTCCATGTAGTTTGTTACGCAATTTGTTTGGCAAGATTGTATTAAATGCTGAGCTGAAATCAGCAAAGAGAAGCCTTGCATATGTGTTCCTGTGCTCTAGATGTTCTAGCAAGATGTGCAACACAAAAGCTATGGCATCCTCTGTTGACCTGTTCCTCCTATATGCGAACTGGTATTGATCTAGTGAGGGCGGTATGGCAGTTTTTATATGTGTGATGACCAGTCTCTCAAAACATTTCGCAATGATGGGGTGAGTGCCACTGGCCTGTAGTGGATCACAGGAGGGGTGGGATGTTGGTCAGCCAGCAAACCACCCAACAAGCAGTGGAGAGAGGCTTTGGCAGGTTCTCTCAGGTGAATAGAAAGGGAGACAGGCAGCGCACTGCAAGACGAGTGAATGACAGGCGGATAGTAACCAACGGCTTCTGTGCGCAACGCAGCTGTAGCCTTTTAACTTAAATTAAAATGATATAACTTTACCTGATATGCCTGTGTTTATTTGTTTAGTTCAGCAGGGGTGCTCTGCCATGTGAATTCCCTTCTGTTGATGTCCTGAAAACTATTTAGATTCTGGAAACTCACAAACAGCGAACCGAGGATCAGTCTCTATTCCAATGATTTGTGTTGGCTGCGCGTCGTGTACAAAAAGTTGGACAATTCAGACGTCGGCAACAGGCGGGCGGGCGCGTGCGTGAGGCGAGCTTGACGCAACAGTTTCACAGGAACGCACCCGCCTGTCGCTGACACCTTGTGCTCGACCACTTCACCTCACTCTAAATGCTGACTTATATTTCTGCGTCAGACCTACGCCGGAGCCTCTTTGGTTTTCATTCATACTTCTGTGTCCTGCGTTGTCCGCGTTGACGCGCAATTATGGGAGCATGTGAAACCCGGGAGCGATTCTAGCAATCACAGCGCTCTGAGGTACGCGTATCGACGCGTTGTTACATTTTTGGAGAGGTGCACGCCAGGGTACGCGCGCTACACACAGCCTACGGCATAAATTCGATGCATGAATTATAATCTGCTTTACCTCTGTTTAATGTAGCCTGAGTACGTGGGAAACCATGCCATGACCAAACCTAAGCTACTATCAGAGAAGTAACGTAGGTTCAACTTATATCTGTAGTGGTCATGACCTCTGACTACATTGACTCTTTCTGCTGCTCCCCGATAAAAGAGACCTGTTGAGAAAAAGAAAAGAAAACTGGACTGTTTTAACTAGATAAAGGTAATCCCCTGTGCCAAATAGCTTTGTTTTAATATTTGATTTGATTACATTAATGTTTAAGTTGAGATTTGGAATAAATATTTTATTGCTACTGTGTAAAAGAGAATTCTGCTGGTATAAAGCACCTTATTTGTTTAAAGTTTTTGCAAACCACATGTTATTGCACTTTTATGTGTATAGCAGTACATTTAAATCAAAAGTGTGCAATACATTGCTTTAGAATTAATTTTTCAATTTTCCGCGTAACAATGTGATTAATCGCGATTAATCACAAGAAATTCATGCGATTAATCGCAATTAAAAAAAATTTAATCGTTGCCCAGCACTAATATATATATAAATATATGGTTACAATATGTTACAATAATGGGAATTTGTACATATGTGCTTAATTGTCATGAAGATAGTCTTTTCCTTTGTTTTTGCTTATGCAATTGTCTTTATGTAGCCTGGATGCCAGCCCGAACTCCGCCCACAACATTTTTTGGTTAGGAAGTTCAGTCTGAACTTCGATCCATTGAGGAGAAATTATGATCGGTTCAGAAATCATCGGGCCAATCAAACTGCTAGGGCGGGCTTTATTCGATCATGTACAGGTGATCTGAAGGGACGTAATCATCACGTTATCAAAGAGCGCTTAACTGGTTTCCCTCAGAGATGACTGCAGCTGGAGAATTGAGATGTATAGATTCCGCTGCTGTTGTGAAATAAATCGACAGCGCATTAATTTTAATAGACAAACAGAGAACTGCAATCAAGGCATTTGTCGATGGGAAAGATATTTTTGCCGTTCCACATGATTCGGGAAAAGTGTAACTTATCAGCTGGCTCTGACGGTCGCTAAGAAGATAGGGACGTAATGAAAAGCCTGTGGTCGTTGTGGTTTCTTCTTTGGTCGCACTCATGAAGGAGTAAGTAAAAGAAGCAACACTCGTTATTTAACTTCTAAAATAAGTAAAGTTAGGCTACGTTCTGTATTTGACAACTATATGCAAAGTAGCTGACTTACTGCATTGCTCTGATTGGTTGTTGGTTTACCGACTATCCAATTGAGTGCAGAGTTGTTGTTTTTTCCTGGTTCGGTTAAGACACGCCTCATATAATCAAAGTCAGGCGGAGGGGTTTCAGACTCATTTTCTTATTAGAAAATGAGTATGACGAAGTCAGGCTAGTCTTTATGTCCTCTATGAACAAAAACACAAGGAGCTCAATGAAGAAAACTTTTAACTTTAGCACATGTGCTTTGTTTTTATTCAGTTTTGTATTGAAGTATTTTGACAGGAGAAGCAATGGTAACACTTTATTTTGATAGTCCACTTTAGACGTTCTACTAACTATAAGTAAATTTTTCAACTACATGTCAACTAACTGTCATTAGAGTGTTAGTAGACTGTCAGCTTAATATCTTCTAACACTTTATTTTGTTGGTCCCCCAACAGACATTCAACTGACTATAAGTAACTTAGCAACTACAAGTAAACTTATTCTCCTAACCCAAAGCCTAACACCTAACCATAACCTAACAGTCTACTAACAGTCTACTATAATATACTAATACTCTAATGAGAGTTAGTTGACATGTAGTTGAAAAGTTACTTATAATTAGTAGAACGTCTAAAGTGACTATCAAAATAAAGTGTAACCGAAGCAATTTATCAGCATATGATCTACATAAACTTCTAGTGCGTTTTTCTGTAGTGGAAAACTGATCTGTTGAGACCATCCCAACCTTCAAGACACAGCCGAAGACACACTGCGTCCATTAGCACTTAAGACACCATTTTAAATGTGGCTAGGCCAATACTGTGACTTGTACTGTTACTGCAGCCCAAAGCGAGTTATAGAGAATTATCCAACATCTCTTACATGTTCAGTCCACTGTGTCAAAGGTTTGACAAGTGGAATCTATTTTAAAGGAATACAGCATTGTGCAAGTGAGATGAGTTGCTTTGAAGTGTTTTACTGTGAACCATTGCTGTCATCTGGTGGTCAAGAACAGTAACAATACTTGGTAGGCAAAGAAGGATATTTGAGATTTAAAAATGTAAAAATACATTATGTAATAATCATATTAAATAAATTTAGACTGTACTATAGAATTTAAAAAGAAAAAAAAGTTTTTTGGACCTTTTTTGGACAAACTCTTGGAATTAAAAAGATGAATGTTTGTTCAGTTTCATATACTACAGACCATATGTGCCAGATAAAACAAGTGCGCAGCCATCATAATAATAAAAACATTTCAAAACTACAATACAATCAACAAAATGAATAAATAAATATATAAATAATAACAGACATTTTATTAAAAGAACATTTATGACATAACACGTGGCAAACCTTAAGGGAAATTATTACCCTAATATCTGTCTCTAATTCAAGTAAGCAGATATTTCTCTTCATGCTCAGTTATTCTGTTATTATTTGTTGCTATAATTGTTTCTTGCATATATTGATAAACTCTGTTCTTTATTTATGTATAAAAAATGTTATACATAAATTTGATATAGTTTTAACTTTAAAAATAAAAATTTTACCCACCAAGATAATCATATTAAAAAATTTGTGTGCATTTACCTTCAGAGACAGATAAAAAAATATTCTGAGGTGTAATTAGAAAAACAATATCCATAGGCCTTAACCATAACTGTATACTGAGCCAAAACTTAGCCACATATGGGCAAAAATAAAACAGATGCATCAAGTCCTCCTCCTCATCCCCACAAAACCTGCAACAGAGATTATTTTCTATTTGCATTTTGAACGAGGATTTTTTGTAGCAATAAATTTATTAAAGATTTTTAGTTGAAATATTCTAGAATATGAATCAATTGTAATATAAATTGTCATTTTTCCACAAAATTGCCTCATTAAATTCATCTTCCCCAAACTGGCAGGTTTTATGTGGAAAAACTGCCTGTGATATTTAAATTCCGAATATATATAATTTATTTATCTTTACTCCAGACAACCATTTTAGGCATCTTATTGGTGCGGGACACACCATTAATTTAACCTTTTTACCCTTTCGCATTTTTTTCCAAGTTTTAGGAATTGCAGAAATCAACTGGTTGAATTGTAAGCGATCAAGAGAAATACCTTTTTCTTTCTTTTTTTATGTTTAAGAAATAAAATCTCCAGATAATTCCAAAAGGTCATTGACAAAAATTAACCCATTAGACGCATTCCTCCCACAACAATGACTTGTCTCCGAACCGTAATGTTTGAATTCATCCATAGCAACAGTGAATCTCTTGAATTGTATCTGGAGGGTACTGGAAACTCAACCAGGCTTTCAGTGCATCCTTGAAGAATGGTGATAATAACTCTTTTAAATTATTATCTACAAATAATTATTTGTTAAATCACCTGGCAACAAATGAATCATCATTAAGAAGCGATACATTGAATTTCCAGTAACCCTGTCCTCTAGAGCATTGCAGATTATCAATACGCTGATTTCACGGAGCCGTCATTTTGAAATGGCTCCGGTGGGAAGAAAACCGGAAGTGTCGCTTTAAATCATAGGAGAGTCACGAATGCGATGGCATATTTTTAATTAAGAAATTTGTTATTCTAAAAAATACTACATTCCTTTCATAGTTTAGACTACCGTGAAATTTATATTTAATATGTAAGATTTTTTCGCCACAAAAGGGTGCAGCTTCCAACAATAACAAAGGCGTAGGTTGATGATGCAGTGATGAGGTGAATGATGGGACTTGCTGTCAAGCTAATGGATCTGATAATGTTTATGGATGAGTGCAAACATTCATGTTTTTTAACATTACAGTGGTATGAAGCAGGTCGCGATTGCTAACGAGACCGCTATATCATCACATTACGTTTATAATTAAGGGCAGACTAAAACAGCCCTCAGTCCGACGGCAAGTCCCCGAGTTTAATCTCCACGTGTTTAATATCGTTCAAGAGGATTCACGAATGGACCAATGAGCAAACACGAGACTATGTGCAGGTAGGACTCATGGGAGTTGTAGTGTTGTAGAGTCAAATGCAATTCGTTTGTTATGTCAGATGTCTTTTGACAAGACTACAATTTTTCATCACACCAAACTGGCTAGTAGGAGTGATTGTGTTACTCGCTAGGCGTGAAATCCACTCGCGTTTGGCGGGTTGGCGGGTGTTAATGTCAAGCCCTGCTAACGTTACACTATCACACTAAACGGCATTTAAATGTGTGTTGAAAGTTATAATGTTATACTACATGTTAATTTGTTCTCTATACGAAACTAGCAATAAGCTAGATCAACATTAGAATAACATACTGACCATATTCTAACATCATGTTGAGGTAACGTTAGGTAACGTTTAATGTACATTTGCTCACCTGTCTAATTAAGCTGTCAAGTCTCTGTCGAGTCCAAGTTAGTCACGGAAGTGGAGCTCTCGGCATCTCAAAACGCTGATATTGATCCTCATTCTCCTCATTTTTCCCACAGTCTGCTTGCCATGGTCTATGTTTGAAAGAAACAAGAACTGCGTGCCGCTAAACATTACGCACTACGCAGTTGTCCACGTCTGTCGTCACGGCTATGGCAGAACGAATGGAAACCGAAGTTAGTGCAGATATTGTGTCATTGACAGGCGAATTTTTTTTCCGAAATGGCCACTTATTTAAAATTGGAATTTCTCTGCAATAAAAAATCTTTGGAGACCTTTAAGATATTGTAAGTAAACAACTGCAGGAAATACATCACCAAAAAATCAAGTGATTTTTGGATATTTTAATAAAAAATTCGTACATATAAGACATCGTACTTTAAATTTGTACCTTAAGACATCGTTTAAATAGTCCAAGTGGACTACATTTCCTTCTCTGTGGGCCTCGAGATTTCACGTAGTGAAACTACGCGAAAGCTTCTGTGTTACACGTCACACGCATCACACACATGACCAGCGTCGGCCAATAGTGAGTCTACGTGTGACATACAACACAGAAGCGTTGCACAGTTACACTATGTGAAATCTCGAAGCCCACAAAGAAGAAAATGAATAGTTGAATAAAGTCATTATTTTTGTTTGTTTTTTTTGCGTACAAAAAGTATTCTCGTCGCTTGATAAACTTAAAGCATAACTAAGTAACTTTTTTTACCTAAACCGAACAGCTTTGGAGTCATTGTAATGTTTATATCACTGATTTCGTGTTGAATGGTGGTCGTCTCCCACCCCCTGGTGCCTGTGAGCCGCAAAACCACCCTTGCAACATTGAGCCAGCGGGCAGCCGGCCTCAGTGTTAGGAAGTATCGTGTGATCTCAGGTCTCGCGAGGTAACGAATTGCTTTACGGCACTATACGCGCACACGCATGCGTACACGCCCCCATCTATCCAGGAGCCGGCTAGCTATAAGAAAACGCTAGATATAGAATTCTTCAAGTTTTCGTGATGGCTGATGTAAAAAAGAAGAAGAAAGCTAGGAAGTCTTTGTCAGAGGAACAAAGAAAGAGAAAACGGGAGACTGACCGAGCGAGAAGTCAGACTAGAGTGAATATTGGACCGGCTTTTTCAGAATGGAGAGAACTGAAAGAAAGCGAAGCCTGCAAAACCGATGCTGATCTGGCCTTCTTGCTGTTGCACTTTTAAGTATCTTTATAATAAAATGTGTTTAATGTTTGTATTTCTTGTAATTGTGACCTCGGGATGTTTGCTATTGTCTGTTTGTTTGTTTTTTATTATGGTTGCTATCGGTTACCGGCTTACTAGTATGCTAGAGACTGTAACTTAGCTATTGGCATTTTCATTAGCAAACAAACTTGCTTGTTTTCTGTAGTGTTTTGTCCGTTCCTCTGTCAGGTTTTATTTGTGTTACTCAGATCGCCTATAAATCGATATGAAATTCTACAAATTATGCATTAGTTTACCTTGTCGTCAGCCTCAGAATTAGTAACGTTATATCATGTTACTGAGCTGGCTTGACATATAATGAATAAACCGACACAAGTGCTGCTAGCTAATAATGCAACTTTTTATATTTATTTACCCACATATACACAAGCAGAACGGTAAGTAAATGAGAAATGACTTTGTTTGGTCAATCGTTTTGATGGACAACTCGGATCACCAGAAAAATGATAGAAGAATGTAACGTAACATTTATTTTGATAATGCTTAATCTAAGTAGCTGTAGGCTAAACCAAAAATAAATAAATAGCGGAAATATTTCTTATAATATTGTTTTTCACCATAATGTTAATGATTACGTTTGCTAACACTATAAAAATACTATCTCAACATTTGTATAATATTGTTCTGAGAATCATACA
The DNA here is from genome assembly GCA_030378365.1 of Hybognathus amarus. NCBI lineage: Eukaryota > Metazoa > Chordata > Actinopteri > Cypriniformes > Leuciscidae > Hybognathus > Hybognathus amarus. The sequence goes on from JAQIUQ010002096.1 coordinate 273,901, forward strand.
CACCTCAGTGGACATGGCTCCGTTTGTTCGCGGCTTCTCGAAAAACAAATGCACATGGCCTGGACGAGATGGGAGGGAGGGGTGGGGGAGTTTACAGACGAGTTTACGACAGTTTTCTCATATATATATACTCCGAAACTGTAGGGGGAGCTCTGAGAGAGAAACCTGCGAGAAAACCGCAAAGAAGTTCCCAGTCTTACTGAGCGCTGCTTTAAGATTGAGCCACTGTAGTCACTCCGACTATTTTAACGATGTCTTTAAAGCTGCAATACCTAAGATTGAATGCCGCTGAGAGGCGCTACATTCAAAACAACAACAACGGCTTTGCTTGATGACGGCGTGAAGGAGCGCGGAATGATGGGAACTGTTGTTTTCAACTCCACCGTGGATAAATCAGTCAGACGGAAATCAAAATTAGTTTATGGATGAGTTAAAGTTCGATTTCTATAAATGTTGCGTTTAATGACATGCTTGTTTGTCATTAAACTGAAATAGCCACAAGAAAAGTCAGGTTTAAAAGTAAATTTGTTATCACAGATGTTACTGGACGAGTCACTGGACGAAGCTATGGTGGGGAGGGTTTGAAGTAAATCAATGCTAATGTATCCTGACTTCGCCCTATGCTGCAATATGCATTTAGTTTTGCATTCATTTACAGAAATCAGCTGCTTGAATGACAATTACTGATGTTATTAGATTTTTCAGGTGAGATTCTCAATTCATTCAGTTAACGGATGCTCTGAGGTAAAGTTTTCAGACTGCAGACTCAGCATCGATTGTATTTAATTGTACAGTACAATCATAACATAGAACAGACATTATCTTTCTTTCATGTCATTAAACATAACAATATTGCTGGCCATACACTGATGAGAAAGTGCACGTCCAGTGTGCGATACTGGAGTTGTCCTAGACGTGGCGTGGTTCTTCTCGTCCAATGTGCGACCCCCTTTACAGCCAACAGTTCACATTCCGAGAATAATTGAAAAAATAATTGTGCTCCATTCCATAACAAATGCGCGAAACAAGCTGACGTTTGTTGCTTGATAGACGCTAACGCACAACTACAACTTCCGCATTTGTCCAGGACTACAAGTAGTACGAGCGGAAACCGAGGTAACGCGGATATGACACGATTGACTGGCGACTCCCAGCTCACCCTGCTCACACGCCCCGTTTCCTTGGTTAAAATCTAAATTTTCTGCGCGATTTAAACATTGTTTGAAACATTTGGAAAATTGTAAGTTATCATCTTAACTAAATATATAACACTGGCCTTGTGATTTTGGGAAATTTTAATGCAAAAATCTTAGGTATTCCACCTTTAACTCTTCTGGGCTGGCCAGTTTCAATCACTCAAGAAGTCTATTCGGGGAGTGATCCAGCTTTCAGATTTAATAAAAATATATAATAATTTGTATTTTGAAGATAAACGAAAGTCTTACGGGGTTGGTACAATGTGAGGGAGAGTAATTACTGTCAGAATTTTCATTTTGGGGTGAACTATGCCGAAACAGTGATTTTGCTGATATGATTTTACTGATAATAAGCATATATATATATATATATATATATATATATATATATATATATATATATATATATATATATATATATATACACACACACACTCACCGGCCACTTTATTAGGTACCCCATGCTAGTAACGGGTTGGATCCCCTTTTGCCTTCAGAACTGCCTCAATTCTTCGTGGCATAGATTCAACAAGGTGCTGGAAGCATTCCTCAGGGAGTTTGGTCCATATTGACATGATGGCATCACACAGTTGCCGCAGATTTGTCGGCTGCACATCCATGATGCGAATCTCCCGTTCCACCACATCCCAAAGATGCTCTATTGGATTGAGATCTGGTGACTGTGAGTACAGCGACATTTGAGTACAGCGAACTCATTGTTATGTTCAAGAAACCAGTCTGAGATGATTCCAGCTTTATGACATGGCACATTATCCTGCTGAAAGTAGCCATCAGAAGTTGGGTACATTGTGGTCATAAAGGGATGGACATGGTCAGCAACAATACTCAGGTAGGCTGTGGTGTTGCAACAATGCTCAATTGGTACCAAGGGGCCCAAAGTGTGCTAAGAAAATATTCCCCACACCATGACACCACCACCACCAGCCTGAACCGTTGATACAAGGCAGGATGGATCCATGCTTTCATGTTGTAGACGCCAAATTCTGACCCTACCATCCGAATGTCGCAGCAGAAATCGAGACTCATCAGACCAGGCAACTTTTTTCCAATCTTCTATTGTCCAATTTCGATGAGCTTGTGCAAATTGTAACCTCAGTTTCCTGTTCTTAGCTGAAAGGAGTGGCACCCGGTGTGGTCTTCTGCTGCTGTAGCCCATCTGCCTCAAAGTTCGACGTACTGTGCGTTCAGAGATGCTCTTCTGCCCACCTTGGTTGTAACGGGTGGTTATTTGAGTCACTGTTGCCCTTCTATCAGCTCGAACCAGTCTGGCCATTCTCCTCTGACCTCTGGCATCAACAAGGCATTTCGCCCACAGAACTGCCGCTCACTGGATGTTTTTTTCTTTTTCGGACCATTCTCTGTAAACCCTAGAGATGGTTGTGCGTGAAAATCCCAGTAGATTAGCAGTTTCTGAAATACTCAGACCAGCCCTTCTGGCACCAACAATCATGCCACGTTCAAAGTCACTCAAATCACCTTTCTTCCCCATACTGATGCTCAGAAGGGAAGGGATGCTCAAGGGATTCGAATATTGAATTATCTCAACGACTGGCTTATCTTGGCTCAGTCTCAGGAGATGGCAGTTTGGCATCGAGATGTCGTTCTTGGCCATATTCAAAAATTGGGGTTGAGAAGGTGCCTTTATTATCTGCAAATATGGAAGAAACCTTGGTTCCTATCCCAAGGGCCAGTGTTGGGGGGTGTCATGTCGACGGGAAACCGTTTCGACAGACGCCTCCCTTACTGCCTGAGGCGCGGTCATGGACGGCCGCTTTGCCAGGGGTCTGTGGCAGGACCATCATCGCACTTGGCATATAAATTGCCTGGAGATGATGGCTGTGTTCAGGGCTTTGAGGAGCTTCCTCCCAGACATCAAGGGTCGCCACGTCTTAATACGGACAGACAATACGTCAGTGGTGGCCTACCTGAACCGACAAGGGGGACTCAGATCGCGCCCTCTGTGCAAACTGGCGCATCAAATTATCCTATCCGTCCCAGGGGAAGATACTGTCAATAAGAGCAATGTATATTCCAGGGGTTCAGAATCAGGGAGCAGACATCCTGTCGAAGCAGGGGCTGAGGCCTTGGGAATGGAGACTTCATCTGGAGGTGGTGAAGTCAATATGGGAGAGGTTCGGACCAATGGAAGTGGATCTGTTTGTGTCTCGAGAGACGTCCCACTGTCCACTTTGGTTCTCCCTCTCACATCCAGCCCCACTGGGGTTGGATGCCATGGTACAGGCTTGGCCGAGGCTTCGCCTGTACGCATTTCCCCGATCGCTCTGATCCCGGGAGTCCTGGAGAGGGTCCGTCAGGAGGGCATCAGTCTACTTCTGGTTGCCCCAAGATGGCCGACACGAGTATGGTTCTCGGACATAATATCACTCCTCATAGCTCCGCCATGGCAGATTCCTCTGAGGAGGGATCTGTTGTCTCAGGCGGAGGGCACAATCTTCCACCCGCGCCCAGAGCTGTGGAAGCTGTGGGTCTGGCCTCTGAGGGGGTTCAGTACCTGAATGCTGGGTTATCAGCTGGAGTGGTTGAAACCATACTTAGCTCTAGGGCTCCGTCTACCAGGAGATTATATGGCCTCAAGTGGAATGTTTTTCTCACTTGGTGTAGAGAACAAGGGTTAGATCCAGTGAACTGCCCGGTGGCTTCGGTTCTGGATTTTCTTCAAGATCGTTTCTCTGCGGGTCTCTCCCCGTCCACCCTTAAGGTGTACGTGGCTGCCATTTCGGCTTTCCATGCGCCAGTAGATGGTGGACCTCTGGGGAGGCACCAGTTGGTCATTCGATTTCTCTGTGGTGCTTGGAGGATGAGGCCGGCGACCAGGTCCAGGGTTCCTGCCTGGGACCTGGCAGTAGTTCTGGAGGGGTTATCCCTGGCTCCCTTCGAACCTTTAGAGTCGGCTTCGCCTAAGGACTTAACACTAAAAATGGTCTTTCTTTTAGCGATTACCTCACTTAAGAGGGTGGGAGATCTCCAGGCATTGGCGGTTACGCCAGCTTGCTTGGAGTTTGCCCCTGGCAGAGTAAAGGCTTTTTTGCACCCGAGTCCAGGCTACGTGCCTAAAGTTCCTTCGAATACGGCTCACTCTATAGTCCTTCAGGCGTTCCATCCTCCACCTCATGTGTCGTCGGAAGAAGAGAGGCTTCACTTGCTCTGCCCTGTCAGAGCTTTGAGTATATACCTGGAGAGGTCCGCTTCTTGGAGAAGATCGGACCAGTTGCTAGTATTTTTTGGGTCACCAAAAAGGGGACTCCCGGCAACGAAACAAACTATAGTAACTGGATTGTCCAGGCTATTACTGAGGCTTACAAGGTACGTGGCTTGCCTTCACCTTTGGCCTTGAGGGCTCACTCTACTAGAGGCATGGCTTCCTCTAGAGCCCTTCTTTCGGGAGTACCTCTACAAGACATTTGTGATGCAGCTGGCTGGGCTACCCCACATACTTTCGTCAGGTTTTATAGTCTTAACTAGTGTTGTCAAAATATTCGAGTACTTCGGTACCAAGTCGGTACTAAAAAAATTTAAACGTCACGGTACCAAGTCCCAGTGGTACCGAATCCCGGTCAAACCCGGATCTGGATGCGCTTGCATGCATGAAGGGCGTGAAGTTGCGTCCTCTTCATGAAAGCAGCGGCGCTGCTGATGTGGTTTCTGTGTATATTAAACAGCAAAACGACTATTTAAATATAAACCCTGCATGTTGCGCTTGTGTCTGTGAATGAAACGGCGCAGACGCGTGCTTTCATTTAACGTTACCTCACACACACACACACACACACACACACACACACACACACACACACACACACACACACAGAAGCACGAGTGACGCTCGCGCTGTTTTCAGTCTCTGCTGCCTCACGATATGATGACATGATTCATGATCAATTCATCTCCGAGAGTCACTTCATGCGCATTTTACCGTTTAAATATGAACCCTGCATGTTCTGCTTGTCTCTATGTGAATTAGCCTAACGGCGCAGAGTCAGACGCGCGGTTTCATGTAACTCTCTCTCTCACACACACACACACACACACAAACACTGAAGCAAGAGTGACGTTCGCGCTGTTCTCAGTCTCTGCTGCCTCACGATATGATGACATGATTCATGATTCCATCTCCGAGAGTCACTTCATAAGCATTTTACCGTTTCATTTGAGAAAAACTATCGTCATATCCATAGGGTCATATCATATCATATATCATACACGCACAGAAAGTCAAAGGTCTCTACGGCAACCCGTCAAAATAAAAGTTTGATTTAACTTAAAGAAATTGACAGAAATAATTATCTTAGGCTACTGTACAAAATATTTAACTACATCTTCATTTATTAAAAATACTACTGTAGCCTAAATCCACTGAATGCTGTATTTTTCACTTGATTTTTATTATAAGCAATATTTCTCAGTATCAATATTTTCGTTTAAACAGCATGTAGCCTTCAATGCTTTCATAAATGTACCATCATAAATAATAAAGTGATGGAATTTAATTTAATATATTTTTTTCAAGTAGTTAAATAAAATAAAACAAAAAACTAATTTTGCTGTGGTACCGAAATTGGTACCGAGAACCGTGACATTTTAATGGTATCGGTACCGACTACTGGAATTTTGGTACCGTGACATCCCTAGCTCTTAACCTTCCCAGTACGCCCGGTGCACACGTACTCGGCCCTTGCTGAGTGCCTAATCAGTTTCACTCTGGGGTGGGTCTGTTCGGTGCGTGGCCTAGTGGGCACTCGTTCCTCCGTCGATTTTATGCGACACAGTGTTGAGTTCCCTCAGATAGGGAACATCTCGGGTTATGACTATAACCCTTGTTCCCTGAGAAGGGAACGAGACACTTGCGTCATGTTGCCACGCCCCTTTTTAGACCCGTGAGCGTCTTGCTTCATCGCGAGGCTAGTGTGTGTTGTGACAGCGTCACTTTTATACTTCCGGGTATGCCGTCACATGTTACGTCACGACGCAACACCAATCAGGATTGGATTAGTTTCATTCATACTTCGGCGCAAGCTTAGGAGCCGTCCCAAAGAGTCGATTTTATCGACGCAGTGTCTAGTTCCCTTCAAACAAGGGTTATAGTCATAACCCGAGACGTTTTGTTAAATCCTGGTTCTCTTGCTTCACTGCCCTCTTGTGGCCAGGAGGCTTTTCCTTTGTGCTGTGGATTCATTCTTTTGTTTCAACACAAATAAAACAAACTCCAAAAGCATAAACAAAGCCAGCAGGAAACATGAAAATATTATTTACGTCCATTTCCATTATTTACGGTCACATATGTCTGATTCTAGGACATATTATGAAAATGAAAATCTCACATGCATAATTGTGTATTACGTTTTTTAATAGCCTATTACTTGCCCCTAAACAGCACATACATTTATGTATAAATCAATATTAAGCTGTCAGTTACACTGTTGGTCTAAGCAGTAAGCACATATGCATAATTATAAACATATTTATAAGCTTTATACTTTAACATAGAGGAAGACATATTGTGTTACTTTATATTTTCCTGTAACATATCCGTGTTTGTGTTGAGTCTTGAGGTTCGAAATCCATATCTTGAAGATTTTGTCGGTCTGTACTTTGAAATAGTTTCAAGTCGTCTCCAATTCTTGCATGAACAAACATCTTTAAGAGTCCTTAAAATTAAACCAGATTTAACATTAAACGAGTAGTTCAGACAAAAACATTATTTATTCACCCACATTTCATGGTTTTGTTCTTTCTGTAACATAACGGTTGTAGTGACTATAAAGAGCTGTAACTGCAAGAGCTGTTAAAATATTCTTTAAAAAAGAATTCAAGAGCACAATGTCCACGTTTGGAGACATACATATATAATTTCACCACAGAGCTCACCTATGATCACAATGATCAGAACAGCGTTCAACAGAGAAGATATGAGGATAATAATCTGCTCAATGTTCTTCAACACTGTATGATTCTGGATCTCTGCTGTTGGTCCTGTGTATTCGTTGAAGGGGTTTAATATTAATATTTCATATGTATTTGTGTAACAGTGATTAAGTGTTTAGCTTGATGATCACTGAATGTTCACTCACCGCTGATGTGTATTCTGGTGCCGTCACTGTATTTTGGAAGAACGTCTTTGGTCTCACAGTAATAAAGTCCTAAATCATCAATAGTGACATTATTTATAAACAGGCGATGATTACTTTGGACTGAATATTTCTGCCTAAAAGCTTGACTGTAGTAAAAAGCTGACGTTGTAGAAGAGAATAATATGACAACCGGAGAATCTGGAAGTTTCAGTAAAAACCAATAAACATCTTTTGCATCAAAATCACAATTTAACGTCACATTTTGACCCAAATCTGTTCGTTGATCAGTTAAAGTCTCTGCAGCTTCACACCATATGAGCAGATCTGTGAAATAAACACCACACACACATAATATGGATTATTATTATGTCTTTAAACATTATACATTATCTTACAAATAACAGTAAAATATTCATTTTTGACTATGACTTTTAAATTGTTAAATTGTACTTTCATTTTAAATTGTACTCAAAACACTATAAAATTACAAATAAAGTAGGTTAAAAAAGATGTGACATTAACGTCAAATTCACATTCACATTTTTTATACAGAAAATTTATTGTATTTTTCATACAGTATATTTCTGTTTTCTAAAATTACATAAAGATGTATGTCAAATTACAAATATAATCTGTAATTAAACAGTAACAAAAGATATAATGTAATGATATAACTGTAAATGACTGGCAGCACACAAAAAACTGTAACATTAAAGTAAAACATCAAATTAAATAAACTGAAAAACACTGTTATTTACAGGTATTTCCTGCATTATTATAATCAAAATACCTTCATTGTAAAAAAAATATATTAAAAAGGGTCAAATGACTGGCAGTTACGCAAAAACAATAAAATGAACGTAAAATATTTAAAAAAAAAATGAAAAACACTGTTATTTCACAGGTATTTCCTGAATTATTATGATCAAATAACTTCAATGTAAAAAAGGGTCAAATGACTAGCAGCTACGGCTGCCAAACAAAAAACCCTTAAAAATAAAGTAAAATATCCTAATTTAAATTAAGTGCAAACATTTTTTTACAGATATTATCTGGATTATTACGATCAAACACCCTAACTGTAAAAACAATCCCATAAAAAAAACAGTCAATCACTGTCAGCAATGGCTGCTATACACAAACCATAAAATGAATGTAAAATATCCAAATTTAAATAAGTGCAAAAGCAGAAATCACCAAAGCCCAATTTATACTGCTGCGTCGAAAGCTGTAGCGACACCGTAGGCTGTGTGAAGCCCGTGTACCCTTCAACGTACTGTACCCTGACGTGCTCTGATAGATATTTGTTATGGTAGGAATCCAAAGGAAATTCAGCTCAGAAGAAGGTCACTTATTAGTGATAATAGTCATAATGTTCTTGCATGCTTTATTGATACCACCTAAAGTGTAATATCTGATTAAGTCGTTAAATATTAGTTGTTAATTATTGAAGTCAATGCTGCTATAGAACATCATGCAGCACCATGATACTATGATTTTATGAAGTGATTATACAGAAAATGTTTTGACAGGATCATACAGACTCACACAGACATCAAGAATCAGCGTATGAATCACAACAATGGTGATCAACTCTGAACTACTATGAAGTCACAAAGGTTTTGTTGATTGACACCATTGTTGAGATTCATATGTTGATTATTGATGTATCTATACTCCTAAAAATAAACCAGCTAAAAACAAAATTATTATTTATTATTATTATTAAATTATTATTATTATTGGTCCCACTTTATATTAAGTGGCTTTACGTACTATGTACTTGCATCGAAAAATAAGTACAACATATTATTGTGGTCCTGTTGTATTGTAAAACACTTTTGCTGCTATTGAGGTGTGATACGGGTAAGGTTAGGGACAGGTGTGGTGGTATGGGTTGTTTTTAGGGTAGGTTAAGGTGTGAGGGATGGGTCAACTGTGTAATTACAAATGTAATTACATAAATTAATTACGGCTGTAATCACATGCTGGTATTTTTAAAATATAAGTACAATGTAAAAACATGTATGTACACAATAAGTCCATTGTATCAAGTTATTAATTTCAATGTAAGTACATAGTACTTAAAGCCACTTAATATAAAGTGGGACCATTATTATTATTAAATTATTTTTTTATAATATTTTTTTAAAGACAGATTGGTATAATACTGATATTTCAATATTATAAGGTTAATGAGGAAAATTATGATAATCATAGACTTTGTTTAAAACTAAAGTCCATCAATACATAATGTAATCTTAACTAATATATTCAGATATTTCACTGTCACATCAGGTCACCATTTGATGACTACACCATCATCAAAAAATGCATCCTGCATTTATTGTCATAACAAATGTGTATCAAAAACACAATTAAAGCAGCCAGAGAAACACTACTATTCCCAACACAAGGGTCAAGAGCCCAACTAAAGCAAACACTGATCTAAATCATGGTGACATCAAATTTCTGTTAAAGTTTTTTGCACATTATTTTAAATTAGCACATTTTACATTAATTTTATGTTTCTTTTTTCGGCAACAGTAGCTGCCAGTCATTTGACCCTTTTAAACATTTTTCTTTTACAATGAAGGTATTTGATAATAATAATAATGCAGGAAATACCTGTGAAATGACAGTTTTTTTGTTTGTTTATTTAAAATAGAATATTTTATGGTTTTTGTTTGGCAGCCGTAACTGCCAGTCATTTGACCCTTTTTTAAAGATTTTTTTTACAATGTATCTTACAAAGAACAATACAATATTCATAAAGTACATTAACTCACAGAGGTGAAGCTGCACAATCTTCATGATGTTAACACACTTCAGCCTGAGTCTTGTTTCTTTCACACGACTGTAGAGACGTACCTTAACCTCAGAGCTTTCAGAAGGATAGTGTGATCTAACCGCAGTCAAGAGGAAGTTAAAGGCAGGTTTGCTCTGGCCACACGTTTAGTTCTGTTTTCTATTTGTTCAAAGGTCAACCATTGACCTATACATCATTTATTGTCTTTAAAAATATATTTATCTCTAATTCACTGGCAGCAAAAGGACCCAAGACACTGAGAACAGACCGTTTTCTTTTTTTTCAATGTCATTCAAACCCTAATATGATGTTTTCTTCAACTATTCTTGATTATTATCTCATAAGTTTCTGTCTCTTAATATTACAACCATAAACAATATTTATCCTCAAGACAAGTGAGTACTCTATGTATTTTAATTAATCGGGATTGAATTTCTTTTGCCTAGTACTTCTTTTTAACTTGAAAATAGTAGGAAGTGTGAAACTTATTTCTAACATTTGTTATACAATTTATTAATCTTTGTAATGTTAGAACAAATTCAGCTGTTCATTGTTAGTTCACGTTAGCTCAGGTTAATTCAATTACATTAACAGATACGGCTTGTGTTTTTAATAATTCAATACATTTCATTAATATTTAAATTAGTACAAACTGCTGTAGAAGTATTTCTTTTTCTTTTTTTTGTATTGTTAGTTCATCATAATTATTGAAGTTAAGTTTAACAAATGTAACATAATTGTAAAGTGTAATCATGGTGTTTCATGTCATGTTCACTTGGTTAAAGTTGAAACCGCTTGATTCCTGCAAGTGTGTGTGATCGTGTTGTTCATCAAGTGACCAAACCAGTGGAAGACTTCATTTGCACGAAACCACGCTTGTGTTAACCACAAAACAGAGAAAGAAGTCAGATGTTTTTAATTATGTGAAAAAAATATTTCAAAATATTAATATGCATGCCAAAAAATGCATAGATTTATTGACATTTGCTTTCTTGACTCAAAAAAAAAACTAGCAAAAAATGTCATGTTTTAAAAAAAAAATTATCACTGTTTTATGTGGTGTGTGAGATCTGAGCATGTTAGCGCACTTATAATAGAGAGAGAAAAACAATTATATTACTATCTATAAGCAAGATCTCCATGCTTAAACAGTTCCAGCAAAAAGTATCATACACACTGCATATTTACATACAAAGAAGCAATCTCAGTAAATGAGATATCAGTAGCATATGTTGGTACACTTTATATTCGTAAGGCGTATCACATGGTACATTGTCTGTAGACAGTAGTGCTCTGCTCCTGACTAGACCTGGTGTTTCTGGAGCACATGAAGAAATCAACTTCAGCACACTGAAAGAGGACCATATTATATATGAACGACCATTTACAGTATATTAGACATCATGTACAGTCAGCTGGTCATACACATTTCAGATCATTTAATGAATCTTGTGTTTGCAGCTTGAAGTTTCACTGTAACAATCAGGATAATAGAGGATAATAGATACATATATTAATATTGAACATTGATCTCACCTGTGAATTATTTGAGTTTAGAGCAACAGATTTTCCAGTTGCATCAATTAAAATCTTCAGCAAACCTGAAACACACTGGATATGAAACATCACTGAATTCACACATTGTAACAGTCCAAGAGCCGATTCACAGAGAATGTGTTTTACTGTGAAAAATGTGAGATTCAGGCCTGGAGAACGAAAAGTGTCTATAGAAATGCGTTTTTTAAAAGTTGAACTTTTTTGAGTAACTTTAAGAATGGCAGGTCTTGCACGAGATGCTGCAAAAGAAGACAGACGTGAGCGCAACAGTTAAATGAGTTTAGTGTGTGTTTACAGTAAAAACAAGCAATGCAAAAGTGGCGCAGCGGATAGAAAAACACATTCTGTGTGAACGGCTACATTTGTGTAGATCTGGAGTTTGTCTCCTTGTAGTTCACTGACACTTTTACTGTAAAACAAGAACAAACCTATTAATGCAATGATCAGAAGCACATTCAGCAGGACAGATGTGATGATGGTCATATTTCTCCATGATATCTGGTGTTGTGGAGCGTCTTCTGTCTGATTCCTGTCGACTCGAGTCCGTAATATTATTATGGACGAAATCTGTAAAAGGTTCATAGTTCAATATTTCAATTTCAGTCTTTAACAGAACAATAAAACTATTATTAGATCTTCATACAGTATATTCAAATATGTAATCCATCTTGTGGTTTATAAAGACATGAAATGATAAAATAACTCACCGCTGATGTAGATTTTGGTGCCGTTGCTGAATTTTAGTGGTTCACTAGTTTTCACACAATAATAAACTCCTAATTCATCAATGGTGATATTCTTGATGAACAGACGACTGTTAGTTTTCACTGAGTATTTGTGTTTATAGATGATGTTTTCATATTTACCTCCTTCATATGTGCTGCTGAAAGTGCGTAAGATAAACACTGGAGGATCCGGTAATTTCAGTTTGTACCAGTAAATCTCCTCTATATCAAGATCACAGGTTATAATCACATCAGATCCTAAAGTTACTGGTATGTTTGTTAGACTCTCTGAGGCTTGATACAACATGAACAGATCTATGACAGAAAGAAACACACATTTATTAAGATATAAAATCAAAATTAAACTGACTCAATCAAATGTGTGATGAGAAACTCACAGATCTGCAGCTGTATGATCTTCATGATCTGATCCAGATGAATAATATCTGCTATAGTGATCATACACACATCTCGTGACTGTGAGCGGAAACACAAACCTCGACCACACAGACGAGAGGAAGTCAGAGCTGGGCATCTCTGACAACATTATCATTCTTAGATGTTTAAATCAACAATTAATTAGAAGATATGGTTTGTGATAATATGCCAGTGTGTTTGATTTGAATACACAGATGTGAGAATTAAAAAAAAAACACATAACTTTTATATAACCATCAGAATATAATATCATCTAATGTCAACAAGTCATAGGCGGACATGAGAGGAAGCTGGCGCTGTTTGTTTGCCGCTTCTCTGCCTGCTATTCCTTCTTGTGTTCCTGTTTTGTTTTTGGTCACTGTACCCCATACCTCTAGACAGCCTCTCAGCTGGTTCCCGAAGCCACTTGGGCACCTCGTCCGTTAGTCGCCTTGTCAGTTAGCCACTTGCTGGCCCGCATTCATCAACGTGTGCCGGCTAATTCTAATTCTAGCAGCAATAGCGGCCAAACCGACTGCCTAACTCTTTCTCACAGGCAACCTCCACCAGATGCGAGCCGTGACCGAGACTTTCATCTCCTCTTGTAATGCCGTGGATCATTTTGGCATTTACATCAGTCATTTCTGTGTCCCTAGTCCATCATTAACTGCTATCATGGAGCTCTCAGTCCCTCTGCTCGGCATCATGTTCAAATATTCAACTCTGCAACTGGCCGAACTACTCAACTACTCAATTCCATCCTGCATCCCAGCTCGGACTTCTACGTCGACCCCGTTCCATCCATAGTAGTTTTCGCCGCAAGTTTGTTTACTTCCACCAAGGACAATCCATTTCACCCATCTGGTCACCTGCACGCTCTGTCGCACCTCTCCTACTGTCATCGGAACTGGTTCCCCCACTGGATCACATAGAGCTGAATGCACCATCTAGCTGCACAGAAAACTTGGACTGGACTAAAGTGCTATTCGCACTTCACATATACCTATTCTCCAATCACTTGCAAATCCACTCACTGTCCCTTGTCAACTGCATTACCCCTCCACACGCACTGCTAACCGGGACAACCTCAGATCTTTCCAGCCTGCCCCCATCTCACCACCCTCTCACCATGCTAACTTTGCCCTCCTCAACATTGCTCATTGCCCCTGCCCTCCATGAACTAATCCTCAACAACATTCTGGATTTCCTTCTGCTCACCAAAACTTGGCAACAACCCAATGACTTCTTCTCCCTCAACCAAGCATCCCCCACTGGCTACAATTACATCTGCAAACCCCACCACTCCCACCGTGGAGGTGGCCTTGCCATTATTCATAAGAACGTCCGGATCACTGAACTCACCATCTCTTCAGTTTCATAATTTGAACATCTCGTTTTCGAAGCTCTTTCATCCATGACAGTTATCCTTATTTACCGGCCACTTAAATCAAATCCCTCCTTCCTCTCGATTTAACTGAACTCCTCACACTAGCCTCATCTTTCTCTCCACATCTGCTGCTACTCGGTGACTTAAACATCCACACTGCAAGCTGTCATCAGAATTCACAATTTTATTGGACAACTTTACTCTCACCCAACATATCACATTCCCCACCCATGAAAAATGACACATCCTCAACCTGGTCTGCTCCACTAACCAACCAGTGCTCAACCTCCATCCATGCCTCTTTCCCTCTCTGATCACAAACTGATACGGTTCACCATTTCGTCTCCAACCCTCTGCTCCCTGCCTCCTCAGAGAAATCACCTTCGCAACCTTAAATCTATTGATCCCCATCATCTCTCTGACCTGCTCTCCATCACTCTCCACATGGACTCAACCCTCACCTCATGATCTCACAAACCACCTCAACTCTGCTTTGTGTACCTCCCTTAACACTCTGGCCCGCCTCAGTCACTTTTAACAACTCGTCACCCTGGTACACACCTACACTTCGGAAAATGAAACAAACTGGCCGTCAACTTAAACGCCTGACAAAAAAATCATCTCTCATAGTCCACCATGAAGCCTATAAACACAACCTCATTGCCTACAAAGATGCCCTCATTGCCGCCAATACTGCCTTCCTCTCTGATCTGATTGTGTTGATTGTGTTTTAACATAATGTGTACCTCCGTAACACCACAGAAGGTGGGAACAAATGGATTCCATGTGTGATACTCTCTAGGCGAGCGGGTCAATCCTTCACCCCCGCCCAGAACTATGGAGGCTGTGGGCTTGGCCTCTGAGGGGGCCCAGCTCATAGTTTCTGGTCTCTCGACTGAGGTCGTTGAGACCATCCTCCAATCCATAGATCCCGCCACGAGAAAGTTATATGCTGCAAGGTGGAAACTTTTCACCTCTTGGTGTGGAGAGTGCCAGCAGGACCCAGTTAACTGCCCGGTTGGTACAGTGCTGGATTTCCAGCAGGACCGTCTCTTCACTGGGTTATCCCACTCCACACTAAAGGTATATGTGGTGGCCTTAGCTGCAACCACGCCCCTTCAAGTGGAGGTTCCCTCGGGAGACACCCACTAATATCTCGCTTCCTTCGTGGCACCTTGAGGCTGAGGCCTGCAGTTCGCACGAGGGTACCTTCTTGGGATTTGGCCATTGTCAAAGAGGGTCTCTCCTTAGCTCCTTTCGAGTCCATCAAGGAAGTTTCAGAAAGGTTTCTTACACAGAAGACTTTTGGCGTCAGACCAGGAGAAACTTAATTTGCTGTGCCCCGTTAGGGCTTTAGATGCGAATGTCCACAGAGCTGCCCTGTGGAGGAAATCGGAACAATTGTTTGTCTGTTTTCGGTCACCTAAGAAGGGGTGTCCAGCATCTAAGCAAAGGATGAGCAAGTGGGTGGTCGAGGCCATCTCACTTGCTTACGTTTCAACCGGTCAGCCTTCACTTGTTAGGTGTATGGCTGTAAGGGCCCATTCTACCAGGAGTATGGCTGCCTCTAGAGTTCTTCTTTCAGGGGCTTCTCTTCAGGACGTTTGTGATGCGGCAGGTTGCTCCTCACCGCACACCTTCATCAGGTTTTATTCTCTTGATTTTAGCTCCACTCCCGGGGCACAGGTTCTCTCGTCGGCTTCTGTCTCCTAATCACACACGACGGGCACTTGTTCGTATGGGGATGTGGATATTGCGTTCCCACTGCGATTACATGCAGCGGTAGTCCCTGAATGCGGAACGTCCCAGGTTACGTATGTAACCCTAGTTCCCTGATGGGACAAACGCTGCGTGTCCTGCCATACTCCTGGCATCCGCCTTGGGTCGCTTGCTTCAGTAACATTAGAAGCTGGCGGCTTGTGTATTCAGGGGATTTTTATAGCTTCCTAGTCAATGACATCACTTGCTGTGACTCTCCATTGACTGATTTCATTCATACTTCAGACGCGCTACGCTGGGGGCGTTCATACTGTGATTACACGCAGCGTCCATCCCTTCGGGGAACTAGGGTGACATATCGTAACCCGGGACGTTTTGCATTTGAGACAGTAGAGATTCCGTAACTAAACTGCCGGGAATGTTGGGAAATGTTCGGGGCGTGTTACAGAGCAGAATAAAAATACAGAGTAAAGTTGTGGTCTAAAGACATTCATTCTGTCTCATGTGAATTTTTTCGAATAGATACATCACACAGTGCATGGGAGCGCCTTTGTGGCAAAATAATTATTTTAAAATCTTCTTTAGCCTAATAAAACTTTATAAATAAACAAATATTTGAAAATATATATGGTACATGGACTGCTTTGTATTAACCCCTTCATTTTCACCCCCTTTTTGAGAATGGGGTTAAAATGCATTATTCAAACTTAAATGGTTGTAAAAGAATGCTTTGGAATATATTCCCAAGTTTGGTCTCGTTTTAAAGAAAACACTCAGCAGATTATTGCTGAAGTGAAAACAAATGAAAGAATGAAAGACTTATGGAAGTTTAAATTTACAGTAAATCTAATATACTGTACTATAATTTAAAACAAAAATTTGTTTATTTTTGTAAATTTATTTTGTTTATTTATTGAGATTTAAGTTTTTTTTAGGTGCGCTCTTGTCATAAATTCATCAATTACTCTTCCTACATAATTTGGAACACATAATTAGATTCAGATTTATTTGAAATATAGTGAAGTAAAGTTAGGCGTCCTGGTAGCGGGACGGTGACAGTTGGGGGCTACGTATTTTTAACAGGAAAAGCAATTTATTATCATATGATCTACATTAACTTCTTGTGCGTTTTTTTGTGGTGGAAAATTATCTGTTGAAACCATCCCAACCTTCAAGACACAGCCGAAATGTGGGAACCCATTTGTGGACCTCTAGGAAAAAAACATCAATAAGGAGTAGTTGACGACAGGTCGCTGAATTATTAGACAAATAATGCACACCCGAGGTGGTAATGCGGTCACGAGCGAAGCGGAGTGGTCGTTACACCTCGGGTGTGCATTATTTTTCGAATAATTCAACGACCTGAAGTCAATTATTCCGCTTATACTACAGTTACCACACCTCAAAACATTGTTCAGATGATGTATTTCAAGTTCGTTTGTCAAGTTTTTGTCATTAAACGCTCTTGTATGTAGGACTAATTTCTTACGCATCTAATCCCATGCCTCCGTTACTAATTCCAAAATGTAATTTTTGAGGTAGTAACGGAGGTTTGAGCCACTGATAGCAGACTAATGAATGATGGGACACACTTACGACTCGCTGAAATATTCGAAGACTGACTGTTTCCATCGACTGTAGCAGGTCTTAAACACCAACTGTGAACACAGACTGAACGCGCTGAACACGCGTTTGGGCATGTTCAGTCCCCATGTATAATGGCTCCTACGCCCCTGATCAGTCAAAAGTATCAAATTACATTCATAACTGGCCTGAGTAGGTCTAAGTGTGTCCCGGCTTTATGCAGTTATTAGAGAGAGAAGAAGAGAGAGAGAGAGAGAGAGAGAGAGAGAGAGATGTTGAAATAATGAGACAGAAAAGCATGTGCGTCAATATTATTATTTATTTATTAATTTGTTTTAATAAATTCGTTCATTCTTGTTTTCTATAATTGACAGTAGATAATCCATTAAATTACACACACAAAGCCCTTTTAACAAGTAGGCCTATCAATAATTATTTATTTGTAATATTATCTGGAGTAATTAAGAATATCCGTGCAGCATTATTTATATAGCCTATTCAGTTTACTTTTCTATTTAGCCTATTATAGATAGGACTACATACTTTATTTATTACAATTAAACATTGATTGTGAAGTTGCAGATCAAGCGCATGGGGCTGCATGTCTTCTCTTGTTATGAATTGTCTCCTATTTTCCGTTATTACAGTTAACTACTGCGCAGTGATATGGAACTGTGATGCGGTCAAACTTGCCTGAAACTACTTTAGCCGTGCGTTTCCCTGAAAATAATTGCACACCTTTAGAACGTTCTCAACCAATCAGAATCAAGCATTCAACAGTCCTGTAGTATAAAATTAACATTTGTAGCCATATTTATAAGCTTTATTTAACACAGAGGAAGACTGTGACAAAGAGGCTGAGGCATTTGAATCCATAGGTGTCATTTACACTGGGGACGCTTTGGACATGTCCCCACCACTTTTTGAAATGGCTGATTTTGTCCCCACCACTTTTTGAAAACATTTGGTTAAAATCTTCTGAAAAATCAAGCGAACCAAGAAAATGTTAAAGGTTTATTTGCACAAAATAAAACATGCAATACAGTTTAACAATGTAGATTGTCCAAAAAAAGTAACTTAAACAAAACAAACTATTACTGATTTTAAAATTACCCCCAAAAATGCATACGCCAATCAACAATGCGACAGTCCAAGTTATCCATTCTTTCTGTGAACATAACAAACATGCTCTGCATTCTATGTGGGTGGCAAATCTCACATTGTTTTAATTTCATCTGGTGTTATTTGATGCAGATGTTACGTTGTATGCTTATGTTGAGTGTTTTCTTTTACATATGTAATAAATTTCATTGTAATCATTGACTTAATGCGCTGCTTTCTCACATGGCTCGACTTTAAGCCTTTTCATATGTGCAATGAGCAATATTCTCATTAGTGTTCAATCAGCTTTGATATTCATCATATTGTAATACCTGCACCTTTAAAGGGCATCATCTGCCCCAATCCTATTAAATGTATGCTTCATCTTTCAGCATAAATTCTTAAATTTGATCAATAAATTCAATTATTTAGAATAATAAGACACATTCAGGGCTGTTACTCTAGGTAGGGCAGATCAAATGAAGTCATTTATACTGAAAACGTACAATTGCATAAATTAATGTTATGAAATTGATTTAAATACACAAATATGAAACGTTGGAAAGAATTAGGCTACTTTTAAACATAACTCTAAATCACCAGTAGGTGGCGGCAGGCGACCGTCTTAATCAGGGTGGCTACAGGCATAAACCATTTAAATTTAAGACTTTTTAAGACTTTTTAATACCCCTTCTAAATTAAATTTAAGACCAAACTTACGACAGAAATATAAATTAAAAGTGAAAATATACAGTAATATTTCCAAGTAAACGCAAGTAAAATGACAATAACCAATTGTCAATTGTGAACGTGCGGTCGTATGTGGAGTACAATGGAGTGAAAAGAAATATAGAAGGCATTTTTATAAATGTCTTAAGCCTTGTATGTTTTAAATAATAAAGTATATTAATAAAGGCTTAGATTTAGTTTTATTAATAAAGGTATAGAACCGGTTTATTTATAGTGTACTGATAATTGTTTCATATAATTAGTTTATTAATTAAACTAATAAATAGATAAAAAGACTTTGAGATATGTTTGGCAATTGTACCTTTTAAATAATAAATTAAAATGAGTTTGCTATATTTTAGATCACTATATTTGTTTTCCTTGATTTTTATTAACCCTAACTTTATTCTCATTATAAAAATTATAAATAATTGATTTCCGTATAAAATATTACTACAACACTTAAAAATAAACAGATTAGTGCCCTGTTTTGAGGACAAGAAATGAAAACCAATGCGATATGATGAATGTCCAAAAGATGGAACTCTGTAACGGCCAAATAGTGTTCAGTGTAGCGTTCATGACATGTTGATATGCCTTTAAGATGACGATGTTGTTTATGTGAGCGCGCAAGATGACCGATCTATCGCGGGCTGTTTTATATATATTGCGTTTACTTCCACTTTGATTTGTAGCGTTTTACAGGGTGTTTTTTTTAACCTGTTAACAACCACAATTTCGACATGTATGTGAAGAGTGTGCTTTACTGAAAGAAAGAAACTATAAAAGGTCTCGTGGAACTACCAGTTCGTTTGCACTGTCTTCCCTATTCTTCATCTGGGCAGACTTCAAACTCTGACAGACGTTACAACACATAGACTGTTTTAAACAGGGGTTGGATAAATATGTTTTGCTTTTAAAACTGTTTTAATGCGAGCCCACAAAGCAGCTCGAATTGGTTAAGGTTAGGTTAGCCGATTGGTCAGTTGATATTAATATGTCATACGTTACGATACCTTGTAGAAAATATTCGACCTGGCTGGCAGAACGATGGCATGCATCTTAGCGGTGACATGACAAACATATTTAAGACCTATCCAATCTGAATTTAAGACAATTTAATACTTTTTAAGGCCTTATTTTTAGGAAAATTGATTTAAGACTTTTTAATACTTTTTAATGACCCGCGGCCACCCTGTTAATAAGTGAGTCATTGATTGATTCATTCAAACGATTCGTTCAAATGGCTGATTCATTCAAGAGTGAGACTGATGTTTACGAATGGGTCATTGAATCTTTGACTCAACCGATTCGTTAAAATGCTGAATCGTTCAGTAATGAACACGAGTTGAGTGTTCCTATGACATGCGCCGTGGTTCTGTTGTGATTTTTGTTTAGAACTATTTTCGCTGCAGAAACAAAACAGCCAATAACGCATCTAAAATGTAAGTGACTTAATTTGAACTGTCATAAGAAATCAATGTCACATTTTAAATCGTGATGGTATTCAGGAAAAAATGTATGTTGCTTAACATATGTTAAAAATATAAAAACACATTTAGATTTGTTTATTGGTAGTATCTTGCTAACTGAGTGTGTGTGCTGCGTGTGTAGACTTCTCCTCGAGAGGCAGTGCGAGCGTCAACAGCGGTGCGTTGTACCGTCAGTAGCATCGTTTACAACTTACAATAAATTGGTAACACTTTAGAATACTGTATCTTACTTACTGCAGAATTAATAAGGAATTATTGACGAACTAATAGGTAATTCTTCATTAACTACTTCTTCACTACTGTTAACTACTAAGGAAGATGTGTTAACTAATCAGTATGTAATATCATTTTATGATTGTGTTAAGTATCAGTTAGTTAATCAATAGCTAATGAATTCTGTCATACCTCCTGAAGAACTACTATTAATTATCAACTAATTAAGGTTCAAGAAAAATAAGCTAAGTAACTACTGAACAGTCATACAAAACTAACCTCAGATTATTTGTATATCTTATATACAGTACTGTGTGTGTCTGTTTTCCTCAGCATCGAAGCCATTGAGTAAATTCATGTATTTGAGGCAACGACTGAGGGAAACTGAAAATATAGGGAACTTATTAGTAATTAATAAATAAGTATCAAATAATTCTGCAGGAATTACTTAGAAGCTGGAACAGTATTTTAAAAACACAGGGAACCCATTAGTAATTAACAAATAATTATCAAACAATTATCTAGGAATTAGGCTACTTACAACCTGAAACAGTCTTCTAAAGTAAAAATATAAGGAACTTATTAGTAATTAATAAATAATTATTAGATAGTCCTTCGGGAATTACTTAGAACCTGAAACAGTATTCTAAAGTGAAAATATAGGGAACCCATTAGTAATTAATAAAGAATTACCACATACTTCTGACTCAAATCAAACTTATTTGAAAAAAAAAGATATATATATATATAGCCTATATATATATTAACGTAATCATCTAAACCTTTGTAAAATACACAACAATTACTTGCGACAAAGGCGAAGAAAGGTGAAAAAGGCAACAGTGGCAAGGAACCAAAACTCCGTCAGGTAACAGAATGAAAAAAAAAATGAAAAAAAAAAAAAATGAAAAAAAAAAAAAACCTTGGGAGAACCCAGGCTCAGTGTATGTGCCGGAACTTGAATGGTGCAAAAGAAGTTTAAAATGTATAAGAACTAAGTATAATAATAAGGTGTAATATACATGAAATGTTATGAACTTATCTTTCTTATTAGTGATGAAGAATGACAAACTGACTATGTGTATGACTGTTAATTAGTAGTTACTTCATAGTTATTTTTCTTGAACCTTAATTAATAGATAATTAATAGTAGTTCTTCAGGAGGTATGACAGAATTCATTAGCTATTGATTAACTAACTGATACTTAACACAATCATAAAATGATATTACATACTGATTAGTTAACACATCTTCCTTAGTAGTTAACAGTAGTAAGAAGTAGTTAATGAAGAATTACCTATTAGTTCTTCATTAATTCCTTATTAGTTATGCAGCAAGTAAGATACAGTATTCTAAAGTGTTACCAATAAATTTAATAAATTCATTCTCTTGGTTTAGTGATTCCATAGTTATTTGTTTATTTGTGTTATTGGTGTTCCAATCAGGCTACTTGTCCGGTCGGGCAGGTAAAATTCACTTTACCTGTCCCTTCAAAAAATGCACTTGTCCCGGACAAGCTCTGTATGTTCGAGCCCCGTACGGTAACGTACGTAACGTTATGGTGCTTTGGCACTGTTCGGTTGAGTGTTGCAGGGACTGTTACATGTGCAGGTGACATTGTTGAGGGTTTTGTGCTGAGTATTTTCGTGTTGTTGACTGTCTTACGCTAAGCCCATTTTTGATGCGCCGTTTTTAAAAAAATTTCCCGCCCTGCTGTAATGTTTTTTTTTTAATCTGATCTTTTGTCCCCACCACTTTTCAACACAAACTGATGCCCCTGTTTGAATCCATCTGCAGTAATTTATTAATACAGGTGAGCCAGCATAAAACAGCAGACATAAAACTCAGAAACAGCTCACAGACAAGGGCAATCCAAGAAAAGTAGTTTAAACAGGAAGAGGTCAGGGCTGGCGGCTGAGGTTCACAAACTAGTTCAGAGTCCAAGTCAAAATACACAAGCAAGCATGAGAAAACTGTTCAGAGATCGAGTGGGTAAATCAAGACTACACAAAATTACAATGAACAGAACCAACACAGTCTCATCCCAATTCGTCATATAACTGACGTTTTGGGACGTCTTTTGACCATTCGTCAATATACGACTATTTAGGGCCCCCTTAAACGTCGGTAGATGACGATCCCGGGTCGTCATACAACTGACGCTTTACCTTTAACGTCAGTTAGGTGACGAGTTGGGTTTAGGGTTAGGTTTAGGTCTGGGGTAGAGTTAGGATCCCATAACGTCATCTACCGACGTTTAAGGGGGCCCTGAAAAGTCGTATATTGACGAATGGTCAAAAGACGTCCCAAGACGTCAGTTATATGACGAATTGGGATGAGA
Organism: Hybognathus amarus; assembly: GCA_030378365.1. Classification (NCBI taxonomy): domain Eukaryota; kingdom Metazoa; phylum Chordata; class Actinopteri; order Cypriniformes; family Leuciscidae; genus Hybognathus; species Hybognathus amarus. Next base: position 297,283 of record JAQIUQ010002096.1, read on the forward strand.
CTGCGCTGAACAGAACAGTCCAGATAAAGGGGAGCTGATGGGGCACAGGTGATACTAACACAATGAAGAGGGGATAATCAGGAGAAGATGAGCAGGGAAGGATAATGGGAAATGCAGTCCTAGTACACATGATAGAGAGATCTGATGCAACCAGGAGGAGGCGTCGCTGAGCGCTCTGTGACAAAGACATATTGTGTTACTTTATATTTTCCTGTAACATATCAGTGTTTGTGTCGAGTCTGGAGGTTCGGAATCCATATCTTGAAGATTTTGTCGGATTGCACTGTGAAATTGTTTCACGTCGTCTCCGTTTCTTGCATGAAAAAACATCTTTAAGAGTCCTTAAAAGTAAAATCAGATTTAACATTAAACGAGTAGTTCAGACAAAAACATTATTTATTCACCCACATTTCATGGTTTTGCTCTTTCTGTAATATAACAGTTGTAGTCACTATAAAGAGCTGTAACTGCAAGAGCTGTTACAATATTCTTTATAAAATGTAAATTAGCATACTGATATTATAGTGAGAGTTCAAGAGCACAATGTCCATGTTTGGAGACATACTGTATAATTTCACTAAAGATCTCACCCATGATCACTATGATCAGAAGAGCGTTAAACAGAGCAGATATGAGGCTAATAATCTGCCAATGTGTCTGATTCCTCTCAATGATCTTCAACGCTGTATGATTCTGGATCTCTCCAGCTGGAGTTGGTCCTGTGTAATCTTTGAAGGGGTTTAATATTAATATTTCATATGTATTTGTGTAACAGTGATTAAGTGTTTAGCTTGATGATCACTGAATGTTCACTCACCGCTGATGTGTATTCTGGTGCCGTCACTGTATTTTAGAGGAGCGTCTTTGGTCTCACAGTAATAAAGTCCTAAATCATCAATAGTGACATTATTTATGAACAGGCGATGATTACTTTGCACTGAATATTTCTGCCTAAAAGCTTGACTGTAGTAAAACTCAGTTGACGTTGTGGAAGAGAGTAATATGACAACCGGAGAATCTGGAAGTTTCAGAAATAACCAGTCAACCTCCTTTACATCAAAATCACAGTTTATAGACACATTTTGACCCAAATCTGTTAGTTGATCAGTTAAAGTCTCCACAGCTTCACACCAAATAAGCAGATCTGCGAAATAAACACAACAGACACACTAAATATGGATTATTATTGTCATTAAACATTATAAATTATCTTATAAAGAACAATGACAATATTGATAAAGTGCATTAACTCACAGAGGTGAAGCTGCACAATCTTCATGATGTTAACACACTTCAGCGTGAGTCTTGTTTCTTTCACACGACTGTAGAGACGTACCTTAACCTCAGAGCTTTCAGAAGGATAGTGTGATCTAACCGCAGTCAAGAGGAAGTTAAAGGCAGGTTTGCTCTGGCCACACGTTTAGTTCTGTTGTCTATTTGTTCAAAACTCAACCATTGACCTATACATCATTTATTGTCTTTAAAAATATATTTATCTCTAATTCACTGGCAGCAAAAGGACCCAAGACACTGAGAACAGACCGTTTTCTTTTTTCTACTCTCTACTATCCTCTCTAGAACTATTCTCGTTCTAACTCATGATTATTAACTCAGTTTAGATGAGGTTTTAAGTTTCTCTTAATATTACAACCATAAACAATATGTATCCTCAAGACAAGTGAGTTCTCATGTATTTTAATTGATCTGGATTGAATTTCTTTTTGCCTAGTACTTCTTTTTAACTAGAGAATAGTAGGAAGCGTGAACCTTATTTCTAACATTTGTTATACACTTTATTAATCTTTGTTAATGTTAATACAAATTTCAGCAGTTCATTGTTAGTTCATGTTCAGGTTCATTAAATTCTATAAACAGATACAGCTTGTGTTTTTAATAATGTACTTCAATATAACTTCAATAAAATTTAATTAGCTTGATCTAAAATTAATAACTGCTGTAGAAGTATTTCTTTTTTTATTATTGTTAGTTCATGATGGTTAAGTTTAACAAATAGCATGTAACATAATTGTAAAGTGTAATCATGGTGTTTCATGTCATGTTCACTTGGTTAAAGTTGAAACCACATGATTCCTGCAAGTGTGTGTGATCGTGTTGTTCATCAAGTGACCAAACCAGTGGATGACTTCATTTGCACGAAACCACATTTGTGTTAACCACAAAACAGAGAGAAGAAGTCAGATGTTTTTAATTATGTGAAAAAATATTTACAAATATTAATATGCATGGAAAAAATATCTTTAGATTTAATTACATATGCTTTCTTGACTTCAAGCATTGTCAAATCTATAAACTAGCAGAAAATGTCATGATTTCAAACAAAATAAAAAATAAATAATACAAAAAATTATATATATATATATATATATATATATATATATATATATATATATATATATATATATATATATATATATACACACATCACCGGCCACTTTATTTAGGTACACCTGTCCAACTGCTCGTTAACACTTAATTTCTAAGCAGCCAATCACATGGCGGCAACTCAGTGCATTTAGGCATGTAGACATGGTCAAGACAATCTCCTGCAGTTCAAACCGAGCATCAGTATGGGGAAGAAAGGTGATTTGAGTGACTTTGAACGTGGCATGATTGTTGGTGCCAGAAGGGCTGGTCTGAGTATTTCAGAAACTGCTAATCTACTGGGATTTTCACGCAAAACCATCTCTAGGGTTTACAGAGAATGGTCCGAAAAGAAAAAAACATCCAGTGAGCGGCAGTTTTGTGGGCGGAAATGCCTTGTTGATGCCAGAGGTCAGAGGAGAATGGCCAGACTGGTTCGAGCTGATAGAAGGGCAACAGTGACTCAAATAACCACCGGTTACAACCAAGGTGGGCAGAAGAGCATCTCTGAATGCACAGTACGTCGAACTTTGAGGCAGATGGGCTACAGCAGCAGAAGACCACACCGGGTGCCACTCCTTTCAGCTAAGAACAGGTAACTGAGGCTACAATTTGCACAAGCTCATCGAAATTGGACAATAGAAGATTGGAAAAACGTTGCCTGGTCTGATGAGTCTCGATTTCTGCTGCGACATTCGGATGGTAGGGTCAGAATTTGGCGTCTACAACATGAAAGCATGGATCCATCCTGCCTTGTATCAACGGTTCAGGCTGGTGGTGGTGGTGTCATGGTGTGGGGAATATTTTCTTGGCACTCTTTGGGCCCCTTGGTACCAATTGAGCATCGTTGCAACGCCACAGCCTACCTGAGTATTGTTGCTGACCATGTCCATCCCTTTATGACCACAATGTACCCAACTTCTGATGGCTACTTTCAGCAGGATAATGCGCCATGTCATAAAGCTGGAATCATCTCAGACTGGTTTCTTGAACATGACAATGAGTTCGCTGTACTCAAATGGCCTCCACAGTCACCAGATCTCAATCCAATAGAGCATCTTTGGGATGTGGTGGAACGGGAGATTCGCATCATGGATGTGCAGCCGACAAATCTGCGGCAACTGTGTGATGCCATCATGTCAATATGGACCAAACTCCCTGAGGAATGCTTCCAGCACCTTGTTGAATCTATGCCACGAAGAATTGAGGCAGTTCTGAAGGCAAAAGGGTGTCCAACCCGTTACTAGCATGGGGTACCTAATAAAGTGGCCGGTGAGTGTATATATATATATATATGATTTAATATCAAAAAAAAAATTTCCTGATATAAAAAGCTGCTTCAGCCCCATGAAAGCTCATTTTGAGGTTTATAACTTTTACTGCTGAGCATATCAGCGCATTTATAACAGAGAGATTTGAATTATAAATTATTTGAATTATTTGAATTAGAAAATGATTATATTATTATATATAAGCAGGATTTCCACTTAAAACAGTACCAGCAAAAAGTGTTACTATCATACAACACTGCATATTTACACACAAAGCAGAAAACTCATGAATGGAAATTAAAATCCACATATTTAAAACATAATAACAGCAAATTTTAGTTTGTAAAAAAAAAGCATGTGTAGATACACTTTATATTCATTATGTGTGTCACATGGTACATTGTCTGTAGACAGTAGTGCTCTGCTCCTGACTAGACCTGGTGTCAGCACACTGAAAGAAGACCATATTATATATGAATGACCATTTACTGTATATTAGACATCATGTACAGTCAGCTGGTCATACACATTTCAGATCATTTAATGAATCTTGTGTATGCAGCTTGAAGTTTCACGGTAAGGATCAGGATAATAGAGGAAATAATAAGATAACATATATTAATATTGAACATTGATCTCACCTGTGGATTATTAGAGTTCAGAGCAACAGATTTTCCAGTTGCATCAATTAAAATCTTCAGCAAACCTGAAACACACTGAATATGAAACATCACTGAATTCACACATTGTAACAGTCCAAGAGGCGATTCACAGAGAAAGTGTTTTACTGTGAAAAATGTGAGATTCAGGCCAGGGAACGCAAAAAGTTTTTTAAAAGTTGAACTTTTTTTGAGGAACTTTAAGAACGGCATGTAGTAGTAGATAGTACATGCTTGTAGTTCACTGACACTTTTACTGTAAAACAAGAACAAACCTATTAATGCAATGATCAGAAGCACATTCAGCAGGACAGATGTGATGATGGTCATATTTCTCCATAATATCTGGTGTTGTGGAGCGTCTTCTGTCTGATTCCTGTCGACCGAGTCTGAAATATTATTATGGACGAAAAAAAGGTTCATAGTTCAATATTTCAATTTCAGTCTTTAAAAGAACAATAAAACTATTATTAGTTCTTCTTACAGTATATTCACTATGTAATCCGTCATGTGGTTTATAAAGACATGAAATGATAAAATAACTCACCGCTGATGTAGATTTTGGTGCCGTTGCTGAATTTTAGTAGTTCACTAGATTTCATACAATAATAAACTCCTAATTCATCAATGGTGATATTCTTGATGAACAGACGACTGTTAGTTTTCACTGAGTATTTGTGTTTATAGGCGATGTTTTCATATTTACCTCCTTCATATGTGCTGAGGAAAGTGCGTAAGATAAACACTGGAGGATCCGGTAATTTCTGTTTGTACCAGTAAATCTCCTTTATATCAAGATCACAGGTTATAATCACATCAGATCCTAAAGTTACTGGTATGTTTGTTAGACTCTCTGAGGCTTGATACAACATGAACAGATCTATGACAGAAAGAAACACACATTTATTAAGATATAAAATCAAAATTAAACTCACTCAATCAAATGTGTGATGAGAAACTCACAGATCTGCAGCTGTATGATCTTCATGATCTGATCCAGATGAATAATATCTGCTATAGTGATCATACACACATCTCGTACTGTGAGCGGAAACACAAACCTCGACCACACAGACGAGGAAGTCAGAGCTGGGCATCTCTGACAACATTATCATTCTTAGATGTTTAAATCAACAATTAATTAGAAGATAGTTTGTGTTAATATGCCAGTGTGTTTGATTTAAATATACAGATGTGTGAATTTTAAATTGCTCCATTAAAAAAAACACAATCTTTTAAAATTGTATTTATTATTTTTTGCTTCCAGCACCAGGTTACATATCAGATTGAGCTTTGACTAAAATGCCATTGTAAAGAGTCATACTTCAAGAAAAAACATCTGATGAAATCTTGATGAACAGGACGAAACTGAAGCCATCAATGTGCATCTCTGATTGGCTGTGTGTACAGATGTTTAGTGGGAAAACATGCAGTGTTTCCACGTTTTTATAATGCAAGAATTTAGTTTAATTTAAATATATCGTGTGGTTTGCCAGTCCTACATTTTAATAATCAATCCCATTTATAAATTTGCACTGCAATTCATATCTCTACCACATGATGTCGCTGTAAACTTGTGTTCAGACTTTAATCAAGAGAGAGGCATGTACCTGACATATGTCCAGGACAGCTTAATATTGTGAATGATCAGTCAATCTAGTATTCATTTATCTGTCAGGTTTCATTGATTTTTAATATTCATCCAGGTTTTATTTACTACATTTGTGTTTACAACAACTCAATGTAGGCCTATGTATTTAACCCTTAATCACTCTTAAAAAAGGACAACACTTAAGGTCTTTGGGGTCATTTTGACCCCAGACTTTTAAAGAGTGATTGCATAAGGAAATATAATTTTTTTTATATGGGAACTATATATAATTTTTTTAATTCACTTCTCAACTAATCATTTATGCTGTATTTTTTTGGAATTTTTTACGTTTTCTGCCTATTTACTGCACAATTACATAACTAGGCCAGCAATTAGTACATGAAAAATGCTTTTTTAAAGAAAAACAACACTTAAATTATGATGATAATTAAATCTAAACAGTTTTTGGACATTGCTCTATGTGTCAGGGATAGAATACTACCATCTGGTGGTTAGTCGAAAAACAGTTTTTCTTATAGTTAAGGAATTAAAGTGCAATGACCACATCTATCCAATAGGGGCCCATAGAGACTCATTCATTTTCACTTCATTTTTCTTGATGCTTCAATTTCTCCTCACAACTTGATATATATGATATATAAATATTTTGTGAATTGCACAAAATATTTTTGTCAAAATTAGAGTTTGGTGTTGTCTGATAGATTTTGAATTATTTTTGCATATATTTTGAATATAGTTTTTGCAAACTATTATACATACATTTGCATAAACATTACAAGTCAGCACTATGACATAACTGTATTCACACACTTCATTTCAGAAAATTATTTATCAACAATTATTAATTTTTTAGAACAAGAGATTTTAGAACAAAATAAATTTAATAAACCAAGTAAATAAACCAATATAATACAAAACAACAGCACTAATAAACTGTAATGAACAGGATACATACATGTGTGTGTGTGTGTGTGGCTGTGTGTGTGTGTGTGAGATAGAAAGCTCGTTCCACTTTGTGTTTATGCTCTAGGACCAGACCTTGATTTCAATTTAATTTTTCTTTGATTTATGCCAGTTTTGTTTGTTTTATTTGCCAATTTCTGTAAAAATGCTCTCTGTTGCAGTCATGACGTGTGTGTGTGTGTGTGTGTGTGTGTGTGTATGAGATAGAAAGTTTGTTCTACTTTCTATTTATGCTCTAGGACCAGACCTTGGTTTATAAGTGGAACATGTCAGATTTATAATGGATTTACTTAAATTATTTTTTAACAAACAAAATAAAAAAAGTACTTTTTTTTCATTTTCCCATTAATTTTCAATGTGGGGTCATTTTGACCCCAAAGACCTTAAATGTTTTTTTGTTTTTTTACACACCTTTAGAACGACCAAATCGAACCCAGTTTTTTTTGTGCATGTTTAGATAGATTATTTAGGAAAAGTCACTTTTTTTGTGAAAAGACACATTTTTAAAAAATCAAGGAAATGTCCAGTGGGGTCATATTTACCCCAAAGAGTGATTAAGGGTTAAAAAGCCTATAAGGATTGTTCACATTTGGTGAATATTTCCATTCTTGTGTACTGTTGTTTGAATGACTGTGTTGCTGGATCACATCTGGACACATCTCTTTGACTAAACTCTGAAATCTCAAGCTCATAACAAATCTAATTCGAATCTTTAAAGATTCAACGGAGAAATAAACACACACCACAGTCCCGTACGCAGCCACAGACAGGCTACTCGTGACAGCGAAGGGAAGGATGCGCTTGATAGTTTTAACTCTCAGGCTGAGCACAACATCTTTCATCTGGAGAATTCTCCGCTGAATCGAGATGACTCAGTGCTGTTCGTGTTTCAGGGCCTCTCTTAAGTCTTTTGAATCACAGCCAGCAAGAGTAACAAATAGAGATTCCCATCCCTCCATATGCTGTCTTATACATCACACTGGAGGCTGGAAACACAAACTATTATAGACTAATATTTTGGTTTGCTCTTACAGCATCCATATATACAGACCTATTTGGCTGATACGTGTTGCTGCATATAGACACATGAAATCCCGGTGAATGCACTTGGATTGCAAAAACACAAGAATTTAAGTTCTCATGACTACATGGTTGCACTGGAACTGCAATATTATATTGATCTGCAATAAATATGGACTTGAATAGATATGCACTTGCTCAGTAGGGTCAGGAGAATCCGCAACACCCACAATGACCATTAAGACGCCTCGGAAAATGCGGCATGTTGCCGTTCGCATCACCATGGTTACCTCATGTCCAGAATGTTTATTCAGTTCTCACAGGATCTGGGTGTTAGCAGACAATCACCTTTACATCTAAAAATAAACAACGAAATGGAGTTTATGCATCAGTGGCTCGGGGAAAAACAACCTGATTTTGAAGTGGCTCGATCTCAGTTAGCATTTATAATTTATTGTTAATATTAAAAATGACCATATAATCAATGTTAACTGTAATACATATTTAATTTTTATACCACAAATTTAATTACTCTGTTATTTTCTCTTTCATTTTCCTGATGCTCAAAAGACTTGCAAAAGAGAACATGCCTATCTAAACACACACACTAATGGGCTGTCATTTCTAAATGAAAGCTTGAGTAAATGAGATGGGAAGGGCAGAAGAGCGACTCCCACCCCCGCCTGGTTCCCACCTTCACCTGCTCTTGTCATGATAATGTTCCTCTGCAGTCTCATCATTGTTGTATTTCTGCAAGATAGTTGCTGGATTCCTTCTGGATCCAGTGTGCAAGTCTGTAGAGAAATGAAGAAAAACGACACAAAAATAAGTAAAGCGAGAGGCTTGTTTTCTAATATAGCCACTGGGGGCTTAAAGGCGAGGGTATAACTGCTGTCTTGAGCAGTTTTTATACAGTCTCCGGTACCTATTATACATCAACAGGTAGTGAAATTGTTATAGAAAATTAGTGGTGCGAAAACATCCCTGACACTGGCACACTTGCCGTAACAAAAAGACAATATGGCCTAGCAATAATTATGCCCATTATAAGTGTAGTTAGATTAAGAATTAAAATAAAATAAAATGGTTGGACGATGGCTGGTTAACCCATATTCAGTCATTTAAATTGTATCTGAAAAAAAAGAAAATAAAACCCAGCTAAAACCAGTCTAAACTGGTCAATTTGGCATTAGCAGGTTGGTTTTAGAGGGGTTTTGGCAACATTTTTAGTCTGGTCTGACCATCTTAAACTAGCTAAATCCATCTTAAGCTATCCAACTAGCTTAGTTTTCTCTCGTCTCTCTCTTTTTTTTAGGCTTTTCCAGGGTAACGACAGTAGCCTATATAGACTTTGTATTGTGTCTTAAGGGATTTAATTTGTATTCCAAAATATTTTAGGTCATTCCCGCTGCTTTAATCCTCTCAAATATGAGGTCAAGTATTCAGTCTTGTCCAATTTAGTCTTTCCCTCAACACCCAAACGCATCACAGGTGTTTTGTCTGTCGCAGACTGCACAACATCCCTAAATCGTGCCATATTTTTCACAACAAATGAGCGGTTGGTAGTTTAGTGACATTTCTGTGGTACTTACAACTTCCGTTGAATACAGAAAACGTCATTCGAACTCACGCGCGTTTGAAAATAACCGTTCAGCTGCTGTGTGAGTCATTCAGAATAAAACTGAGGTAAAAACAATAATATTTTAGCTAAATAACAAAACCAATCGCCAGAAAGATTGTCGTACACAGTTGAGAAATCGCATATTAGCCTAATTTATTAGGCTATTCTACACAATTATTATTTTAATGCTAACGTTAGTCGAAATACTGTACATTTCTGTGATAGCCAACACATTAGTAGTGTGCCTACTGTAACACGAAAACTAATAAGTGCCTGTCCAGTGTTTAAACCATCCTATCGACCATCCTAAGAACTCAAACATGAGTCAATGATAATCCAGCGCGCGCTCTGTCGAGCGTTTGTAAAGCGCGTGTCCCGTTTGAGCGACAATCTGCGTCATGTGACGGCGGACGGACGGACGGACGGAGAGATGAAGATGGCGCAGCACCGGCGATGAAGAGTCTCTCGTTCACACCGGAAAATCACGGAAAACCGTATTGATTTGGCGTAAAACAACAGTACGCGCGCGCACGACTCGAGAAACGCTCAAGGTTAGTTTGTCCTCGCGCTGTTTTGTCGGATTCCAGCGCTAAATCACGACTGACCGAGTCAATGAAATAAATAAATGATCGTCTCCATCCTCAGATGTTGCTGGCGTCGCATCCATAAGGGGAGATCCAGGCGCGCGGGTGGGAAACCTGAGCTGACGTGTGAAATATGTCGTTTGTTTTATGAAACACACTCGGATAAACACGTCCGAGCTTCTGATTGAACTTTAACGTGTCATCGTACATGACATTAACCGAAACTCTTCTGATATCTTGGTTATTTTACCGGGATCATGTGGACACCGACCGAGGACGAGAAAATCGGAGTGGGTGAGTTGAAAATATGTTTATTTATCAATCTTGATGTAAACATAAACATCCAACTATTAGTCAGCGATTGATTCCAAGTGTTTTATGTGTCATTTAATGGTTTGAAAAGGCAAATAACATGCTGTCATATGAAACTATGCCATATAAAAAGGCATGTTGAGTGTGGAGAAATTCGTAACCCGTTTTATACTTTCACCAGGGTATTAGCCTACTATAAATTGTAAAATTGTATTGAATTCCTTGTGTAAAATTTGTCTGCACGACTGTTGAATACTAAGGTGATGTTACAGTAGTACACATACACACACTTATACACACACACTGCTGATGTTGAAGATGCTCGACTAACCGACAGGGGGCGATACGAGCGGTGCGTTTCCAACAGGTGCATAAGGTGGAAAACATCTAACATTTAGGTCTATCGCTCATCATCCACATGACCATCATCATCACCATCATCATCTCAGCTTCCAAAACAAAAGCACACCGTCTTCATTGTTGAAATGCACCATAAGCATGTTGCAGTGATCACCGTTTATCCGAAAGCTTTCGTGTCAGTGTGTGAAATGCCAGTGCTGTTTGCACCTCCCTACTGATCCTGACAGAAGCACACAAGCTTCATGTACAAGCAGAAGCTAATTCAAACGCTGAGGTTATTAGTATTGTCTACCTTCAAAAGAATGAATCATACAGGGGGGTATTGCTGCAGTAAACACAGGGAACTTGACTTATTATCCTCATAAGGCCCTGATGAGTCACCATTTTCAGGGAGAACAGCATTAAGGGTGGGTGTATGATTGGTCTTGTACAATCTAGTTGTCATATCGGTCAGATGAATGCAGATTAATAAAATGCATTGTTGTGTAGACTCGGTCACGTTGGTTCACTTCCTGTGCTCGTGTGAGTCACAATACAAAATGGCAGCCTTCACTACTATATCTTAGCTTGATGATTTTTTTTGGGTGTTTTGTTGTGGTGTCAGTGGGTTGAGTAAATTACTTCTATTTCTAACGCTTCAAAGATTAATCACTTATACTGTATGGGTGATTCTTTAAGCAGATAATTAGGGCAACTTTTTTAGTCTCCAAGGATGATTTTAAAGAAAAATACCTTTTTTGAGGTAAAAAACAAAACAAACTATTTAAATAATTAATTATAGCCTTATTTTTTGGGTTGCATTTTATCTTACAGTATGTGCACTTACATGAGGAAGTATAAGATACTACATAGGTTAAGGTTAGGTTTAGCTATGACATGAGTAATTTTTAGTAGTTAGTAGCATTTTTAGTAGTTTTCGGTGTTTACGTGAAAAACACAAAGGATTTTTTGTTTTCGTTTTTAGTATATCATTGCCATGCAAACATACCCCAAGGCATTCAACTTTTCCCCCAAAAAAGTCAAATTTCATTACCATCACACACATCATCAATATTATCATTAGCTAAAACTATTCAAAATAGTTTTTTCGCTAATTAAAATACAGCTGAAAAAAATATAAATATTATTTTAGTTAAAAAAAAACTTGAAAAACTTGAAAATAAATCTTGTTTTGTCAACTGAATTAAACTAATATTAACGTGAAGTACTACTACAATTATAAAAAAAGTATAAGCACAACAAAATTACTCAAATTTAAACTAAAATAATAAGTCAATTTTGCATACCAACGAAAACAGTCAATTATTTTTTCTGTTGATAATCGTGAAAAACAAATGCTTTACATATCGGCTTCATCCGAAATCGCATACTCTCTTTAGTATACTTATTTTAATTAATAGTATGATTATGAGTAGTATGAATAAATAAACTCCATTGGCAATGTTGTCAGTAGCCATGTTTCCATCTACTTGTCAATCGAATTATCTGAAAGTTCGGTTAAAAAACTCATGCGAATAAAGCTGGTGAAAGTGTTTCCATCAAGCGACTTTAAAGCGAATAAAAACCTGTACGTAATGACGTCACATGCTGTTTTGCGATCAAATTGGTATATCGAATTGATTTGAGACATTTTAAGGTGTTTCCATTAATTTTCGCACTGAATCGAACAACATTCAAGCAAATTTTTGCGAACAAAGTTTTGTTAGACAAAACGGATCGCGCCATCTACCACAAGTATTTCACAAGTTGAAGCCTAATAATGCTTACCGGTATGTGCCAGCAGATAGCGACATATGTATGGGATAATGTATGCGAGGCGGTTGTTGAAGGGGTTGTATTCGCTATAACAACCGCCTCGCTATATATTATCCTGCTTATTACATATAAATCAACCAAATACATAAATCAATCATTTGACACAAAATATTGACTTAAAAACGAGTTTATTGATTTAAAAACGAGTATTGCTTCTGCTAAAGAAAATAGTCTGTTTCCGTCTCTGAACTGCGTCCATGGCAACGGTGTGTTACTACGCAGCGCCGCAGTGTGTTAACAAGAAATAACAGACCACGTTATACATTAGAACTCAACCAAGCCATGTAAAAACAAGCAAAACTAACCTAAAGAAAAAAACAGACGCTATAAACATTGCTATGATGATGCCGATGCACGTAAATGCTTTTATCGCATTAGTCGTATATTGATCAAGAGAAAATCCGATGAGACCGATCGTATTTCATTTAAGTCGATTTTCATGAAATTTCATCGAATTTTACTGTTTCCATAAGGCATTTTTCATTCGATATCACTTCATTCGGATACAAACGTGTCGATGGAAACATGGCTACTGTCATGTGACCTACCAGCGTGACTAACGTCGATCCACTGCTATTCATAACTCTCCTGTGGCCTCATGGGATAGTAAAGTGTCCATCATATGCACACTTCAGAATCTCACCAACAGTAGTAGGTCATCTGGGAATATTTTGCCAGTTCTGTGAATTCCGACTTCTTTTGTCACATTATGTTTTTTACCTACTATATAGTAGGGAAGTATGCGATTTCAGACGCAACCATTATCTTCCAAACATCGAAATATCTGACTTTGAATGAAATGCAAGATGAGTGCTGCCATTCGCGAATACCCCAAGGATCTAACGTTACGCAATGCCAGATCAAAATGGGACGTAATTGTGCACATTAGTAAATTATACATCACCTCTAGGCATTAGAGGAAATTTGGCTCTTTAATCATAAAATTGGGCAGTCTGGCCCTCTTACTGAAGATTATCCATCTTATTATCTCCATTATATCAACAATGTCGCCTATGACTTATGTAGAGGAGGCAGTGCTGAATAGTGTAGTTACTAAAATGAGGCCATACTTTAGTAGCCTTGTCCTCATGATCAAAATAAGAGGTGGAATTTGTAATATGTGGTGGTAATCATCATCTTAAATATGAAAATGTACAACCTCGGTTGTAAAATGTTTGGTTTCGACAACAATATCACCTGTTCTGGTCCCAAAAATGCTATTAAAAGTCAAGTGGCAGTGATGGTTAATGTAAAATACCTTCACAAATAAGCAGAATTAATACCGAACCACTATTGATTCAACATGTTTTCTACAGTTAAACATAGAGATGGGGAGAAAAATGGCCTTCATTGATGTGAACTGTGTGGTGCATTAGCAGGCTGTGAGGTTAGCATCACATTCAACATGGCCATTGCATCACAAAGACCCATTCACACAGAGCCAGCGTGAATAGCTGTTTTTTCAATGGCGTGCCAGAATCTCTGGAGGGGTGGTGGGGTCGGTCTTTTGGAGAACATCCATGAGTTTCCACCTTCTGCTGCCTCTGAATCTAAAACTCCCATCCGCTTGACAGATCTACTTTTCTAGATGACAAATAGTTGCTCTGTTCCTATAGGTTTATAATTCTGTAGCTCTTAAAAGTATAGTCATTAAAACTAAAGCAGATGTCGGATGACAGCTCTGACAAATGGGCCGTATCTGAGGTTATATGGTTCCCTGAGGAGAGATTTTAAAGTTCAAACTTGCTCGTATTTACTTTGACTGCTTTGCTGTTCCCTGCAAACAAGATGCTGCTTCAAAGAAGAAGAAAAATGACTGTAAAATAGCACTGAATATCACCTCATCATATCACATGTGTTATTCTTCAATTAGGGACACTTATGACAACATTAAGCTAATGTAACTTGTTTAAATCTGATCAACAAGAAGTGTATTTTGGTATGTTGTAGTGATAGTAGTGTTATTTTACTATTATGTTATTAAAATATTTATTCATATTTTGACTAGGGCTGGGCAATGATTAATCACGATTAACATTCAGGCTGGCAACGTTAATGATTATCGCATTCAAAATAAAAGTTTGTGTTTACATAATATATGTGTGTGTACTGTGTATAATTATTTTGTATATAAAAATTCACACGTGCATGTATATTTAAGAAAAATGTGTTATTAATATAGAAAATCTTAATATTTATATTTAATATAAATTATGTATATGTATGTATATATATATATATTTATATATATATATATATATATATATATATATACAGTATATTCATGAAAATATTTCTTAAATATATATGCATGTGTGTGTATTTATATATGCAAAATAATTATACACACTACACACACATACTGTATATTATGTAAACACAAACTTTTGTTTTGGATGCGAATTAATCATGATTATAAGAAATAAAAGTTTGTGTTTAAAAATATATATGTGTGTGTACTGTGTATAACTATTTTGTATATAAAAATTCATACACATGCATGTATATATTTAAGAAAAAATGTTAATTAAATATTAATATTTATATTTAATATAAATTATATATAAATATATATACAGTATATTCATGAAAATATATTTAGTAAATATATACATGCTTGTGTGTGTTTATATTTGCAAAATAATTATACACTCAACACACTACACACATATATTATGTAAACTTTTATTTTGGATGTGATAGGGATGGGCAACGATTAATCGCGATTAATCGCATCCAAAAATAAAGTTTGTGTTTACATTATAAATGTATGTGTAGTGTGTATAAGTATTTTGTATATATAAACACACACACATGCATATATTCAAGAAATATTTGCATGTATATACTGTATATACATTTATACATAATTTATATTATAAATATAAATATTTTATATATTAATAACACATTTTTCTTAAATATATACATGCATGTGTGTTAATTTTTATATACAAAATAATTATACACAGTAAACATGTATCATGTAAAGACAAACGTATATTTTGGATGCGATTAATTGCGATTAATCGTTGCCCAGCCCTAAAAATTTAGCTCAACAAGTTTTTATCATGAACTTTAATTTTTAATTGTCGTAAAGGTCATTTTCTTGTAGCGTTACACCAACTGTGCTGGCGGCCATCGTGAACTCACACTGACACCTAGTGGCGTGGATGTAGAATCACATAAGAGTTTACAGTTACTGATGCCATTGCATAAATGTGATATTTGCCGTAGGACATGATTAATTTTTTCTGTGAGCAAACATGTCCAATTTTAGGAAATTACCAAGATAAAGTGAGTTTTATTCAGCTGGTTATGTGATTTCAACATGGCTGCCCCCATGAGGTGACCAAAACCTCCTTAAGCAGAACTGCTTTTTTTGATATAACTGCTGTCTTCATCTCATGTGTACATGATTTTCAAAAATACTACTCAGTTGTTCATGTAAAACTTCTTTAATGAGGAAAAAAAATGACTGAGCCCTCTATTAAATGCGAATGTTTATCATTAGCAACATTGATGTATTGGACCAGGCTGATTAATCAACATCCTGCTCTATAGACATCTGAGATCAGAGTTCGGTAAATTCGGAAGTAGAAAGTTTAAAACATGTGCTAATAGACGTGATAGTGCTAATAGCACTCTTCTAGTCCCTTTTGAGATTTGTTTGTCATCTGTAACTCTGCTTAAAGGAAGGAGTTAACAGGCAGATAGGGGAACTATTATGTCCCCTAATTTAATCTGTATTGGATGGATGGCTATTGAGGCCCAGCCTCACGCTGAGCTTGGGGACACTTTGGATTTGCCATTGAATATTCATCTTTGTTTAATGAAGAGGCTGCGCTCAATTAGAATATTATAGAAGGATGTGATTGTGGGCTGTCAAAGAGGCGGGGTGAGAAGGAGGGGGGCCATTGTTGTTCGGAAGATCATTAAATGTGAGCCTATGACAGGAAAAGAGCGCTCAGGATTTCTGAAGTGTTGATGGAGGCACTGTGAGAACTTTTATTGAAAAAGTAGGTGGTGGAAAGTTTGTTTGTTTGCGAGACTTGTCACATTACAGACTCACTGCAGTTATTAGCAATGTTTGCTAAGGCTGATCCCTCACTTTATGTAGCTTGTTGAGGTGTGCTATTATTTTCTAAGTATCCAGACTTAAAATTTTCACCTGATTGACAATAAAATTGCCAATAAAATCACATAGACCAGACTATTACATTTTGGAGGTTACTTGTTAGGTGGCATATCAACATGCTAAAACATGCTAACTTGTAATCTAGCAAAACAAATGAGCTCCAAATCAACATATGTGAGAGATTGTTATCGATTTTAGGTTTTGTTTAGGCTAGTAACGCAAATAACTAACTATCTTATAAACTTTTATTCGAAAATTGGTGGTGGAAGTTTGTTTGTTTGGGAGGCTGTCAGATTTCAGACTGCTGTTGGTTATTAGCGATGTTTGCTAAGGCTGATATACCTCAAATCTTGTTCAGATGTGGCATTTTTCTAACTGTCCAGAGTTTTCGCCTCAAATCGGCAAAAAAATCATATAGACTTACCTTTAACTGTGACCAGAATATCAATGGAGGTTACGCAGGTATTAGGTGGTCAGCAAGCAAACATGCTAAATATGTTAGTTTGTAAACTAGCAAAACAAAATGTGCTCCAATTCTACTTCTGTAAGAGATCATTAGTATAATATGCTACCAATTTTGGTTAGGCTAGTATCACAACACAGACTTGGGCGTTAGCTAGTGGCTAACATAGCAAAATACTTAAACATGCTAACTTGTAAAGTAGTGAAACAAAACTAGCGTTGGGTTTATTAGTATAATTTGCTAACCAAATTTTTGGTGTGTCTGGAATGGATGTATTCTTAAGTCTAGAAGGTAACAATAATATAAGAAGATAATAAGAAGATAAGATTGTTTGAAATGGGTTTGGCTAAAAGAAAAATTGGTTTTGTCTATAGGCTAGCCTATTACTAGGTAGGCTTCTTATATATTGACTGGGTTAAATAGAATTGCCTACTAAAAAGAGACTAAAATACAATTTTCATTGACTAAAACTAGACTATGTCTTTCGTCGACTAAAACTAGACTAAAATGTCATTGGTTTTCGTCGACTAAAACTAGACTAAAATATCATTGGTTTTCGTCGACTAAAACTAGACTAAAATGTCATCAGTTTTCGTCGACTAAAACTTAGACTAAAATGTCATGAGTTTTCGTCGACTAAAACTAGACTAGACTAAAAAGAGTATGAACGTGACTAAAACTAACAAAAACTAAAATGTCAGCTTGACATAAAGACTAGACTAAAACTAAAATTAAAACAGGCCGCCAAAAACAACACTACAAATTACTGATAATAGTAAGTATTGGGAGAACTTAGTCTCAGTGCCGTTATTGTTGCATATAAACAATTTTTGCTGTTATACGGTTTATGTTGATAACATAGATCTCTTGTGGAACCATTTCACCCCTTGTGTGTCTCCAAAATTTGTGCTGAATATCAGCAAGAGTGGAGCACAGGGAGAAACATGCATGGAGAGAGAGGGAATAACATGGCACAAAACACAGGAGATGTCAACAGTCGATACCTCCACCAAACTGTTTACAGTCATTCTTAACCAGAGGGGGCTTGTTCACACACAAATGCCACTGTTGCAATGCAAGCAGACATGAACATTTGGGAAGGGAAGCTTGCTGGGGGAGTAGAATTGGCACGCTAGACCTGTCATCTCGAGCCCCACACAAACTCACACACGCTATTGTTTGTGAGCTTCCTCTACGCGCACTCCTGCTGAAGGTTTGCTTGGGGAAATGTATGTCAATTATATTAAAAACTGATTGTTACTCTGATTTGGTCTTCGATCGGCCATTTACTGTAAAAGCTTCATTCTTAATGAAGCCTTATGGTCAGCCTGTGGCATTAGTGTAGCTTGCCTAGGTCTAATGGGTTTCTGTAGTTAATTTTAAATTACTTTGTCTATTATGTGATTCATAATATAGTTCGAATAATTGTTCTACAACTAACTATAAGTAATTTTGCAACTACATGTCAACTAACTCTCATTAGAGTATTAGTAGAGTATTACTTATAGTCTTATGTGTCTGTTGAGGAGCATCAAAATAAAGTGTTAGCAGTAGGGTTAGACGATTTTGACTAAAATTATAATCGCGATTAATCGAACAAGTCACCTCGATTACGGATTATTGAGCGATTATTTAATTTTTCTTTCTCATATGTCACTGGCAAGGCTTTTACTGTAAATATGTTATTTTTTCTAATGGAAAGAGTGCATAATCCTATCTTTGTGATTCTAAAATAAGGAAACACACGGGTAGCTTTTAATACTTATTTATTAAATATTTCAAACAATTTAATCAAACACAGCATACAATGTTTGAAATAAAAACCTCTTTAAAACTTAATGACTTTTTATATGTAAAAAGAAAGTTTCCGAATTATTTTTGTAAACAAAATATTAATTATTGTAAGTATTGCCATCTTTAAATGTAAAATATTACTTGTACAAAACTAAAAAACGAATCCTTTTCATATTGTGTAGCATTTGTAAGAAAAATTTGACAGTGGGCGGAAATATTAATAGGATTAAAACGATTAATAACCGACATGGTGAAAATTGACATTGGTCATAGGCTCTAATTTCAATTATTTTTCTGATTAATCATTTAGCCCTAGTTAGCAGATATTAATAATGAGAGTCAGTTGATATGAACTTGAAAATTAATAAGTTGTTTCAAAGTCACTTATAATTAGTAGAATGTGGAGAATGACCATTGAAAAAAAAGTGTAACCCAAAATATTTTATGTTTGGAAAAAGAATGTTATTATTAGGGCTGTCAAATGATTAATAATTGGATGAATATGAATGCAAGTACTTTGTTATATATATATATATATATATATATATACACACATGCATGTATATATAAGTACAAAATATTATTTATATATAAAATATAAATCTTATAGGTAAATATTTTGAAACATATCTTAAGCGTGTGTGTATATTATATATATATATAGTATATATATATATATATATATATATATATATATATATATATATATATATATATATATATATATATATATATATATATATATATATATATATATATATATATATAAGTATATATATATATATATATATATATATATATATATATATATATATATATATATAGTATATATATATATACACTCACTGGCCACTTTATTAGGTACCCCATGCTAGTAACGGGTTGGACCCCTTTTGCCTTCAGAACTGCCTCAATTCTTCGTGGCATAGATTCAACAAGGTGCTGGAAGCATTCCTAGGGAGTTTGGTCCATATTGACATGATGGCATCACACAGTTGCCGCAGATTTGTCGGCTGCACATCCATGATGCGATCTCCCGTTCCACCCACATCCCAAAGATGCTCTATTGGATTGAGATCTGGTGACTGTGGAGGCCATTTGAGTACAGCGAACTCATTGTCATGTTCAAGAAACCAGTCTGAGATGATTCCAGCTTTATGACATGGCGCATTATCCTGCTGAAAGTAGCCATCAGAAGTTGGGTACATTGTGGTCATAAAGGGATGGACATGGTCAGCAACAATACTCAGGTAGGCTGTGGCGTTACAACGATGCTCAATTGGTACCAAGGGGCCCAAAGAGTGCCAAGAAAATATTCCCCACACCATGACACCACCACCACCAGCCTGAACCGTTGATACAAGGCAGGATGGATCCATGCTTTCATGTTGTAGACACCAAATTCTGACCCTACCATCCGAATGTCGCAGCAGAAATCGAGACTCATCAGACCAGGCAACTGTTTTTCCAATCTTCTATTGTCCAATTTCGATGAGCTTGTGCAAATTGTAGCCTCAGTTTCCTGTTCTTAGCTGAAAGGAGTGGCACCCGGTGTGGTCTTCTGCTGCTGTAGCCCATCTGCCTCAAAGTTCGACGTACTGTGCGTTCAGAGATGCTCTTCTGCCCACCTTGGTTGTAACGGGTGGTTATTTGAGTCACTGTTGCCCTTCTATCAGCTCGAACCAGTCTGGCCATTCTCCTCTGACCTCTGGCATCAACAAGGCATTTCCGCCCACAGAACTGCCGCTCACTGGATGTTTTTTCTTTTTCGGACCATTCTCTGTAAACCCTAGAGATGGTTGTGCGTGAAAATCCCAGTAGATTAGCAGTTTCTGAAATACTCAGACCAGCCCTTCTGGCACCAACAATCATGCCACGTTCAAAGTCACTCAAATCACCTTTCTTCCCCATACTGATGTTCAGTTTGAACTGCAGGAGATTGTCTTGACCATGTCTACATGCCTAAATGCACTGAGTTGCCGCCATGTGATTGGCTGCTTATAAATTAAGTGTTAACAAGCAGTTGGACAGGTGTACCTAAATAAAGTGGCCAGTGAGTGTACACACACAATGTAATTTATACACAGTGCACCCACATATGTTATGTAAACACAAACTTTTATTTTGATGAATGCGATTAATCGTTTGACAGCCCTAGTTATTATTTTACAATAATGTAAAACCCAAATTTATATGATACATTTCTGATTGAAACTAGACATTGATAAAATGAAAAATGTAGGTGGAGCTTAATTGTATTATTCAGGAATTGTTTGGATTGTAAAAAAGTGGGCGATGCATACTAGCATGTTTTTCTAGGGGAGGGGCTAAACAGCAAGCAACCTTGATGATGTCACTGGAAAAGAAAAGCACATTTTGATTTATTTTGTTTGCACACCATTTATTATATAAGAATATATGAATCACTCCGTATATCATCCATAATGTAGAGTATGGAACAAGGATAAGGATTTATAGTTGAACCTCACTGTAACAATATAGATACTATCTCGGCTACATCCTCCTTCCGAGGTTAGAGCATGTTTTAATTGCGTTTAAATCATTACCGCTAAGTGCTCTGAATTAATTAGAAGATCTGATACCGAAGCAACAGAGCGAGTGGTTTTAGGGGAGACGCTGTCCAAGGTGCTGAACACAGACGCATTGTTCAACACACACGGATTGATGCCTGAGACGCTCTGGCAGCAAATGGGTTTACCACGCTATCCTAACACCCGAGACACATTCAGCAAATCCTCGGTTAGATACTCCTTCAGAACACGTCCTCTCGTCGAAATCCCAGGTCTTATGTCAGTAGCGGCATAATCGCTGTGAAAGTGGCGCATCGGAATCCTCCTATTTACCTTTTCCTCCGGCCGATCCTGACTCTCCTGAATTAACTTGACTGAGCAGCCGGCAGGTCATTAGTAAAACATTCTGGAGCTCTTGGAATAAGATCCCCTGATTTTTGCTAGCTGAACAAACTTGATTAGCTCTCTTTCAGTCACTCACTACGTCTCAAATCAAACATTTGCCTCAGCATCAGATATTCCCGATTTGAAGTAAATTCTGCACCTTTTCTTCTCACACTTCCTTCTAGTCAAACAGTCTCTCTCTTGCTGTTTATTGCCCTCAACGATTAATTCTTTCAGTCGACAGCTTGCCCTAATGCTAATCAGTGAGATGTGCTACAAGATTGCGATATTTCTGTGCGTTAGTGGCTTTAGTTTTGGATTGACACCCACAGTGGAGTCTTTATGAAGGTTTATTTAGTCACCCTTTGATCATCCCTCGTCCCCAGGGAGGCGAAGGCCTAAAATTGGCTGTTATCTTCTCAGGATTCAATCTGGATTTTTTTTATGGTGCATGCATAGCTTGTTTTAGCAGTGTAAAGAATTTTTTTAAAGAATATTTAGAAATAAATAAATACGGATAGGTATTGAACAACAAAATGCTGGATGGATAGATCAACAACAGATGGTTCGAGAATGACAAAATGATAGATAGATTGTTTGTCATTGAAAGTATCTCTTCCTCATAAGGATGTGCGTTATTCCTCTTGTAGACAAGGCTGACAGAAGGGCCCTAAGCATTGTGGGATTCTGTCTGAGAGTTCCGTTGATGTTATGGCAACCGTTGTGGAACAGAAGCCGGCCTGCGGAACTCTGGCACAGGGATTCCAGCATTACCATAACAACCCTGTTGTCACAGTCAGATATTAGCATGGTTTAGTAAGCAAGTCACTGCCGAGGTGGAGAATCGCATGCAAGCCAACCTTGTGTTGTAGAGCAAATGTAGATTAACATGAGGGATTGAGATATTTTGCTACTTATTTGTAATGTGTCGTGTCTCATGTCTCATTTTTGATGGAGATATCGATAGTATAACATTTTTAATATGTTAACACTTTTTGTTACTCCATCCATCAGTATATTATCTCAAAGGTAGGAAAGTGCTACTAAAAATCTGTTCTCTCAACCATATACACTCACCTAAAGGATTATTAGGAACACCTGTTCAATTTCTCATTAATGCCATTATCTAATCAACCAATCACATGGCAGTTGCTTCAATGCATTTAGGGGTGTGGTCCTGGTCAAGACAATCTCTTGAACTCCAAACTGAATGTCAGAATAGGAAAGAAAGGTGATTTAAGCAATGTTGAGCATGGCATGGTTGTTGGTGCCAGACGGGCCGGTCTGAGTATTTCACAATCTGCTCAGTTACTGGGAATTTCACGCACAACCATTTCTAGGGTTTACAAAGAATGGTGTGAAAAGGGAAAGACATCCAGTATGCGGCAGTCCTGTGGGCGAAAATGCCTTGTTGATGCTAGAGGTCAGATGAGAATGGGCCGACTGATTCAAGCTGATAGAAGAGCAACTTTGACTGAAATAACCACTCGTTACAACCGAGGTATGCAGCAAAGCATTTGTGAAGCCACAACACACACAACCTTGAGGCGGATGGGCTACAACAGCAGAAGACCCCACCGGGTACCACTCATCTCTTCTACAAATAGGAAAAAGAGGCTACAATTTGCAAGAGCTCACCAAAATTGGACAGTTGAAGACTGGAAAAATGTTGCCTGGTCTGATAGTCTCGATTTCGAGACATTCAGATGGTAGAGTCAGAATTTGACATAAAAATAATGAAAACATGGATCCATTTTGCCTTGTTACCACTGTGCAGGCTGCTGGTGGTGGTGTAATGGTGTGGGGGATGTTTTCTTGGCACACTTTAGGCCCCTTAGTGCCAATTGGGCATTGTTTAAATGCCACGACCTACCTGAGCATTGTTTCTGACCATGTCCATCCCTTTATTGCCACCATGTACCATCCTCTGATGGCTACTTCCAGCGGATAATGCACATGTCACAAAGCTTGAATCATTTCAAACTGGTTTCTTGAACATGACAATGAGTTCACTGTACTAAAATGGCCCCCACAGTCACCGGATCTCAACCCAATAGAGCATCTTTGGGATGTGGTGGAACGGGAGCTTCGTGACCCTGGATGTGCATCCCACAAATCTCCATCAACTGCAAGATGCTATCCTATCAATATGGGCCAACATTTCTAAAGAATGCTTTCAGCACCTTGTTGAATCAATGCCATGTAGAATTAAGGTAGTTCTGAAGGCGAAAGGGGTCAAACACAGTATTAGTATGGTGTTCCTAATAATCCTTTAGGTGAGTTTATATCAGTCTCACCAGAACATTCTGAAAGTGCTGATGGCTAGTCCCCAGATTTATTTATTTTCTCCGTTAAAAATTGCCAGGCTGCCCTTTTCACTAAGCCCAAAATAGAAGGGTGAAGTCAGCTGTTAGAACTAAACACTTTTGTCTTCTGAAAGGCCTCACTGCCTATTGATTAGCCCTCAATGACTTTGTTAATGTTGACTCTGTGTATGGTATGTTCATTATGGGTGACGTGTGTGTGTGTGTGTTTGTGTGTGACTGTCTGTCTGGCCTGTGTGTGTGGGGTCACATGGCTGGAAGGCTGGAGTCAAACAGCCCTTAGTGGTGACATAAAACTGCATTTCCATTCCCACTTTGGGGGCAAATGGATTTTAGTGGTAAAAGACTTTGGTTTTCACTATGGAGTGTCTGAATATATTCCTTTGTTAAGGGGAAATTGAAGTAAATCAAGAGTTAAGTTGATGGATGGATGGATGGATGGATGGATGGATAGATTTTGATAGATAGATACTGTAGATAGATACTGATAGATAGATAGATAGATAGATAGATAGATAGATAGATAGATAGATAGATAGATAGATAGATAGATAGATTGTAAAAACTGTAAAAAAGTATTGTTGGTTTTACTTAAAAAAGTAAGTTAGGCCTACCTGTTTGCCTTTAATTTGAGTTATTCCAACAAGGGAGTTTGGTTTAATAAATAGAAACTCAAAATGTTGTGTTATCTGAAGCACATTAATTGTATACAAGGATAGATAGATAGATAGATAGATAGATAGATAGATAGATAGATAGATAGATAGATAGATAGACCAATCAGATTAGAGCTTGCCAGTTTGACAAAGCTCATATTTGCAAACAATATGCTCAGTGTTCAGTGAACAGACTGTGGGTGAGTTTAGCAGGCTTAGCAACATGAAATAAATAGAAACATACAGAAAAAGCAATGTCAGTCACTAAGCATTCACATTATCTTTAAATTATGAACGAGCAGAGTACATGTTTCCTCTTTATTTAGCCTGTACTCTTTTTTTTCTTCTTGAAATACTCCTCCTGTGGGCTCCTGTGACATATGTGCCATCATCTCTTTGCCAGGTTTTTTGTTTCCTGTTTTCTACCTCCCTCTCATCCTCACACTTCCTACATTTTAAAGATCTTTATTTATTTCTCACCCACTCTGTCCGTTTCCCCTTCTCACATTTCCACAGATGGGCAATTACTTTGACCCAATTCCCAGCTGTCCTTAAGCTAATGGAGCTGCGCTACGACTGTTTTTAAGTCTGCTTTACCTTGTACATGCTAATGTGCCATTAAGTTTTGACAATAGTGTAGTGCACGCTTATTTTTCCTACACCGTTCTTCCCTTGTGCAGGAAGGGTTCCTCATTCACATCTACATGCTTTCCGGTAGCAAGCAGATATGGTTTAAAATTCTGCTTCCAGCACTTTGCATCAAGCACACTACAGTTCATATGCAGTTCATATGGCTTTTTTTAGTTTGAATGAGTTTTTTTTGGTCGATGGAGTCAGAGTCCACCATTCCCATTGGGAAAGGATGTGCTAACACACAACTTTTTATCAGAGGTTTGCATTATCCAATCCAGTTGCTCATGACATATAATATCATGGGACATTTAGGATGAGGCTCCACCCACAAGTTGTAATGTCACCAATTTTGGGCTGTTATATTTAAAAGTAATACGTTACAATACTGCGTTACTCCCCTAATAAGTAACTAATTCCGTTACTCAGTTGCTTGCTTTGGAAAGTAATTTAAAAGTAAAAGTTTTTAAATCAAAAATGTTTTATTTTTGCAAATGTAAGGGCTCATTCACACCAAAAGTCAAATTAAAGGACAACTCTGGGGCAAAACGAACCTTTGTTCTAATAACACATTGGTACCTAGTCGACCGTTCTCTGAGATTTGTTTTCATGATAATCGAATGTAAAGTGTTCTATCTCTAAAACTGTTTAGCGTATAATGCTAGTATACAGGGCATAGAGTAATGAAAAATAGAACCAAAAATAGCCCCACACTAACACAGTAACATAATGAGCAACCCGATCACACTAAATGCATCTTTAGAGCAGACTTGTGTATTGTCGTGTAATTTTTTTTACGTGCATATGATACGCATTGGTTGGTTAGGGTAGGTTTAGGTGAGGGGTGGGGTGCATGTGTATTATACGTTTGGGTAGAATTAGTGGTGTGGGGTGCATGTGTATGTATGCAAATGAACTGCGTATCAAATGCACACGAAAAACTGTGTCTCGTATGCACGTAAAAACTCATTTTCGCGTATAAATTGCACAACAATACACAATGCGTGTTATAGAGATGCATTTACGTGAGAACAGGCTGTAATGAGGGTCCCTACATGCAAACCGAAGCATTGAGAACTGTGTAAGTGTACAGACAGTTTAATAAGATACTTTATAAAGACAGTCCACTTCGCTTACAGGCAGGAGCCATCTTTGGAAAACAGTTTCGACTAGTCGAACCACGAACGACGTGCCAAGTGAGCTGAACTGTATGAACGTCGTTCGTGGTTTGACTGGTCGAGACTGCTTTCCAAAGATGGCCCCTGCCTGTATAGACAAAGTGGACTGTCTTTATAAAGTTTTTAGAGATAAAACTCTTTACATTCGATTATCATGAAAACAAATCTCAGAGAACGGTTGACTAGGTACCGATGTTTTATTAGACCAAAAGTTAATTTTGCACAGGAGTTCTCCTTTAATAAGTTACTGGCTGAAGGAAATAAAAATTCAGGGCTCAGCTAAAGTTCATATTCGAGGGTGCATATTGACCGCAAAGAGATTGCTCACAAGCACCTTCTGACACCTAAAATGACTAAATGGGACGCCATACAGTCTCATGGACTTAACACAAATGTGATGTAAGAGCCCGACCGATAAAGGATTTTGAAGGCCGATACCGATACAAATATGTTTTTGGTCCGGATAAAATTCGAATATTCTGATATATCGGACGATTCGATGTATATATATATATTTTTTATATTTCAGAAACGCACAACAAAACATTAACAGATTTTCCTAACATTAGTTATTTGTAGTTATTTATGAGTTTTAGCTAAAATAATGTTAACGCATTTTAAAAAGAAACTTGTTTCTTTTATTGTCACAACAGAACAGACTGATGATAGTGGCATTAGCTAGCCTATGTCTCGTGACCAACTCAACGAGAGTTGCCAACGGGGACGGTGTAGAGTGCTCTCTGGTGGACATACAACTCCAATGCTCATGACATGGTTTAAGCATGTTTCGTCCATTTTTATTTTATTTTTTAAATATTCGTTTATCGGCCATTATATATGGAAGCTTGTTTCCGCCATAGAATGAAAAATATAAAAGGTAATTGCGACTTTTTATCTCACAATTCTGACTTTTTTTCTCACAATTGCGAGTTTACTTCTCATAATTCTGACTTTATTTCTCAGAATTGCGAGATGGAAAGTCAGAATTGCGAGTTATAAAGTCAGAATTGGGTGATATAAAGTCGCAATTGGGAGATATAAAGTCAGAATTGCGAGATATAAAGTCAGAATTGCGTGATATAAAGTCAGAATTGCGAGTTTTAAAGTCAGAATTGCGTGATTTAAAGTCAGAATTGCGAGTTATAAAGTCAGAATTGCTAGATATAAAGTCGCAATTGCGTGTTATAAAGTCAGAAATGCATGATATAAAGTCAGAATTGTGAGATTTAAATTATTCTGAGGGGAAAAAAGTTAGTCTTTTTTTCCCCTTGGACTTGGCCTGATAAGTCGCAATTCTGACTTTATATCACACAATTCTGACTTTATATCTCGCAATTCTGACTTTATATCACAATCTGACTTTATATCGCAATTCTGACTTTATATCACGCAATTCTGACTTTATATCACACAATTCTGACTTTATATTCTCGCAATTCTGACTTTATATCACGCAATTCTGACTTTATTATACGCAATTGCGACTTTATATCACGCAATTCTGACTTTATATCTTCGCAATTCTGACTTTATATCTCGCAATTCTGACTTTTTATCTCGCAATTCTGAGAAATAAAGTCAGAATTGCGAGATATAAACTCGCAATTGTGAGAAAAAAAAGTCAGAATTGTGAGATAAAAAGTCACAATTATTTTTTTTATTTTTTTTTATTCAGTGGCGGAAACAAGCTTCCATAATTATAACTGCCGATACCGATAGTTTGGAAAATGCCTAATATCGGCCAATAATATCAGCCTGCCGATATATCGGTATGGCTCTAATGTGATGTTTATCTTATGTCACATGTATGTTTCGCTTATTTGTATGGTTGAATTGGATCATCAACGCTCAGCTGAAGTAAAGTGAGATTAAATACATTAAGTATATTTAACATATTTGATGATTGCATGTTTGTATAATTTTCTGAGTTTGCATTTCACTGTTATTCATTTTGAGGAATTTACTGAATCTGTTTTTGTACCAGTGAGATGCATTCTCATATTTAGTCTACTATAGCTAGCTACAATAACCATCATGCGACTCGCCTTACTCACAATGCGTGAGTACATGGGGACAGGAGAGCTGTCAGGCAGTGAATGGGAAAACAAAGTAACTTCCATTACTTACTTGAAAAAGTAACTAATATCAGTTACTTTTTCAAATAAGTTAGAAATGATGTTAGCTTGATGTTAGAAATGATGTTAGCTTTATGTTAAATAGCATTCTTGTTCATTTATGTTGTGGCCAGCGTAAGGACTGTCTTTGGTAGATTTCTGTTGAAGGAAGCCTGATCAGTCCTGTGGGGTATTATAATTTATAAATAGCTCAAATTATGAATTAATCATGATAAGCTGCTTGGTTTAACATTATGCTAAGTTAGCTCTCTAGCCAGAAGCTAAAATAGTGGTTCCATCAGCAAAGTGGACACTTAGGATATGCATGTTTCAGATTTTTACAGGAATCTGCCTATGGCGTTGATTGAGATACCCAAGATTTTACTTCAGGTTTTGCATATCTTCCCCTTTCTCTGTTGTAAAAATGTTGCTAGCTTATCATTCTCATTCCAACATGATCTTTGGTTGTTTTGATGGATTTAACATAGAATATTTCCATAGTAGAATCATTTCTAATTTCTGTCAAAAGAGACATATAAACAATGACGATTACAGTTATGAACCTCCAAAAAGCATTTAAAGATTTTTATTCAGAGATTGAGTTGGTATTTGTTTACATAAATCTGAGTAAATTTGAGGAAGCAGTTGTTCTTGCTGAACTATTCGATACTCAAATGATCTTGAGGCATATTGCATCGATAACACGATACTTCTAGGACATTTTTGCTATTTTTATTGATAGGAAAAGTTGAGGAAGGATAGAATGAAGAGTGGGTAGACCTTGATTGTTATTTATGAACTTGATTGAATGTTTATTCATATTTTGACAAAGTTTTAATGCTTACGACTGACCATGCAGCTTTGTATTAACACATTTTACCATATTTAAACCATCCTGCAGAATTACACTCACATCTATATATTAAATGAAGCAAGTCATTCTCTATTGGTCTGGTTGTAATGGCCACTGTTGTTGAAATGCAATCATTTTTAGCATCAGAACTGACATTAAGTCTCCCTTCCACCTCCAAACTTTGTATTTTTACACAAAGCATTCCTGATTAGTTATGCTTCTTTGCTGCCTTCTGAATGTAAGTATGTTAATGACCTAGATAATAAATCTCCAGAATGTGAAATCAACTTATTCATGCAATTCACGGACATGGCGCTCTTACAAAGCATTCAGTCAATGCAACTGGTAAACAGCACGGAATAATTCACCCCACACATGCATTGTCTTGAGAAAAAGGCCTGTCATAGTCGATCAGCTGAAGGAATGTGTCGTATGTGTGATGTGCTCTAAAGTGTGTGTGTTTTATATATTGTTACACTAGCAGGAGGGCAGAGTTATTAGTACATGAGGGACGTCTGGGCACATTTGTCTCTTTCCTGGCAAGGGGGCAAACTTCAAATTTCCTGAGCAGTGGGAGCCCTGGTAAATGTTTAGGCTGTAATATTGATTATTACAAGGTTCCCTGAATGGGAACAATGTGGATAAATCATTCTCTGTTAAAGTGAAGGTCACATCCTCTGTAAAGTCTATGAGGTTTTTATATGAGTTAGATATAACTTGCATAGTAAGTAGCTGGTGGGGATACATTGAATTTAAGTTTTGATACCAAAACAAAACTTTTTGGTATCTTTATTTTAATGGGACATAATTACATGTTACTACATGTACTTACTATAAATGTATGTTTATTTCAGTTTCTTGAGTTGTCCAGTCAGTATCAGTATTGGTGTTTTATTAATATTAATAACATAAAAATCGGCAGGTCATTTAGCCTGCATTTACAGTGCAGAAACTAATGCACAGGTCTGTTTTTTCAATGAGATTGTCTCTTTTCTATACATATGACATGGCCACATTTAGGGCTGCAACAAACGATTTTTTTGATAATCGATTAATCTAACGATTATTAGAGTGATTAATCGACTAATCGTCAATTATTTCACTGACTAATCAGTAGGTTTGGAACGATTATTCAGTTGTTTTTTTTGAGTTATACATATTCTTACCATAATATCAAAAAGAAAATCATTGTGTGATCAAATTGTTTTTTTTTTCCTCTCACATTGTAGCGCACTGTTTACTTGAGAGTAGAGTGTAGTACACACACTTTAACGTTATAAAGGCTAAACACTCCCCAGTGAACTCCTAAATTAATACAAACCCTTAACCTAATGTGATGGGAGATGTTGCTGTCAAGGCTTTTACATCTGACTGAATATGCAGACGTAACATCCATGTAGCTTAACAATTAGCTTAGAAATCTGTTACCTTTTAGACTATTTAAAAAAATGCAAATGTTCCAAGGAACTTGCACTCTCTTGCAATTCATAGTTGGCTGTAGACCAGCAGGATTTAAGCTAATATCTGTAAAATACTGAAAATGCTAATAAAAAATGCTAATACTTCCTGTTGTGCAGCACTAAACATTGTTGGTTTTCCAGCAACTCATCAAATTAAATGACAAACCACTCCATCCACTCACTCTTAAAAATTTTGAGCATGCATCTTTCCATCAGGTGATCTAAACTAGGTTAAATGAGAAGATAAGAGACTAGCGTAGGTTCACAGAACCTATGCTAATGATGCTAATGCTCTAAAGTAGCAAGCATCAAATGGCATTAGCGCAAATCTCGCCAACATTTTTCCCTGTTTGATGATGAAGCTCATGCTGTTGACATCAAAGCCAGCCATTATGGGACATGTTATATCTTATTCACGACTGTTTCAACCGTGTTGTTTACGAGGGGAGGAAGACGGCCCACAAGTACGTGTAGCCAAAATAAATACAAAAATACACTCAAAATAAACGTTTTATTCAGCCTTTATTTTACATAGAGCAGATATTTGGACCAATGAGATTTTTTTTCTGACAGGGCTACCCAATGCAATATGATAGAAACAGACATTAAGTGGCTCACAAAATCTCTTTTCTAGCATTGCTTGTCACTGTTGTAGGTGGTTAGGACAAAAATCTGACAGGAAAGAGATTCCATGAATCCGTTTGGTCATGTGTTAGATTTTCCAGGGATGTACTGATAAAACGTATGTTGAGTGCACTGTACGTCAGGTCAGATAAAGGCACCTGGCAAAATGAACAAGTGTAAATGTAAGAGATAGGATTCATCATCCCATGTCTTGTTAGGAAATGATGTTAAGCAGAGATAGGGAGAAACAGACAATGGAGATAAAAAATTGGGACAGTTTAATCCTGTTGTCTCTGCTCGGCAGCTGCGACATGTTGTTTTATGTGTACCCTCTCTCTCTCCGCTCATCTCCCTTTTCTTATTTTCCGTGGCGGGCCTGCTGGTGATATCTGAGATTGATGTGACCGCAATAGACAGGAGTAGCCCATGGACTCGACCCTCAAGCTTTGGGGATATGAACCTGTGCCATTTTTGATTCCCTTAATTACCTTCATTCTGGAAAAGAAAAGCTACAAAAGTGGGCGGCGTTGAAAATACCTTCTCCTGTCCCAGTTTAATATGCAATAACTTAATTGGCCATTTGCCAAACTCATTTGTTTTTGAACATTTCACACGTTAACATATTACTGAACAATCCTACCTTAACTGTTGTTTACCGTTTTATCAGAACCCTTTGAAGGCTAATTCATTCTGCCCAGACAGACGCTGACCAATGCTGACTTTCACCAAATTATAGGCAGCTCTCAGACATTCCACTTCCCGACAAATACAGACTGAACATGTTCAGTCGACAAAACAAATGACATCCAACGGCGACAGACGGCGACAGGGGTAACCCACTGATCCGCTGTTGATCGGCATCTGTCGGTGCAGTGAGAATTAGCCTTTATTCACAGATATTTCTAGTTGTTTCCTTCATGATGCAATGCTTTTGAGTTAGCAACAATGACCACGGGGTGTGTAGCTTAGAAAACATCAAAATCAGAGCCAGATAGTCCTGCAAGGCAGTGTTGTAGTATTCAAGACCATATTTTCATATATGGCCTCCTTGCACGTAACCACTCCCTTACCTGAAATGCGGCTTCGCTCTTTTCCGGTGTAAACATGGCGCTATTCTACACTAGATACAAGAGTTGCCGAAACTTACAATAACAGACGTACATCGTCTTTGTAAGTGCTCCTCCAAATCACCTAGCAGCAAATTAGATAAGGGCTTTAAAATGAATGCCTCTTCATATGTCCACGGATATGAAGGTAAGTCTATATATCTCAAACTTTATGGCTAACGTTAGTTTGCTAGCTTACATTAGGCTAATAAACAATCCCGGTCTGACAGAATATGCGTGTTATAATGTTGTACTGTTTTCCAGTATTAGGCGGAAAATCTGTCTACGTTGTGTCTTTACGCCTTCATGCATGTTCCTAACTTCTTATTGTGTTAATATGTGAATGGCATTAGTGTCAAACAAAGACAGGGCCACAAGTGAAGTCACTGTAAAGGCTTTCTGCTTCAGATTCGATGAAGAAGCACGAAAAACCTTTCACATCTTCCGCCTAATACTAGAAAAACAGTACAACATTATAACACGCATATTCTGTCAGACCGGGATTGTTTATTAGCCTAATGTAAGCTAGCAAACTAACGTTAGCCATAAAGTTTGAGATATATAGACTTACCTTCATATCCGTGGATATATGAAGAGGCATACATTTTAAAGCCCTTATCTAATTTGCTGCTAGGTGATTTGGAGGAGCACTTACAAAGACGATGTACGTCTGTTATTGTAAGTTTCGGCAACTCTTGTAAGCATCTAGTCTAGAATAGCGCCATTTTACACCGGAAAAGACGAAGCCGCATTTCCGGTAAGGGAGTGGTTACGTGCAAGGAGCCCATTGGTCTTGATATGAAGCATTTGGACTCGTCTTGACTCAATTGCGATTCTCAAGGCAAGGCCGTTGCAAACTGAGTCCGAAATTTTCGAATGCGTTTATTCGTGTTTGTCAGCCTAAAAATTCGTCACGCACAGAAACCTTGCACGCTGA
This sequence comes from Hybognathus amarus, assembly GCA_030378365.1. NCBI lineage: Eukaryota > Metazoa > Chordata > Actinopteri > Cypriniformes > Leuciscidae > Hybognathus > Hybognathus amarus. The sequence goes on from JAQIUQ010002096.1 coordinate 331,074, forward strand.
GTCCGATGCGTATTTATTAAAGGGATACTCCACCGGTTTTTCATATTAAACTATGTTATTCCCTTAACTAAGATGAGTTGATGCATACCTCTCTCGTCTCAGTGCGTGCACTATATCGCTCTGTCTTGCCGCGAAACTTTGTTGGCACTTAGCTTAGCCCCGTTCATTAAATATGGGCCAAAAAGAGAAGCGACCAAACACCTCCTCGTTTTCCCAATTTATATGCAGTTACTTGAGTAGTGTAACTTGATTTAAGCTGGTGACACAAAATAAAACGTTGCGATTTTCTAAGCGTGTAAAGTGGATAACTATATTGTATGGCAGAATACCATAGCAAGTGCTTGGGAACACTTCGACTTGGCACTGTAATATCATCACTTGTGAAAAGTCCTCTCACCGGCCCACGCTCCCTCTCCTCCAACGTGACATGCACCTAAAGTAGTGAGCGGAGAATATACGGTTATAGGCTTATACTACATTTTTATTTCTGAGCTTAGTCCTTTTGTAAATAAAACAATCACTTCTTATTGCCTGTCTCAGAAACGCACTGATTTCACAGAAATGTTACTCAGCTAAGGTTACTGACACTTCCAGGAAAACTAAATACCATGCAAAAGTACACTTACAGCATTGGGTGATGATCCACTTTGTTGCGTTAGTGATTTGAATATATTATCAGTGTAGCCTCATCCTTTAGGCGTGTTCCTGTGCAGGTATAGTCCTCCTTTGTGAAATGCTCGGAGCAAACACGCCACTTCTTCAGAGTCATCAACAGTGTTTTTGTATTCTTATTCACAGCAGCTAACCGCTCTCCGCTGTAACGTTATGTGGTGTGTTTGAATTCTGTGAAAAATGATGGCACTATGTACATTCTCCTTATCATCACAACCCTTTACGATGCACGTTTTAACCATGATTGTCCACAAACTATCTTCCAACAACCTGATACGTCAACTTCGCTCAAACTACTACAGGTGCATGTCACGTTGGTTCCTTTTGACGGAAATGAGAGGGAGGAGAGGGGGAGGGAGCGTGGGCCGGTGAGAGGACTTTTCACAAGTGATGATATTACTGCGCCAAGTCGAAGTGCTCCCAAGCACTTTTGCTGTGGTATTCCGCCATACAATATAATTATCAATTTTAAACGCTTAGAAAATCAAAACGTTTTATTTTGTGTCACCAGCTTAGGTCAAGTTACACTACTCGAGTAACTGTATTTAAATAGGGAAAACGAGGAGGTGTATGGTCGCTTCTCTTTTTGGCCCATATTTAATGAACTGGGCTAAGCTAAGTGCTAACAAAGTTTCGCGGCAAGACAGAGCGATATAGTGCACGCACTGAGACGAGACAGGTATCTATCAACTCGTCTTAGTTAATGGAATAACATAGTTTAATATGAAAACCTGGTGGAGTATCCCTTTAAACCTTTGCGGAAAAAAAAATGCTAAAAAATACAAAACGGATTCGTCAAACAGTGAGAATGGTTTTGTTGCTCTCCTCTTATTGAAAAGAGAAAGAAAGAGAAAATATTGGGTCCATCAAATCCTGAAATTGCACCGAGGAAGGAGAGTTCCGCTTCCTTATCAAGGAGTCGCAAATTTATCCTGAGATATTCAAAATTTACTTCAGAATGTCAGTGGAACAAGTTTGATGCTTTGCTAGCGATTCTGGAGCCACATATTAAAAAGAAGACCACCAATTTCCGTGAACCAATCTATCCTGAATAGAAACTGGCAGTATGTCTAAGGTATGGACACACAGGCACATGCGCGCAGACAGAACAGCTGTATAGGCTACAGGTTATATATTGTACCCAAATAATACATTTGTTATCGAATTGGCTGCTCTATCACACCTTAATCGATACGAAATTTTGGGGAGGTTTCCTTTTCTAATCCGATTGAGAGACATCACTTGATCGAATTGAAAACCGAAACTGAAAGGACTGCGCATGTGGAATGATGTGCGGAACGAGCTCCCATCGGCCCTGAATTGTCAAAAAACCTCTCAAAATGCTGGCTATGGATGCGAAAAACACAGAAAATCAAACTTGATCCGATTAATTTTATGACAGACGGAAGTTTCGGAGGCGGTGTGCGAGCGTGATTGACATAACGTGAGGTAGAATTTTTTTTTTTACGTGCGAAAATTTTGTAATGCAAATTTTTGACTCGGTGTGCAATGGCCTTAGTCTCGACTCAGACTCAACCTACTGAGTTCTTGACCTGGACTTGGATTGAATAACCTGGTCTTGACTACAACACTGCTGCGAGGCCCTTGGACACAACTTGAGAATCCCCAACCCCTTCTGCTTTTTGTGCCAGATCACTCTCCTACTTTAAGCAAGAACAATGGCCATTTGTCAAAGAAATATATGCTTTTTATGTAGGACAACATTAGATGACTAAACTAGCTGTGAACCCTACTGATCAGCTTATATGCTGAGGCCATTAGTGTCCTTCTTTCTGACGGTCTTGAGTCATGTGACCTGAGGTTTTGTATGCCGCTGACAATATGAGTACTTAGAGTGATGGCTAATTACAATTATTGTAATTTCACATTACATTTTTCTTGAATAATACCTAGCAGGAACTGACACACCTAGAGTTAACATATGCATGCACAGACCCATCCCAAGATGACAGATGGCCCTGAGAGGGTTATAGGAGACACAGGGATGGTCTGAGGATAGCAGTACATTGACGCACTATTCATGTGTAAGATAGAGAGGTCAAGAAGAGCTTTTACACCCTGCTGTGTCAGCATGATTCCATTCATACCCAATTTCCTTCTGCTTGTATTAATTGGTAGATGCTCCAGAGGAATCTTCATGTGGAAGTCTTATTTGCTAATGCTATTTTGTCCTCTAATGTCGTTTAGAGTACCTGACAGCCTTTACTTGTTTCTTTTAAGGCTACTTTCTGTTTGTGTGTGTGTGATTGTATGCGTTTCAGACTTTAGCTCCGCTGCTAATCTGTGAATGTGTGCGAGCACCATCTGGCCATGGGGATTTATCTGCCATCGTCCAATGGCTTCTGTCTACTCTCTCCACCCTCTTTCCTACTGTATGTGCTCTCACTTTTATGGTTCCAGCATCAGCCTCTCTCTTTCCTGTCTCATTTCTGTTGTCTTAGAGACGCTCGTTTGTTCTCTCTAGCCTCTCAATGTCTTTTTGTTTGTGGCTTTCGCTTTTGTGTTCTTTTTCCCTTCCTTTATGCAAGGTGCAGTTATTTTGGTCATGCAATTGTCACGTGTCCATAAAGACAACAAGACAAAAGAAGAATGCAATGAACACAACTTAGCATAAAAAAGATTGTGCTAATATGATTTCGAGTGATTTTCGCTCCTCATCCATGAAAACATTGTTTCAACTCTGAATTGAAGACGGCGCCATCATTGTTTTGGTCTTAAGATCCTCTGCTGCCATTTTGTCATGAAAGGGTTTGGTTGGAATAGATGCACTGGTACTCAAGTACCACCATCTTTTCTTGTACCAAAAATGCTGTACTTGAGATGCATTGCTTATTAGTAAGAGTGTTCAATCCTGCTTCTGAAGGGCCACCTTCCTGCCGAGTTTACTTGCTTGTATGTTTCTAGTTATCCTGATATGCTGGTTCAGGTGTTTGTTGGTGGTAAACACTGTATGAAAGTGGCCATCCAAAAGCAAAATTGGACACCCTTGGTTCAGCTTTAGGAATTGTCCGTATTGTGTTTTAAGCAGGGACACTGTTTTACAATATTTTGGCTTCAGCTAAAATCAGAAAAGCAATGCAAGGCTTATTGTTTTACAGCAGAGGACTTTTTGACACCAATTAGAAAACTTTTTTCATTGCCATTTTTCCATTTTTAGTGTCAATTTCTGTTTTCTTGAGTTTCTCAGGAACAGGCAACAGCAGACAGTTGGGATGTCCAGAGTTGGCACCTTGGGTTTTGCTGTTGGCTTTAGTTTTTATAGGCGACTGGGATGGCAGAGGGCACCCGGTCCTTGCCAAGTGCCAGCACACCCCAGGACAGGATGGTTTTCCCAGCGTGGCTCTTAGCACACACCCGGATACACTTTAAGTAATCCATTTACTGGGCATGACAGTATGAGATGCCCTTGGCTGAAAGAGCTGCTCTTCTACTCTCATGGATTCTTGCAATAGGAAGTGGACATCATGATTTGGGATATTTTAAAGGATTTTTTTGATTGTCCTAGTTGATATTATGGCTGTAAAGTGTTGCATGACTTGCTTTGTTTTATTTCTAGGTAAAGTGGTTAAGGGGTTGACAAGTGATCGTGCCCTTGAACAAGCCACTTAACCCTGGGTTTGACTTGGGTCTTTAGCAATATTACAATAGTCAACATTTGAAGTGAATCAAAACCTTTTATCAAAGTTAAACATGAATTTTGAACAATACCTGTTCTTGTCTTAGGACAACTTTGATTAACTTTTCTGATCCACTTCAAATGTTGACTTCTGTATGGGAAAGCCATGGAAATCAGTTCCATTCAGCAACGATAGTACATTTCTAGTTTTTTTTTTAACTGATTTTGTGCTTTCTGTTGAAAATCAATAACCAATGGGTTTTCAATGATTCAATTAATGAAATCTATATGCTTAATGGTATGATCTACTGATCACTGGAGTAACATTATTCATAGCGTTAAGAGAAGTCAACGATTATTAGTGGCGTTAAGCCTGTGTGTTGGTGGCTTAGCCCACTGCTCCATTTACTGTGTAGACTCACCATCTGGACCCTAATCCCGTAGAAACGCCATCTTTGTGCACCTTTGCATGGCCAGAGAAAGCATGCTAGCCAGTCTAATTGCACTTGTATGCTTCCATAACAATTGCAGTAATCATTACTTGAAAAAAAGAACTTATTACAGGACAGTATTAGACATTGCATCTTAAATGCATTTTTGAATTATTGATGAAATTCAGTGTACACTGAGGATTGCCTAAATGATGCAAGAATTTGAGACTGGAGACTAAGACTTTTAATTAACTTGCTAAAATTGTATACGTTCAATCGACTCTAGAAGGAACCTATTTCATTAACTTACGTTCATTAATTAAGTTGTCTAAGATAGAATCTTAGGCCCTGTTTACACCTGTATTAAGATGCGTTTTGGTCGATTGGATCACAGGTAGATGAGGGAGACACATTTACGTTTACACTTGGTGTTTTAATCCGTCTCCTTTGTCCAATTTCAACTGTTTCCTTCCTGATTTATTCGAGGGGAGGGTCAAGGGGCCGGTAAATTGGCATTTTTCAGAACTTTTGATCTAATGGATGAAATAAGTCTCTTTCTCAACAAAAATCACTCTTTCTCAACTCCGTGCCTTGGATAGTTTTGAGTTACATTTTGACAAAACCTGTCAGATCTATTATGTTTTTGGTTAAGTTATTGTTTTACATGATTTTTTTATTATTATTAATTATTTTGGAACTAACGAGGGTCTCTGTTTAAGAACGCCAACTTGCATCTGCAGGTTCCGTCGTTTTATATTCAAGTTGTTTAGCCTAACCGAACGTCCAGTTTAACTGCCACAAGTTGATCATCTTGTAATAAAGCTCTAATCGAGGAAAAACACGCTGTATTTTTGTATTTTCATTGCATTTTTAATTTATAAAAAGTTAAATAAATGAATTTGAATATAAAAATATTCATGATTAATCGAATTGTTCGATCGTTAATTCTCCCGACGATCGACTAAGAAAATTTAATCGTATGCCCATCCCTAGTGTTTACACTTTTTAGTATTCTAAAAATGATCGAAAGTGGACAAGCTCAAAATGTTTTTGACCCCGTTTACACTTGTATTTAGCAACATCCACTTGTGATCGTATTGATAAAAATACAATAAAAATCTTAGTGAAAGGCGTAAAACAGAATTATAGCTTGAGTCGATTGGAGTTCTGTATAATGGATAACAAGTCAACTCCATTTACTTTATCCCAAGAATTATACGAACATGTCAACTTGTGAATGTAGAGTGACAGGAAAATACTAGAACAAGAATAGATCTTGTTGACCATTATGTTTCAAATAAACTTTACTGAATAATGTTTCTAAAATTCACTGATATTTTCATGGATGTGGCAAACCTGCATCTTGGAATTTTCCCGCCAAAATGAACTGGCCATACATCAATGCATTTTTGCTTCAGAAATGGGAGCCTTCCTCTTGTGTGACCCTAGAGAGATAGTAGTTTTGACAATGTTTAGTAAAGTCATGATAAGCCAGGGCACATTTAAATACATCTATTCAGTATTTTAAAACATATCACCATTGTATTGTACCAGATATGTAAAGAAAGGGCATCAGAGGGGGATGAAGAGGTGCCACCTGGGCATCGGACAGAAGGAGCGTGGCCGTCCTGGCCGCTGCAGATAAGTGCCACTGACCTCATTAACCGCATCCCTGGCAGCACGGGAACCGCTGAGATCAGGCTGACAGATTGCGCGCAGTCTGTCCTTCGACCGTGCCACGGAGCGCGGCTCTTCATTCACGGCTGATTGGAAAAGGCAGCGTAGAGCCAAAACTCACTCACATTGAAAGGGAGACTGAGAGAGAGAGAGCGAGTGATAAAGAAAGAGTGCAAGGGGCCGACTGACGTGTTGGGGAAGCTGCTTGCAAATACTCCGGGACTTTGGCTCTTTTGATTTTCCGGATGCCCCCATGTCTACTCTCAAGGACGCTGGTCTTCTCCTTTTATCTCTTCTTAGCAAGGCACAATAAAACAACACCAGCCAGTTCCCAAGATTAATTTTTATATACCTTAGAGTAAAAGCAGTAACTGTTGACCTCAATAAAAAGTTTATTTGAGGCTGCAGGTGCAACTTCAACCAAAAGACTTAGCAAAGTATCTTTCAATTGCTTCAACTCAGTTTATAGTACCGTATCATTTGAGACCCCTCATAGAAGATATTTTGACCTCCTGTCAATCATTTCCTTCTATTTCATATTACTGTATGTCAGAGGTGCTCAATCCTGTTTTCATATTTTAGCTATATGGCACCACCACATTCATTTTAGTACATTTACGATATTATACAGGGTTCCAGACTGCGACCAAATTGGTCGCATATGCGACCATTTTTTGAGAATGTGCGAGTTAAAATTTTATGTGGTCGCATATGTGGGAGTGGACGCTCGCGCAACAAAACGCTGTTGTATCAGCTGCTGCAGTCCATAACTTATTGTAGCATCTCACACGAGGCCAGAGTTCAGTTAACTTGTTTATTCGCCAGAGCACGTGCAGGCATTCAGAAACACAGCTTCTGAATAGAGCAACCAAAAACAACAGACGAACTTCGATCCTCAACCCGCCCCCCTCTTCCCAGGCCGCCAACCAACAGCGCACCCGGGGTTCCACATAGCTGATTGACAGCCACACAGCCATTGACAGTCGCTACATTATGTTCAAAATGAACGAGTAGGCTACATCATGAATCCATTTTCTAAACTGTGTTTTTGATTTATCCTGAATCACTACGGTACGCCTATAATAAGTGTTTATATTCTGACTATTTTATCCCGGGGTCGACTCGGATGCGGAGTTGCCCAGTGCCTGCGTGACTCGCCATAGACATTAATGGAGAGAAGTAGCTCCGCCTACAGTGTTCTTCCGCAACACGCGTGCAGTTTATTTATTGACGAACGTAGACGTCACGCGCATTGCACACTGATGGTGGAACGCGCAATTACGAATTAAGCCCCTTCTTCCCACGTCTTTTCAGCGATTAGATGAGAGTAATCGCTCGACTGAGGAAAGGTAATTATTATAAAATGCAGAAGGTAAGGAGTGTGAGATTTCTGTTTTTATTACAACTATAAACTTTGACAAGGAAAAATCTGTATTAGCTTATTATAATACTCTAATCTATTAAAATGTAATGAATACATTTGAATGTTTAATGATTTTTAAAAGATAGAAAGATGATGCTGATAGAAAAATGATAAAGACGGACGGACGGACAGATAGATAAACAGATAGACAGAATTTGATTCAAATGTAAATAGATTGCATACTATTGAACTATAAAATGCTTAAAATTACAGATTAAAATTACTGTCCAAAATCCATGAAAATCCTGACATTTGGCAATGATAATTCATATATTACAGGTGTTTATGCTGCAGCCCAGAAAGCCTTTGCTAGCTTTGGTCCATTAAAACCACTATTCATCAGCATGCATTGATTAATCCCATGGCATGTAGCAAAAAAAAAAAGGTGCGACCAAATCATATGCTTGTGTTGGTAGCACCAGTGCAACCAGTAGAAAAGTTAGTCTGGAGCCCTGTTATATATTATTATGTTTATAAAAATCCAAGCCAATTTTTACATTACGTATCACTTCATAAGGTGCAGTATGAATACTACAGTATGCAGGGCTTAAAGGAGTAGTTCGCTTTAAAAAAACCTTTGCTGATAATTTACTCACCCCCATGTCATCCAAGATGTCCATGTCATTCTTTCTTCAGTCGAAAAGAAATTAAGGTTTTTGATGAAAACATTCCAGGATTTTTCTCCATATAATGGACTTTACTGGGAACCAAACGGTTCAAGGTCCAAAAGACAGTTTCAGTGCAAACTGTTCAAAGGGCTTTAAATGATTCCAGACGATGAATAAGGGTCTTATCAAGCGAAATGATCACTCATTTAAAAAATACGTTTTATAAGCTCAAATGGTCGCATTGCTCTGTTCTGTGATGCGCATTTGTGACTCACCTGTTTGAACTCGTTCATCTAAATGAACAAATCTTTTTTCGAGTCATTTGGTTTATTCAACGAATGAAATCCCAAATTATTTCCTTGATAAGACCCATATTCATCGTCTGGTGTCGTTTGAAGCCCTTTGAACAGTTTGCACTGAAACTGTCCCATTATATGGAGAAAAATCCTGGATTTTTTCATCAAAAACCTTAATTTCTTTTTGACTGAAGAAAAAAAGACATGGACATCTTGGATGACATGGGGGTGAGTAAATTATCAGCAAACGTTTTTTTTAAATGTGAACTACTCATTTAAGTTTGTACCCTCTCTACAAAACGAGTCACATTAGATTCATCCATGCAGGGATTGAAACATTAGTTTTGCATTAGTCATCCCCTGCGCACACAGACATTAACATACACTTTACATGCACCTCCCTTGCACACATTTATAAAAAATGCACTGAGTTTGTCGTCTTGTTTCAACACGCACCTTCAAGACACAGTGCTGAACCGGTTTGTGTTTCCTTCCATTGCATTTCAAAGCGTATATCATGAGATTGATTCTGATGACAGCTGGCTAATGCTGACTAATTATTTCAGCCATTTTGTTGCATCAGCCGCCCAAAGCCAAGTAGAAATCCCTCTTATATGTCGGAATTGAAGTGTGTACATTGAAAAATGCTAAAATTAGAAAAATACATGGTCGTGTACACATGGCAGGACAGAGCTGCAACATTTCGCCGGCTGCCCCAGTTGCGATCGCACGCATGAATGCCCTCGCATCCAAACTCACATCATTACCTCTCTGTGTGCATGTGTCTAGAGGGCTAAACCAACTGGCTTGCTGACATGTTATTCTTGTAATTATTCTGTTTTATTCCGACTTGATGAAACGGGGAATACATTTCAACCGAGAGACTAATTAACAGAGCTTCCCAGCAGCTGAGAATGATGTGATAAACCCCGCTAATTATTCGAAGAGAACATCTTTTGCTTTAATGCAGTTCGCTTGCACCACCTTAACAGTTTTCCCCTTAATTCCTACGCCGTGCTGAGTTACAACGCAGTCATTAAATGGTAAATGTTGTAATTGGCGTATGGTGGTGTTGTGCAAATCTGAAGTCATATAAGTCAGCCATACTTGTAAATCAGTCAGCAGATGCTAAGTGCATCCTCTGAGAAAGATTCATTTGTTTTCTGTGAATTGTGTGGCAGCTGGTAAAGTTTTTAGTTTATTTATAGTGTTTAAAGTTCAGTTGTGTAACATTGACAATTAACGTCGTAACTGGCCGCATTAGTGTTGAATTTGTAGGATGTAAAGTTATAGCCTTGTGTAAATTGGAGATATTTTTGGCTCATAAAATCAGAATTATAGTATATGTTTTAACTAAAAATGCTAGTTTTATAAATTATAGTGTTTATACATATAATAAGTCATTTGTTTGTTTAGAAAAAATATCTTCTAGTTTGCAATGCATCTATAAAATTCAAAAGAAATGATTATCAAAAATGTGATTCTTCGATCTTTTGTAAGGCTCTTGATTATCCCAAATTTGAACAAATATTACTACCGGGTCATGTAGTATATCACCCACAGTGTTGTTTTAGCTATTATAGTGTTTATTTAAAATTAGCTTTTATTTGTATATTTTTCAGATTTCAATTTAATTTTAGCTTACGTTTTAGAAATTTGGTTTTGTCATTTTATTAGTTTTTTATTTCTTTTAAAATTTAAATGTAGCTTTATTTTTTTTATTTCACTTTTAGTTTTAGTATTTTTAGTATTTTAAAACATATGTATAGTACTTTAAACTTGTTTTTTTTTCAATTAGTTGCCAAAATAATATTTCTAATTTTAGTGTAACGTTTGTTTTCATCTAATAATTATATTTTATTTTATTTAAGATTTATTTCAATAGCAATTTAAAAAAAAAATATTTTTAGATTGCTAACAATAACAACACTGGTCGTAAAATATATTAAATTAAATAAAAGTTAATACATAAATTATAACAATACTTCTTTTGATTCTATGTTGTTTCATTACCTTAGTGAACACAGGGACATAATTATTTAAAAAAACAAGCTAGTTTGTAAGTTTTGAATGGTTGTGTACAGTGATATAAATGACTCATAGTGTGATATAAGATTTCCGTCATACCGCCTACCCCTATTTGCTGTTTGTCTTAACATTCAGACGCATCTTCATTCAAACAACACCTCATAGCGCGTCATTGTCCAATGCGAATGTGAGAAATAATCAGTGAAATGAATATGTGGGGACTTCGGTCCCTTGTGACTGGTGACTGGTGATATCATGATGCTGCGGGATGAGTGTGTTAGCACTATAGGCAAGAAAGAGGATATCAGTGTAATCACACACTAGCTTCTTTTACATACTGGCCCTTCCTCCACACCGTGCCACACGACTCCACCGCTGCTCGTGATGCTACAAGACCAGGCTTTGTCCTCGACAAGGCCTCTGCTGCCTTTTACTTCACCACAAGACCCAGTGAAAGAAAATCGAGTCGAGTTTTTAAGAGTATTTAATGCCGCTGATTTTATATTACTAGACAGCACTCTAGAAGACCTGTTTCTGATTGGTCAATCGCAGCATTCAGCAGTCAAATATTGTTTTATAATGACTGTTAAATTCTAAAATGGACTGTTTTCCCAGGTAATAAATGGTTGTGCTAATTTTTCGTTATGTTATATAACATTTCGTTATGTATACCGCTCAGTGCGGTTCAGCTCGCTTCGTTTTTTCACTGCGTGGTACGACTCGGCACGACACGGTTCGCTTTAGCTCGGTTGCTTTTCCACTGCGGTTATTATCGCTTTAAAGTGGGTGGGATTATAGACAAAGCGTGCCGTACCGAACCGTATCATGCAGTGGAAAAGCGCCATAAGTGAGCCGAGCCGTACCGTACCATGCAGTGGAAAAGCGCCAGAGCGTGCAATTCCGAACCGTACCATACCATGCAGTGGAAAAGTGCCAAAGCGTGCCGTACCGTACCGTGCAGTGGAAAAGCGCCATAAGTGAGCCGAGCTGTACTGTACCATGCAGTGGAAAAGCGCCGAAGCGTGCCGTACCGAACCGTACCGTACCATGCAGTGGAAAAGCACCAAAGCGCGCCATACCGAATCGAACCGTACCATGCAGTGGAAAAGCGCCAAAGCGTGCAATTCCGAACCGTACCATACCATGCAGTGGAAAAGTGCCAAAGCGTGCCGTATCGTACCGTGCAGTGGAAAAGCGCCATAAGTGAGCCGAGCTGTACTGTACCATGCAGTGGAAAAGCGCCAAAGCGCGCCGTACCGAACCGTACCGTACCATGCAGTGGAAAAGCACCAAAGCGCACCATACCGAATCGAACCGTACCATGCAGTGGAAAAGCGCCAAAGCGTGCCGTACCGAACCGAACCGTACCGTACCATGCAGTGGAAGAGCACCAAAGCACGCCATACCGAATCGAACCATACCATGCAGTGGAAAAGCACCAAAGCATGCCGTACCGAACCTTACCATACCATGCAGTGGAAAAGCGGCAAAGCGTGCCATACCGAACCGTACCATGCATAGGGTCCTATGAAATCCGTTTTATTTTTCCCCGAATTCTGTTTTTTCCATTTGAATTTTTAAGAATTCATTTTATAATCTTGACTGTTATTTTAGTCGTAAAAAGAGTATGCTTTTAAAGTTAAAGTTTTCCGCGTTAACACTGAGATTCTGCGTTAATTTGCCAATTCCGAATTCCATGATCGCAGAAATCATAGGGCCCTACATGCAGTGGAAAAGCGCCAAAGCGTGCCATACCGAACCGAACTGTACCGTACCATGCAGTGGAAAAGCGCCAAAGCGTGCCGTACCGAACCGTACTGTACCATGCAGTGGAAAAGCACCAAAGCGCGCCATACCGAACCAAACCGTACCATGCAGTGGAAAAGTGCCAAAGCGTGCCCTACCGAACCGCACCGTACCATGCAGTGGAAAAGCGCCATAAGTGAGCCGAGCCGTACCATACCATGCAGTGGAAAGCGCCAAAGCGTGCCATTCCGAACCGTAACCGTACCATGCAGTGGAAAAGCGACAAAGCGTGCTGCACCGAACCGTACCATGCAGTGGAAAAGCACCATATGATTTCGGTAGCTCGCTGTAAACATGCACTGCAACCTTCTCTTCAAACTGTTTCTCCGACAGTATGAGCTGAAAAAGAAAACGTCTAATGTGCTAATATGCTAATAATGAGCTGCACCCTTCAATATTTTGGAACACAGTCCCTGTGTTCGAACACCTACTTCCCTATGATATATTTGGCAAAACACAGAATGTGAAAAAAAGCGCGTACAAATTCCTAGTTTTCATAAAACGCAAAAAGTAACCGGCGTTCGTGTACAGACGTCAACATTGTCAAAACGATCTGTGGATTCATGAACATGTCTAGAAACACTGCATTCTTCATGCCAGGCCAGTAAATGGCGATGTCACTTTGTAAAGAAACACTACACGTCTATAGACTGAACACGTAATACACATGCGCATGACATCAGAGTTGTCGGAAACTCAACGGTGGTGACGTTGAATTCATGTGACCGTTGTGTGGTTCGTTTATAACCTACTTTTGGCTTACATCGGTTGTACTTAGGCTTCAAAATGCATAAAAGTTGTGTTCATTTATCATGATGAGCAAAGCGTGCAAGAATCATAAGCTCTTCTTTGTCAAAGAGCTTGTTTTCTGCAATGATCCAAAAGCCAATGGAAAAATCTTATTGTGTTTTTATCAAGGAAACCAGGATGACATCATCACTGCAGCGCTCTCCATTTCCTCCCTTTGCTGTTCTCATCATTTCTTGTAATTTTTCTACGGTCAAAACATCACTTTTTTTCTGAACAAGTTGCCTTAAATAACCAACCCTATTTTAATACAAAATCACTGTCAAAAATGGGGAACATCTGATACGTTCACATCCGAAACACAAACCTGCTCGGACAGGTCGAGCCCTCGAGGGATGTGGCTCATCGGGGGGATCAATAGCTCTCAGGACGCCAGTGTGGGATCGGTTTTTCCCCTTCCCCCCACACAACCGAACAACAAAAGCGAAATTCAACCGCGCTCAGTTCAGAAAGCTTGCATGGCACATTCCTCACTGTGTCAGGAGGGAAACTTTGACTGCTTTCAGCACAAATGTATCCATAAATGACTTATTTTCCTACAACTCCTACTTTCCATTACATCATGGATGCTAAATGCTTTTTATGTTTCCATAAAGAGAAACGTTAGGCAAAACCAACCCACCCGAGTTGCTCTTAGATCAGGGTTCCTCAAAGCTCTCGATGCCCTGAAGAGTTTAGCTCCAACCCTGATCAAACACACCTGAACAAGCCAATCAATGTCTTCAGGATCACTAGAAAACCACAGGTAGGAGGAGAGTTTGATCAGGGTTTGAGCTGAACTCTGGACTGGATTTGAGGAACCCTGTGCTGAATCTCCCAGTTGCATAATGCATGTAGCGAGTGAGTTCCTACACGGATTCCTCAGTGCGTCACACACGCACATGCATGAGCCTGGCCTTCATGAGCGGATGCGTGTGTTCTCCAGGCTCAGGCGAAGCATATCCGGGTCAGTAAGTTGATCAGATTAACTGATTCTAACAGGACCCTGAGGGAAAGGTGCCTTCCTCTGGTTAAACTGCTAATATGCAGTGTGTCCGTGACCTCACTCACAGAGTAGCACCTAGTGGTAGCTAGTATCAGAGCAGCTTTAGGCCCACCTGGAAAGCAAATCAAATTTTATTCTATTTATGAGTGTTGTCAGTAATTAAAACAACATCCTTCCGCATGGGGTGGCAAATGCTAAATAAAAGATATATGAATATACATAACAGGCTGTTTTCTTCAGATTTAGCAAACAAAAACTCGCTGTTTAGGTACATATTTAAAGTGAACTTTTGAAATGTATTATCAGGACTCGATATTAAAGGGTCATTCCACCTCTGGAAAGATGAATGCGTGTTTAAAATTGGTAATTTATGTAGAAGAAATGTAAAATATATATATTTTTTTAATTTGGAGCTTTCTAGACAGAGAAAAGCCAGAAAATGTATTTTTGGCTTATGTATGAAAGACAACAACTCCCAGAACTTGCTTCGCTGCCCTAGGAGGCCACGCCTACCGGTAACAGCAGTACTTAAACAACAAGTCTGAGTCTGCCCGAAATGTGTTTCGAGATCGCCCAAAATGTCCGGGATTCGGCTTTTGCGTTCTACAGTCACCATTCATCATGTTTACTGTGGCGAGCAAGACGAGTGAGGGCCGTGGGAGAACGGCGCGAGTCATGTGTACTGTGGCGAGCGGGACGAGTGAGGGCCGTGGGAGAACGGCGCCAGTCATGTTTACTGTCGCGAGCGGGACGAGTGAGGGCCGCGAGAGAACAGCGCGAGTCATGTTTACTGTGGCGAGTGGGACGAGTGAGGGCCGCGGGAGAACGCCGCGGAGTCATGTTTACTGTGGCGAGTGGGACGAGTGAGGGCCGCGAGAGAACAATGCGAGTCATGTTTACTGTGGCGAGTGGGACGAGTGAGGGCCGTGGGAGAACGGCGCCAGTCATGTTTACTGTCGCGAGCGGGACGAGTGAGGGCCGCGAGAGACAACGCGAGTCATGTTTACTGTGGCGAGCGGGACGAGTGAGGGCCGCGGGAGAACGCGCGAGTCATGTTTACTGTGGCGAGCGGGACGAGTGAGGGCCGCGGGAGAACAGCGCGAGTCATGTTTACTGTGGCGAGCAGGACGAGTGAGGGCCGCGTGAGAACGGCGTGAGTCATGTTTACTGTTGTGAGCGGGACGAGTGAGGGCCGCGAGAGAATGACGCGAGTCATGTTTACTGTGGCGAGCGGGACGAGTGAGGGCCGCAGGAGACGGCGCGAGTCACGTTTACTGTTGTGAGCGGGACGAGTGAGGGCCGCGAGAGAACGGCGCGAGTCATGTTTACTGTGGCGAGCGGGACGAGTGAGGGCCGCGGGAGAACGCGCGGAGTCATGTTTACTGTGGCGAGCAGGGACGAGTGAGGGCCGCAGAGAATGACACGAGTCACGTTTACTGTGGCGAGCAGGACGAGTGAGGGCCGCGGGAGAACGGCGTGAGTCATGTTTACTGTGGCGAGCGGGACGAGTGAGGGCCGCGGGAGAACGACGCGAGTCATGTTTACTGTGGCGAGCGGGACGAGTGAGGGCTGCGAGAGAATGACGCGAGTCACGTTTACTGTGGCGAGCGGGACGAGTGAGGGCCGCGGGAGAACGGCGCGAGTCATGTTCACTGTGGCGAGCAGGACGAGTGAGGGCCGCGAGAGAACGACACGAGTCACGTCTACTGTGGCGAGCAGGACGAGTGAGGGCCGCGGGAGAACGGCGCGAGTCATGTTTACTGTGGCGAGCGGGACGGAGTGAGGGCCGCGGAGAACGACGCGAGTCATGTTTACTGTGGCGAGCGGGACGAGTGAGGGCCGCGGGAGAACGCGCGAGTCATGTTTACTGTGGCGAGCAGGACGAGTGAGGGCCGCGAGAGAATGACACGAGTCACGTTTACTGTGGCGAGCAGGACGAGTGAGGGCCGCGGGAGAACGGCGTGAGTCATGTTTACTGTGGCGAGCGGGACGAGTGAGGGCCGCGGGAGAACGACGCGAGTCATGTTTACTGTGGCGAGCGGGACGAGTGAGGGCCGCGGGAGAACGGTGCGAGTCATCTTGCGAGACAAGCAATGTCGAGTCCTGGCTTTAAATTTGGTAATTCGCTATTAATTATATTTGCATATTAGCATGCACATTACTAGCATATTGGTTGTTTATTAGTACGAATAAAGCACATTAATGCCTTATTCTGCATGACCATATTCTACATCCCCTAATCCTACTACCAAATGTTATAAAAACTATTTTACTCCTATTAATAAGCAGTAAATTAGGAGTTTATTGATGCAAAAGTCATAGTTAATAGTGAATGTTTCACCATTCTAAAGTTCCATCCATCTATCCATCCAAGTACAGTTAAATCTAAATACTAGTAGATGTCTCAAACGTTTTTATAGTTTTAATCAAATAAATGAAACAAAAATGTATATGCAAAAAAGATACAAAATGTCAGAAACAAAAAAAAACAAAAACAAACAAGAAACACATCTTAGGGCTATATATTTCTAGTTCTCACTGAAGAGCTTGTGTAGTACACTAGTGCCTTTCACAGGCAGTCACGACTGGACTTTCAAATGTGCTCCGTTTATATAACACACATGCTCTCTACCTCTTTAACACACACTTTACCTGTACAACCCACAGGCTGTTATGTTCGAAATGTATCTTATGTTCTGTCCATCAGAATTTCCCCTCGCTAATCCAACATAATCCTTTATAATGCAGCTTTTGTTCTGATCCAAACTGCCATAAGACATCGCCGTTCACTCAGATGAAATGGGAAGGAAAATCAATTAAACCAATCAGTCTTACTATCACAGAGATTTTCATTGGTTAACTTCTTGACCCCTTCATTTGTTTGAGATTCCAGCATTTTTGATCTTGGCTTTAGACATAAAAAGAACCAAAACCAAACATGAATATACAAATAAATAAAATAAAAGTATTAATTAATGTAAATGCTTTTTTCATATTAAGAAAAGCACTTGCCATTAATTTTTGCAGATAGATATGCAGAGAACATCGAGTGGGTTGATGCAACCGTTTCTGCGCGCGGCCCATATGTGCTGTAGCAAAAAAGCATTTAATTTGTGTAATCATGCATAATTTCAAATACTCAATTAGCAAAGCTTTTGATCCCTTGAAGGGAAATTCGAGAAGATGGAGGAAAATAAGAAGTGAAAAAACAAAACAGCGCCCTGCCATCAAATGCTTCAACATCTGCTTTACAACATCGCCGCCATCTACAATTATATTAGCAGTCGTTAAAAAGTATTTTTTTTTTTTCAATGACTGTGCTGTTCTATCACTAACAGTCATTTGCTGGGCGTCTTCACTTTGGAATCTCGTTTAATTAGTGTCAGAGTTGAACTGAACTGCATGCTTACTAGAATTATCACAGTTTGATTGAACCGGTTTGACGGTCACGTGGTCTGAACCATATGGAGATCTGATCCCTGTCGCAACTCTGCCAATGATCCACATTTGGCACAGGACAAGCCCTGGAGGCTCAACTCAGGCTAAGATTTGTTTTGTTAATGCTTTAGTCATTTGGTTTTGTGTCTGAAGAGCGTTTGGTACAAGCGTATCCCTTACAGGCTTGGATTGTTGACACTGTTGATACTGTTTGCATTTCCACTGACTTGTATTCAAGGTGTAAGAGAATGCATCTTGAGGACATGTGAGGTCACATCTTAATCATTTGTTTTTTAAATTTTGACCATAGTTTTGAGTAAATTCGTGATTATGATATCAGGACAGCCTGCTGTTTGTTTTGGACTTTATGCCACCCACAAATCTTAAAGGAGTAGTTCACTTTAAAAAAAAAAAAACCTTTTGCTGATAATTTACCCACCCCCATGTCATCCAAGATATCCTTTTCTTTTTTTCTTCAGTCGAAAAGAAATTAAGGTTTTTGATGAAAACGCAAAAATGGATTTTCTCCATATAATGGACTTCAATGGGAACCAACGGTTCAAGGTCCAAAAGACAGTTTCAGTGCAAACTGTTCAAAGGGCTTTAAATGATTCCAGGCAATGAATAAGGGTCTTATCAAGTGAAATGATCGCCTATGACTCGTTTATCAAAACGAACAAATCTTTTTCCGAGTGAATGAACCAAATGACACGAAAAAGATTCGTTCATTTTGATAAACGAGTTCGAACAGGAGAGTCACAAACGCGCATCACAAAACATTTGAGCTTATAAAACTTAAACTTTTTTATTATTTTTTTCTTAAATAACAGATCGTTTCGCTTGATAAGACCCTTATTCATCGTCTGGAATCGTTTGAAGCCCTTTGAACAGTTTGTAGTTTGCACTTAAACTGTCTTTTGGACCTTGAACCATTTGGTTCCCATTGAAGTCCATTATATGGAGAAAAATCCTGGAACGTTTTCATCAAACCTTAATTTCTTTTCGACTGAGGAAAGTAAGACATGGACATCTTGGGATGACATGGGGTGAGTAAATTATCAGCAAAAGTTGTTTTTTTTTAAGTGAACTACTCCTTTAAAATCGTTTTTAATTTTGGAATTTAAAAAATGTTAAGCACTTAAGATGTGTATTCAAGTCATTTTATAATTGATTTGCATTAACAGACAGTAATGCTTTGGTAAAGTCAGGAACTCGCCCCCAATAACGATAAAGCCATTACCCATAAGGCCGAGCTGAATAATAGTATCCACTCTTCATCTCAAACCCTCTAAATCCCTGTTTCTCCCTCACCAACCTCCACCTTCCCTCCCTCCGAATGTAATTGAAATAATTTCTTGATTAAATCTGGGTCAGCCTCCACACAGAAATCAAATTTAATAAAGTGCAAATGCACCAGAGCTGTTTATGAAAACAATACAGAAATTGAGTTGGTGGATGTTTTTCCCTCCAAAAAATAAGAAATAAAATTGGTATTTTAGTTCCACTCAATCCCAACAACAGGATCCCTAATATCTGCTTCCACCACTGCTACACAACAATAGGAAGTGAAGTCTTCGAGTCCAATGCACACACTTCACGGATTGCTGTTTTTGTTGTTGGGATAACCAGCAAAACTGCTTTCCACCATAATCCCGCTGTCCACAATGGCGTCAACCCGGGCAAGGGAAAGCACGCTGTGTTTCTTTACCATCCTGTCCACCTTTGAGGTTGAGAGAGACAGACTGACTGGTGCGCTGCTGAAAGTACATTAGAGTTGGGTGGAGGGGTCGTCTGAGAGATTGTTGCCTACCTCTTCTGGTTAGGGATGGATTTGAAAGCAGCTCTAAATGCAGAGCACTGGCTTTTGTTTGCAGCAGAATGGATTAAGGCTGCGTTCATCTGGCATTGTACTGTATGTTAACCCTTTCTTCCTGACGGTGCTCTGCTGTAGCTTCCCGTGTTTGAACTTGATGCACTCCAGTAGTTGCTTAAAATTTTATAAACACATTAGCGTTCAAACCTTTAGGGTCAGTAATATTTTGTTCATGTTTTTGAATATCACTTATGCTCACCAAGGCTACATTTATTTGATCAAAAACAGTAAAACATGACATATTTTGAATGCTATTATACGTGGATAAATGCTCTGCATGTTACATAAATAAACTGTAGCATACCTTAATCATAAAACACACACAGAAGTTCCAATGTGGACTTTGAAAAAAGTGGGTTTGCAAACAATTAGCCTAAATTCCTTCTGCTTAATGTTTGTTAATATGTGTATGAAATAATTTTGAGGTAATTTTAACACATTTTGAGGTAAATAAGCTTAATCAGTCAAGTAAAGTTAGCTAAATCTGTCTGGCTAGCTGTGTTAGCTTCAAACGGCTTGTAAACAAACTACTCATAAACCTATAAGCTAGTTTAAAGAAGTTTAAAAAAAGAAAGAATAGTTTACAAACAGTGCTAGTATGAAATAAATGTCACATTCTGATGTATATGAGCATAATCATTTGTATTTTTAGGCATAGTTAGCTAATTCTGGCTAGTTAGCAGTGTTAGCTTCTTGTAGCTTGCTTCTAGCTTCCGGTGTCATGACAAATTGTGTCCTTCCTCAAAATTGTGTGTATCCGTTAATGATTATACTAAGTACAAAGAACAATATTATTTCAAAATATGTATAGCTTACTATAGTGCATAATAAAACAAATTAAAACTCAGTTTCTCTAACATGATAAACTGTTAATTAATTATTATTAGCCTAATAATAAAAGCCTATTAAGTGAATAATTGAACATCATTATATTATTTTTATAACTGAAATATTTGGACATTTAACATGTAATTACATTAAAGATGATTGTGAATATATGTAGGGTAAGTGTAAATGCGTGTATAAATCGTGCTAATCGCGTATATGTATGCTATGCTAGAACATAACCTAACTAAAACAGACATTAATGGTCATTATAACATAGTTTTGTAGGGATTGTAATCAGGCGCTAAAGAGGCTACCTATGAAAAGTAATTTGAGCCAATGGGATTGCTTGGGGTCCTGAACAGAGACCCGATTTTAAGGGAGGACCTGATTTGTCGCCACACCGGAGCTACAAGCTAATCATAAAACTACAAGCTTCCAATGCAGTCAGTAAAAAAGGTATAGCTACACAACAGTTTGCTAACAACATATAGCTATCTGTTGCTAAATTAAACACTGAATCTATTGAAGGTGGCAATATAAAAAGGGATAATTAACTCGGGAAAAAACAAAATGTACACACTCTAATGTCCAAACCTGTATGGGCCACATACGCTAACATGGACGCTACAGACTCTAGCATCTGTGGCAATTGCACCGCTTGAGGCCAGATGAGTGGAGTTAAACCTGCACAGCTACCTCATCTAGTGTCCGTAACAATTACGTGAAAGGGAGCTGTAGTTCTGCTTTGTATTCATAGACAGTATTTTAGAGTAGCAGTCAATAGCGCTTGTAAGCACAAAAACGCACAATGAGGGGATGCTGTTGAATGGTATCTGTGGAGAAGTGATGTCAGTAACTGAGATCTCACATGTAGATGTGTTCGTTGTGTAGCAGATGGTATTGTATCTGATGTGTCTTTGTTTTCAGAGCAGGATTAGTGAATTCCCTGACACCCCCTGTGACACTTGCCGTTTAAACTGGGACACCAGGAAAAACTGTAAACAAAAGTGTGTCTGGAAGTGCAAGGATTTGTGGGATCCATCTGTCTGTGTTCATCGTTCAATATGTTTGGCTGTTTTGTGTCAGGCCTGAGTGTCTTTCACACAATTCAGTCGTTACTAAGCTAATCCTTTAACCCGACTTTCCAACACAGTCTCATGAAAATGCGTATCTATACCATGAATGTCATTTCTCATGGCATTTATACACCAAAAATGTTTTTTTTTTTGCGTGTATATGCTACGCACTAAAAAACCCTGGGGTAGGTTTAGGGGGGAGGGAGGTGGGGAGTTTGTGAGTATTACACGCCAAAAAGTGTGTATCAGTATGCACGCGAAAAATGCGTACCATATACACGCAAAAACTGTTTTGGCGTATAAATGGCACGAGAAATGACATTCGTGCTATAAATACGAACTTTCATGAGATCGGGCTCGACTTTCATAAATGTGTTCCTCGTACCCACTTAATGTGAGATCTTATGTGTGATTGTATGTGGACAAGTCTGCTTATGTGACTGAATTTTATTGTGTGATGGATTTAACACAACAAATTTAGGAAAGCAAGTGTGTGCCGAACTGTGGGTGGAGAATGGTACGGTTAGATATTTTAACAAGACTGTTACTTTTATCAAGAACGGGTAACTAGGTGGTTGTTTAGTAGAGTCCAAGTCTCCATGAAATTGAAGCACTAAAGGCCCGTACACACCGAGATGAATATCAGCGCGCGTTAATCGTCAGTGTTTTTCAGACGCGTTTTTTGTGTTCACACCCAAGCGATTTTCACTGAAGATGAGCCGAGCGAACACGCAAATTCATTCCCTGACATTAGATGGCGCCAATTTGCTCTGCAATACCACTCCATAACAGTTCTCTTTTATCAAGATGTTTATAGTCCATAGATGTTTATAGTTGATAATCATAGATGTTCATAGTTGATAATTCTTTTATCAAGATGTTTATTGTCGCTGTCGTGTTTGTCATATACACTCACCGGCCACTTTATTAGGTACACCTGTCCAACTGCTCGTTAACACTTAATTTCTAAGCAGCCAATCACATGGCGGCAACTTCAGTGCATTTAGGCATGTAGACATGGTCAAGACAATCTCCTGCAGTTCAAACCGAGCATCAGTATGGGGAAGAAAGGTGATTTGAGTGACTTTGAACGTGGCATGATTGTTGGTGCCAGAAGGGCTGGTCTGAGTATTTCAGAAACTGCTAATCTACTGGGATTTTCACGCACAACCATCTCTAGGGTTTACAGAGAATGGTCCGAAAAGAAAAAACATCCAGTGAGCGGCAGTTCTGTGGGCGGAAATGCCTTGTTGATGCCAGAGGTCAGAGGAGAATGGCCAGACTGGTTCGAGCTGATAGAAGGGCAACAGTGACTCAAATAACCACCCGTTACAACCAAGGTGGGCAGAAGAGCATCTCTGAACGCACAGTACGTCGAACTTTGAGGCAGATGGGCTACAGCAGCAGAAGACCACACCGGGTGCCACTCCTTTCAGCTAAGAACAGGAAACTGAGGCTACAATTTGCACAAGCTCATCGAAATTGGACAATAGAAGATTGGAAAAACGTTGCCTGGTCTGATGAGTCTCGATTTCTGCTGCGACATTCGGATGGTAGGGTCAGAATTTGGCGTCTACAACATGAAAGCATGGATCCATCCTGCCTTGTATCAACGGTTCAGGCTGGTGGTGGTGGTGTCATGGTGTGGGGAATATTTCTTGGCACTCTTTGGGCCCCTTGGTACCAATTGAGCATCGTTGCAACGCCACAGCCTACCTGAGTATTGTTGCTGACCATGTCCATCCCTTTATGACCACAATGTACCCAACTTCTGATGGCTACTTTCAGCAGGATAATGCGCCATGTCATAAAGCTGGAATCATCTCAGACTGGTTTCTTGAACATGACAATGAGTTCGCTGTACTCAAATGGCCTCCACAGTCACCAGATCTCAATCCAATAGAGCATCTTTGGGATGTGGTGGAACGGGAGATTCGCATCATGGATGTGCAGCCGACAAATCTGCGGCAACTGTGTGATGCCATCATGTCAATATGGACCAAACTCCCTGAGGAATGCTTCCAGCACCTTGTTGAATCTATGCCACGAAGAATTGAGGCAGTTCTGAAGGCAAAAGGGGGTCCAACCCGTTACTAGCATGGGGTACCTAATAAAGTGGCCGGTGAGTGTAGTTCTTTATGTTCTAAGCACCAACAAGAACAGCAGCTCTACATTCATCTTGCCATGCATCTTCCTCGTCTTCCTGGTTGTGTCAGACGGCGACAAGCTACTTGCCGTATATCTTCTTCGCCGTTGCATGTGTGTGCTCGGCAGAGACCGTTTTGTGTTTGAGCGCCCCAAGTTGTGTTTTACTGTAGCTTCAGAAGCTCCAGACACGTAGCAAAAGCGCCAATCTATTGGTCAGATAGTTTACGATGCAGCACGTGGAACTAAGAAAACGAACCCCAGACGTTTTTTTTTATTAAAAATGACGCTTTCACGTGTGGCGTTTTACGCATTGGTGTGCACACTCACATTGGCACCCTTTGTTTAGTCATGAGGTGTTAAACGTGACGAATAACATGCGCAAAATTCGTCCCGGTGTGAACGGGCCTTAACACTGTTGAAAAAAGTTTCTGACTTAAATTTTTAAGTACAATTAGCTTGGATATTTAAGTCCTTTCAACTTAAATTACATTAAATCTGAGTTGAATGTTGTATATGGGTCAAAGACGAAAAGGGGGTTTCAAGAGAAAAAAAATTTAAGTGTAAAAGAGCTTTAAATTTAGTCTTTTTTCACATACATTAGACTATGTCGTGTTTAACTTTATATTTTTCTGAGCAAAAAATAATTACTACCATACATTTTACTGTGATTTTACAGAAGACACCCAGTAAAATGTCATTCAGTGTAACAATATTTTTATGCAAAAAAATCTTATCAGACATTTTTAGAAAAACTATCATTTGATGACATATTACAGGACAGTATTTAAAGATCACAGTGCAGCCCCCAAATACTAATTATTTGTCATTTCAAACCTTAATACTTTGCCAATATCCTTTAAACCATTAGGTTTTACCCATTTGTCAGCAAGACGTTTTTGTAAGGAAGTGAAAATCAATTAAAATCTAATAAAATTTAGTAGGGGCACATATTATTTTATATATTATAATAATTACAGCTCAGAATAAGTACATTGTTTCATTTTTATATAAATAAATCTGTTACACCGAATGACCATGGTTTGTTACGCTGAATGACATTTTGAAAAAAATGGAGAAAATATTGTCATTGTTTCTATTATTGCAATGTTTTGAATATTATTCTGTATCATTAAATTCCTGAGCAAATCACAGAAGCAGATGCTGAAACGAATAAACTTTTTATTCCACAATGCATATCATATTGGTAAAAAAAATTACTTGTATGAAATTACAAGTTATTACAACTCAAAAAATTAATAATTCTATTGGTGGTAATACTGTATAATCAATATCTCTTATTTCATTGAGAACTTGGAAAACGAAGGATCCGTTTTTCCCTTATCCGTTTTGCTTCTGCCCTGTGTTTTCTTTGATTTTTCTGCCATTGCTTTCGCTTCTTCTCAGCTGCAGCATCTGATAAATTCCTGATTGACGGGTGATCAGGATTTGCAGCCACGGCAGCTTGCTTTCTTCTCTGGTAGCTGAAATACAGATTCCATGCAATTATTGACACAATTACTGACCGATATAAACAGTGTTATTCATTAAAAATACTTTCTGTTGGCAACATAAATTACTATTAAATTGTAGATTAAATTGGTATAATGGGCGGAGAATCCGCTCAGTGGCCTCTCTTGAACTTGTGGTATAGGTAGGGTAGACTATCTAAAAACAGTAGCAATCTATTATTCTGTAGAGCTAGGCTTTGACACAAATTTCACGATTTTGATTCGATTTCAAATCAATTTGATATTGATTAACATCAACTGAAAACAGCATAGGCTGATAGATCGATTCTTGGGATTTACAAATCAGTATTGTTTCTTCAAAATGAGAATAAATTAAAATCAAGAAATATATCTTTTAACCCAGCCCTATTATTTTGACATTGCACTCCTCAATACCTTTCTCGTCTCCTTGTTAAAAGCGCTGCCCTAGCTACTGGGTCTGCATTAACTTTCTGCCGGTGCCTAGTAACTCTCTCTTTGTTTGTGGGCATCTAAAAGAAATCAGTAACAGACAAAAATGCAATAAAACATTAAAATTTATAAAGTTTAATATATTTTTTTAGTGCTAAATATCCCTCATTTATCTGAAATATAAATAAAATGCTAAAAATGTTATCTAAACAGTGACACTGTCATTCAGTGTAATGGTTGACACTGTGGTGTAACAGACAATTTGCATTGTACACCGAATGACAAAACATTACCCTGAATGACGAAACTTCTACTTAAGCTAATATTGCAGGCTAACAACTAGCTAGCCATATCAAACAGTGAACTTGACCAGAACGGTTAATCATAATTATTCTCAACATCTACTTATTTTTCAAAAAAACTAACAATAAAAGTGTTTTTGGGCATTTCACTGAATGACATGCGTTTTTGTAACTCAAATGACCACACTATGAAAAGGTGAAATTATCAAATATTTAAGAGCAATAAACTTACCTTGCTGCAGCAGCACACGGTCTTCAGGGGGGGCTTTGATGATGTCACAGACTGCTGGATGACTATTGGTTGTTTATTTAATTTCAAAATGGCTTCCTGATCCTGTTACACTGAATGACCTCTGACAAACTGAATTTTTGGGACAAAAGTCCCCTAGTTATTTCTATACTTTACGAAAAAAATAACACACAGTCCTTTTACTATAATACAGTCAACACTTATGTGAACATGCCAAGGAAGCAAAAAATTTTTTAACATGGTATTTTATACTTTTATTTAAAAATGTATTAGTAAAATCATAGTCCGGACCATTACGCTGAATGACAATTTTACACTTTGGAGCATTATTTAACTCATATTTTGTCATTGTATTTTCACAAAGGTTATTTGAAACATGAAAGTAGACACTTTACTTGCATTTAATTATTTTTTTTTTGCATGTGAAATCACTTTTGTACAGTTTATTTGATGCGGACACCAAAATGGTGACGTCTCGTCTTTGACCCATATACGTTATAGGGGTGCAACAATATATCTACAACATGTATCGTAAATAGTGACAATTATGTATTGCATAGTTCACCCAAAATATAAATTACTGTGTGAGAAAAGAATGCAATTTTCACAGTTTTGGTGTCAGTACTACATTAAACTGCTATATATAATGTTGAATATAATGTCTAATAATGCAGTGGTGTCCTGATAATGCCAACTGTCTTGTGTTCCCAGTAAAAAAAGTGGCCTACATTATTTTAAATATATCTAGTCAGTGACAGAGTGCAAGCATATTTGTCTAAAATAATTCAGCATTTTTAGCTTCAGAATCATGAATATATTTATTCTGATGTGTCTACTGTCCTGTGCTTTTGGGTTTTCAGCACCAAGTCCAAGCCTATTCATATCATTTAGCATTTTAATGAACAGTACATTTTTTGTTATATCATATGTCTTGGAGTATCGCAATAATATCGTTTTGTGAGATCAGTATCGTGATATGTATCGAATCGTGACATGGGGGTATCGTTACACCCCTAATAACTTATAAAAAATGGAAAAAGCAATTTAAAAACAGATGTTCTCATAACTTATTGATCACATATTTTTTTCTCACTGTAAATTTTTACCGTAATTGGGACCCCCTTGAAAATGAGATGGTTCATCTCAAGGGGCTATCCTTGAAACAAACAAAAAAAATCTAGATTATTAAATAATATTCGATATTAAATAGATATTCGATATTTTTCATCCGTAAATCTGATCACCTGCTAAACAATCCATGCACATAATTCGTTGCACATTACAGGACGAGTTAGTCATTGAAGTTTGATACTCTGGTTAGGGGTTTGTTGTTGGCAAACAGATCTATAACTGTGTTTTGTATTGGCAGTATTTTAGTACCAGATGGTAGCATTTATAACAAATATTTCTGAATCAGAAGCTGTTAAATCGTAACTTAGAGACATAATGTGATCCCATTTGGCACGCGTTTGGCCAACTGATGTCAGAGCGGCCCAGTCACATCCACAGCTGTCACGCGGACAACACCTGAACCGGTCACTGAACAGCATATGAAATCAAAGGGTGATTTACATACATCCTCCACACCCCAGGAGCCGTGATGGATGCAGGCAAATGGCCCGTTTAGTTCATTCAGCGTGGTTGGAGGCAGTGTGCCCAGACTGAGAATGAGGGTCCAAAGGGTTAGGTAAAACACACTTCGAATGAGGGCACAGCTAACACAATGTGTAAACTCTTTCTGTCTTATCAATTCGTGTTATTGTCGCCTGAGGCTGTCAATGAAATATCTTGCCAAAGTTTGCGTCAGATTCTGAAAGTACAGTATTGCTCTCAGGGGAAACCGATGCACAAAGCGGAGCTATAATGCTTTGGATTGGGAGAGAAGTTTTGAGGTGTTTATAATGCCATGAGTGGTCTTTTACAAATTGTAGTTGGTTGCTGATTCCAAATTACATGACAAAAATTGTAGCAATTACATTACACGTATAAGGTAATGTAATTGGACTACTTTTAGATTACTTTTAGATTACTTTAAACTAAATAACTAATTTATCACATATTGGTGCACTGTAAAAATGAATGCTCTTTATTTAATCCAAAAAATTGTGGCAACAGATTACAAGCAATATTATTAATTCAATTTAACAAATAAGAATTGAGTAATAATGAATCAAATGAATTCCTTAAAGGTTAACCATTTAAAATGTGTAAAACTTTTTTTGTGTTAAGTAAATTTATGTCACCATTATGGTGATCAGTGTTTGTTTTAGGTTTGTTTTAACGGTTTTCTCCTGATCAGGTGTCTTCAATGTTGACAATATAAAATAAATAGTTCTTAATTATTCTTTGAAGTCTGTCTGTTATTCAGATATTTTTGTAAAATTTTTTGGTGTAAACGTTACTCATTTTAAATGGCTGGAATAATTTGATTTATTATTACTCAAATCTAATTTGTTAAATTTAATTAATGATATTGTTTCTAATCTGTTGCCACAATTTTATTGATTAGATATAGCATATTAATTTTTACAGTGTGGATTGGCAGATAATCTTGTCCCATATTGATGTAAAAATACAAAGTGAAATAAAATATATTTCAATCTTTTTTTACAAACAACATGAAGTGCATTTAAAGGTGCAAGAAAGTTACTAGTTACTATCTCATTTCACAGAAAGGTTTTAATTTTTGGTAGAAAACATTGGACAGATTTTTGATACGTTTTTCAATCAATATATTATTTGTTAACTATGTATATTTTTATACTTACACAAGGCCAAACCAGTTAGTTTAATGCTTTATTTATATTAATTTATTTCTGAAATACCTATAATTATGAACAAAATTGTATTATTTTGTATATAAATTTCTTATACTGTATACTGCCTACTATAGTATAAATGTTTTAAATGTTTTGTGTTTTATATATATCCCACATTTTTACATATATAGCATGCATACAGAAATGTGCATCAGTACGTATGATATACTACAGCAATAGTAGGGCTTCATTGTGAACCGTCTCTGTGAGGTTTGTGGGGAGAGATGTTCTTTATTAAGAAGGCTGCCATCTAGTGTTTAATAAATCGAGTGCAGTTTTAATGACGGACAGCAAAATGTCTCTGTAAATTACTTCTAAAAAAAACCTTGATTGTTTCACTGCTATTCCAATCCACTGCCTGAAATATCCTTCAGTAAATCTGAGAGGGAAACAACAACAAAAAACCTTCCCTTGCCCTTCCCATAAAGCCCGATTTATTAGTGTTTTCTGCTTGTTTGTTTAGCAGATTATTGGACACGCATCAGAACCTGCGGCATGGATCCATTTGGCTTGCTGTTTGTTTATTTGGCATGACAGCACAAAATTCAGAATGGCAGGAAGGAAGAGGTGTGGCCCACAGCGGCTCAACGGCCTTCATCCGTTTAATGAGGATCTTTGTGTATAGATGCCACATGCAAATGTCTTAATTTAGCCTATAGGCTACACATCATATATGCAGATTGAAATTTGATTTGTTCTAGGCACATACCAAGTGTATAATGACCGTCTTCTGTCATGTTTATGGACATGAAGTCAACGAACACTCTTGGTTGGTTTACTGACCCGCTTTCTGTGCTAAGATTTAACTTGCCCTCGGCTAGCATGTCTGTCGTTAGCATACCCCTGTGAGATTGCGCTAATCACTCACACATACATTTCAAATGATTCAGCTATTTGCTGCACAGCTGTGAGACTCTTTTTGCTGGCAGGCGCCACAACAAATGCTAATTTGACACTCAATTAAAATGTAACCTACTCTCAGGTTGAACCATCTTTATCTCTTTTCTATCTTGCTATCAAAATATTTGCTGCAAAAAGTTTCATGCTGTAAAGCAGCTAACAGACACCCAATTGCTAATGTATTGATCTCATTTTACTAGTTAACTCTTTCCCCCAGCCAGACTGCTGTTTATTTCACGTATGAACCATGTTAATAGTAATGTTTTGTCCCAGAATGAAGAAGATAGACAAAGTAATCCAAATAGAAATGTTTTTCATTAATCAAAAATATAAAGTGTAGGCCTATACTTCTGTTTTGTAGCAAGTTAGCATTGGTTAGCCTAGCAGTTGTATTTATACCACAAGGATGGTTTATCCATGTTTTATTGCCTGTTTTCGATATTTAGTTCAGTAGCCCAGTAGACATATATTGTACGTTACATAAGGATGGTTTACCTACTAAATAACCACATTTTATTGCCTATTTTTTCTGATATTAAGTGTTTATTGCTGTTTTAAGTTAGCATTGGTTAGCCTAGCAGTTGTACGACACATAAGGATGGTTTATCTATTAATTACCAATGTTTTATTGCCTATTTTGGATATTTAATGTTTATTTATGTTGTAAGTTAGCATTGGTTAGGCTAGCAGTTATACGACACATAAGGATGGTTAATTACCAATATTTTGGATATTTAATGTTTATTATGTTGCAAGTTAGCATTGGTTAGCCTAGCAATTTATACAACACATAAGGATGGTTAATTACTAATGTTTTATTGCCTATTTTTGATATATATAATGTTTATTTATGTTGTAAGTTAGCATTGGTTCAGGCTAGCAGTTGTACGACACAAAAGGATGGTTTATTACCAATGTTTTATTGCCTATTTTGGATATATAATGTTTATTTATGTTGTAAGTTAGCATCGGTTAGCTTAGCAGTTATACGACAGATGAGGATGGTTAATTACCAATTTTTGGGCCTATTTTGGATATTTAATGTTTATTTATGTTGCAAGTTAGCATTAGTTAGCCTAGCAGTTATACGACACATAAGGATGGCTAATTACTAATGTTTCATTGCCTATTTTTGATATATATAATGTTTATTTATGTTGTAAGTTAGCATTGGTTAGGCTAGCAGTTGTACGACACAAAAGGGATCAAGTTGTGCAATGTTTTAGCAATAGTAA